>QEPC01013180.1:323374-449912 GCA_003113815.1 Sphenodon punctatus | reverse complement strand
CCCCCTTCCCCCCCATTCCCGTCTTTCACACGGTCCCCCCCTTCCATCCCACGCCCCCAGCCTCTGCTCTCCAATTCCTCCCACCCCCACCCCCCGCGCGTTTACTCACCGTTGCAGGCAGGACTGGAGGCAGGCAGGCAGGCAGAGGCAGTTGAGTTCAGGGTTCAGTGGAGACGCTCGGTGGTGAGATGGACTGCAGCGCGCATGTTCAACTGGGTCAGTTCAAGCATGCACGCTACAGCACATCTCGCCGCCAAGCGCCTCCACTGAACACCCAGGTGAGGCTTTGCATTGAGCCCAACATTTCCCAGCAACGAGCTTGGACTGAACGCTCAGCCGCCTGGCTCGCGTTCAGTTCAAGTTTGTCCCTTCTGGAACTCCAGACTCTGGAGTCCCAGAAGGAGTCCAGACCAGACAGAGGCTAGCGCTCACTGACTGAGCGCTCTGTCTCTGCCGGGCTGCTGAAAATGACATCAGAGCGCCACGCTGCTCTGACTGCAAGCCAAGCTGCAGCAGTCAGAGCAGCGCGGTGCCCCGATGTCAATTTCAGCCGCCCGGCAGAGACAGAGTGCTCTGTCAGTGTGGCGACGGGGGAGAGCGGGGGCAGGGCACTGCCCCAGGCACCCTCAGGTGAGGGCCGCCACTGGATGTGGGGAGCATCGTGGATGCTAGAGGATGTCCCGTCAAGACACCACCTTCTGAGCACTTCTCCTGTCCCACACCTCAAGAGCTGGAGGATCCATTCTTTTTCTCTTGTGTTTACAGAGAAACCAAGGCTCACCTATCCCCCAGCTCTCTATGCAACCTAGGGCTCAGAGCCCCTCCACTTCTTTCCCTTCCTCTCAGATGTCCCCATTGCAAACACAACCGCCCCCAACCCCCTGCTGCCACATTCAATTGGAGAATCACATTCACATGAATATACCCCCACCGTGCTCCTACTACCCTGGCTGTGGCCACTCCCCTTCCTATATCATGGGCTGCTCTGGACTGTTTGCTTGGGAAGCTGATTTTACAGACTGGGGATCAGCAACCCACTGTTCCCTCCGCCCCCCTGCCCCCCCAATTCCAGAGGTGCTCTAGCTAGAGGTGGGAGAATGACAGATGGGGAGATCTGTCAAATGCTCAAATGGGAGGGGAAAGGCTATGGGTGCTCAAAGGTTGTGGGGTGGGGAAGTCTATGGATGTCACAATACTGAAAGGATTGGTTGGCCTGACCTAGCTTCAATACATGTCACAGCCCATCTCCCCACTTCTCTGCCTGAGAAAACAGACTGCACTATCTACTGAGAAAAACTGGGAAGGGAGGGAGAGACTGGGTAGAAGTGGTGGAACACTGGGTAGCTACTGTAGAAACCAATTGGTGATCCTCTCCACTCTTGCTTTGTTGCCTAGTATGTTCACTGATATGCTGTGAATTTAACATTGCAGTTTATGACATGATGTAACCATCGTACTCCCCACCCCACCCGTGGGGAAGGCACAAATTTATCCACTGTACCCTAGCCCCCTCCTCTACAGCAACAATGAAGTATGCTGTTTCTAGGGAACAAAGGCAAACAGACTGTGCATTGGGATCCGCCAGGACGTATTTGATGCAGGCATGGAAAACTGAAAGGGGAGGAAGACAGCCCGTACAAGTGATGAGACACTGGGAAGGCACTATGGAATGCAATTAGGTACCAAAAAGGAAGATCATGCTTGATTTGGTCTTGTGTTGTTGGAGAGGGTTTTTTTTATTAAGTTGGTTGGTTTTTTTAAACGTACCTTCAGAGTAGGGACAGTGGCTGTATGTACCCAGGCATGAAAGAGTGCACGGCTGCTTTGTGCAAATGGGGCTTCCTGGTGGGAGGTCCCGGTGGCATCTCACGCCGTGCACGGTTCCTTGCCTGGGTATATACAGCCACTGTCACTACTGTTCCACAACTTCCAAGAAGCTGCATGAAAGTACTACCAAGCCAGAAAGTTGCATAGAACTCCAGCTCCCTCCTAAGATGCGGGAAATTGCGGGACACTGTCAATTGCAGCCAGTCAGCATTTCCTCAAAGTCCCACCACAAAAAAACTGTTTGAAAACTTACAAAAATTATCAATAAAATAAAAACAGGAAATTAACTAAATAAAAAACCTCTTGGTTTCAAAAAGCATTAAGCTACAACATTGACATAAAACATCAAGTAACATATGCATGAAACAAACCAAAACCAAATGCCACAAAGCAAGGAAATAACCAGTTAAGCACTCCACCACAACAATCACTTACAAATACCAGTGTGTACTACCATCAATACACACCTACTCATGTCAAACATTCAACCTAACTGAAACAACTACAAAAAGGAGAAAAGAAAAAGCAACAGCCAAGCCCATTAAAAAACCATACCATTTGCAGAACCAACATTACAACAACATGTACAACATATCGGACATTAACAAAATTTAAAGAGATTAAAAAACCACAAAAACACACCAGTAAGCTACATTCCGGTTACACCCATTCCTAAAAAAAACCCTAACATCACCCCACCAAAAAATAAAAAACATACCATAAGACAACTACCCAAACAGAGAAGAAACTCCCACTCTCCCACAAAAAAAGGTACTTGCCAGAGAAACTACTAAACAACCCAAAGCATACCTTCAAAATACAGAATCGAATAAACAAAGCAAAAATAAAAGATCACACATATGAAATGATACTCACTCTAAATATAAATGCAAAAACATCATCGGAGTAGATTAAGTCATGGTGAATTATTTAAAGTGTTTATCATAACAAATAACGCACTCTAAATTGACATTTTTGAAGTTTTAAAAACGCATTTTCCATATGCACATTAAAATCATGCAAGTGATTCCATCACCATGGGTTAATCCACTCAGACGATGTTTTTGTGTTTATATTTAAAGTGGGTCTCATTTCATGTGTTTGACTTTTTATTTGACATTGTAGGTTTTCAACTTAGTTCTACAGGGAAAAAACAAAACTAAAAACAAATAAAAACAAAACCTCTCCAAAGAAAACAACAGAATCTAGTATATTTAATCCATCAGTTAATTCAAACCACAGTTCTTAGTGACCAGAATAGCACAGTAAATCTTGAGGCTCTCAACTGCCACACAAGGCCTCTAGCAATGAGATTTTCAACTCCACTTCAAGATCCTGAAGCAACAACCTCCTTTCTGCCACACCAAACCTCTGACAGCAAGCCCTCTCAACCCATGAGCTCCTGAAATATTCTGGCAGTAAGATTTCAACTGATCCCCAGGACTCCTAGATCACCCTACTGAAGGAAGATTTATATAAATTTATATTGAACACTTTTGAGTTGTTTTTTCTCATATTTGTGTGATCTGTATGTAATCCATTCAGGTTTTAGCAAATGGGCTGACATTCTGCCTACTTTGTTGTTAATAAAATACTTCTTTATTGTAAGATAGTTTTAATATTATTTAATTGTGGTCAGGGTTCCCAAGAAGTATTTTGAGGAGTTCTTTAGCTGGCATAGTTCTGTAAACTGGATTTTATTGCATTCCAGTTCTATTTTTGCAGTTCTCTTCTAGTTTAAGTTACGTTATTCTGAATATTTTTTAGAAGTAGTAAGACATACTGTTGCCACTTCTAACTGCTTTAAGGGCTTTTCAGAGTATAGATTATAGTACCTTCCTCAAGAGGTTTTGCTAAAGTCCGAATGTGAGCATTTCTCAGAGGCAACGTAAGACCTTTTTAATTGTCCACGGGTTTGGCAAGCAGGGGTAGAGGTAGGAAGGTTGGGGTAGGGGAATTTTAATTGGTTTTTTGTCTGTATATTTTCTTTTGTTTGCTTAATTCATAATAACCTGCCCAAAGACATAGGGAAAAGGTGAGATATACATTTGTGTAAATAAATATGACTTTGTTTTATGAAATGATAGGTATTCTTTCCGTTTTGTACTCTTTCCCTCTGTTGGGGAGTTTGTCATGGATGCCCAGTAATGCCCTCTTTCAGGAGCAGAATTCAGGAATGCAAACTTGACTGATGGTCTCTGATTGTGGGAACATCACTCAGTCCATGAAGCTGCCCACCAGACTCATCCTTCCTCAAGCAGAGAGGGCACGAAAGCAGACTCTCCTTTTAGAGCAAGCCTTATTTTTAATTTTCATTTGCTTTATTCCATTTCTTTCTGGCGTCCCTCTACTTCTCTCTTTCCTGTCTCCCCCTCCACACATCTCTAATGTGGATAGGGGTTGAACTAGGTCGTGACGGGGCAGGGGGTAGTCTTCCCTTGAGCTCCCCCTGTTTCCTCTTCCTTCCAAAGTTAGAAAAATACCCAAGGAGGAGCTCCCCAGTTTGGGGCAGGGAGCTAGTGGAGCAACAGAGAAGACTGCAGATCCCTGGACACTGGACTCCTAGCTCACAAATAGGACTATTGTGCCGTTTGTTATCACCCAAAGTTGGGTTCTAAATTAATTGTTGCTTCTCAGGCAAAAGATCTCGGAGTAGTGGATTGTTGTAAAACAGAAAATGAAACAAAAACATTTTAATATTACTATATAAATCCTTGGTGCACCCACCTTGAGTACTCTGTGCAGTGCCGATTGTCTCTCCTCAAAAAGGATATAATAATGGAACTGGGCAAGGTGGACAGGGAGAGAGCAACAAGAATGACCTAAACAAAAATGGTCTGAACAAACATTTTCCCTGTGACCCCATTTTGAGACTTAAATATTATTTTGTGACCCCCAAACATCAAGAAAGACATACAAAATTTATCCAATTTCAGTCATGTTTATGACTCCATCTGCAGATGGCATGCCCCCATTTGGGGTCCCAACTCACAGTCTAGGAAGCTCTGACTTAGAGATTGGAACAGCTTCTGTAAAAGGAGAGGCTCATAAATAACCCCAATATTATGGAACTCCCTTCCCGCAGAGGTTCGTTTGAGCCCGAGCCTGCGCGGTGTAAGACCATTCTGTTAGTTAAGACATTTGACGGGCAGGGATAGGGAGTAGGGGTTTTGGTGGGTTTTGGGGTAGGTGGTTGGGGAGGGTTTTGGTGGGTGGGGGTGAGGGGAAAGTTGGGGGGTTGGGTTTTTTATGCTTTTTTATATGTATTGTTTTTATCAGTTTTGTAAGTCACCCTGGGACATTTGGGAAGTGCGGGGTAAAAATTTAAATAAAATAAAATAAATAAAGATAAGCTTAAGGCTCTTCTGCTAAGAAAAGAGACAGCTGGGGAGGATTTGATAGCAGTTTATGTGGGGATAGTATTATTAAAACTGAGGAACATTCAAAATTAACTGACTACAGATTTAAAATGAACAGAAGGAAAGTACTTTTTTTTTTTTTTTTTTAAACATAAATCACATTTAATCTGTATAACTCATTGGCATGGGAGTTGTGAAGATATATATCATAACCGGGTTCAAAATAGATTAGATACATTCATGGAGGATAGGCCCATTAGCTACTAGCCAACCTGGTCAGGGGATGAAACCTCTGAGAGCTCAGAGCTGGGAGTGAATAACAGTGAATGGACTACTCCGTACATGCTCTGTTTCTGTACACTTCCCCTGAAGCATCTGGAACTGAGCACTGTCGGAGACAGCATACTGGATTAAATGCACATTGGACAGACACAGCATAGCAGCTTTAGAGTCTTGTTTCTTTATTTCACTAGCACCTGTAGCTTAAGGAATTATTTGTTTCTAGAATGATTCCCATTGTAATTTTGTTGTCAGTAAAAAGCTGAATGCAAGCAGCCTTTGAAGCTCTGGGGCAGCAGGATATAACTCTTTTTTGTAGTCATTGTGCAATAATTGGCAGCAATGGGGGAAATGTGGTCCCCATTTCGTATTGTTAGGTAAAAGACTGGGAACTTGTTGGATATTGCTTGTTTAATTTAGACTTTTCTATGCATGGAAAAGTTTTGAGGATAATGCATGTTTTATTTCCTCTGGCAAAGTTTGCAGTGGTCTCGAGGGAAATGAATGGCCATTATAAAATGAGAATTAAGATACAAACACTGATTACAGGCTACTATAAAATTGTAGCTTTTGTGTCCTTTCACCTTACATTGACTCTGTGGCCAAATCCTGCCGATTTGCTCTCCACAACATTGCCCGCATCCGCCCCTTTCTCTCTACCTCCTCGGCCAAAACTCTTGTTCATGCCATGGTTATCTCTCACCTCGACTACTGCAACCTCCTCCTTGCTGGCCTCCCTCGCTCTCACCTGTCCCCCCTTATCGCAATCCAAAACTCCGCCGCCAAGGTCATTCACTCTGCCCGTTGCTTCAACCATGTGCAGCCTCTCCTCCTCTCCCTTCACTGACTCCCCCTTCCTGAACGTATCCTGTTTAAACTCCTGGTTTTCACGTTCAAATCGCTCCACGACCAAGCTCCCCCTTACCTCTCGGACCTAATTTCCCTACGGACTCCTGCACGTGCTCTCCGCTCTTCCTCTGTCCCCTCCCTCACTCTCCCTCGTTTCTCCTGCTCACCTAACCGCCTTCGACCCTTCTCCCTCGCTGCCCCCCATGCCTGGAACTCCCTCCCTGCCCACATCCGCCTTGCTTCCTCCCTCCGCTCCTTCAAATCCCTCCTCAAGACCCACCTTTTCCTTGCTGCCTTTCCCAATGCCTGCTAGTCTTTCCCCGTACACTTACTGTCTGCCCTCCTCTGCTGACGTCTCTTATACACATCTAGATGTGTATAAGAGACAGCTCTGCCACTGTCCCCTCTCCCTGTCTCCCCCCCTTTGTCTTTTAGATTGTAAGCCACAGGGAGGGACCACGTCTAATTCTATGTTCTGTATAGCACCAGGTCACACGACTGGCGCTATATAAATGTTTATAATTATAATAATAATAATAACAACATCAATAGGATATAATAGGGTGGACCTAGAGTTGGTCTTTGGGCAGCCTGTAAAATGTTTACAAATGTCAGTATAACAAACTTAAAGCAACCTCTTTCTGTTTCAGCACGTGGACCAGCAGTAGCTGGCACGGTCGAGTTAAAGGAGGACTGAAGGGGTTTCAGAACTTCATGGTTTCTGATAGTAACATGAGTTTTGTTGAATTTGTAGAGCTCTTCAAGTCTTTCAGGTAAAATCTATTTTGCTATTTTACTTATTATATTAGTTCCCACCTCTAAAATATTTGAAAAATCTATAAAAATTGTAAAGCAAACATTTTCCCTGTCTCCTAGTGTTCGAAGCCGCAAGGACCTTAAAGATCTTTTTGATGTTTATGCTGTACCCTGCAATCGATCAGGCTCTGATTCTGCTCCACTGTACACACGTCTGAAAATTGATGAGAACACCAGTGGACTCCAGCCTGATTTAGGTTTGTTAAATCAAAATACATCAAGAAAATACAATTTATGGAGAACCATGAACTATTTTAGTCATAAACATGTTTTAAAAATCCTATAAAAGAAGACTCAGACTCCAGTTTATAATGGGCAAAAAATTACAACCTTAGCCAAAGTGGACTGCCAGGCTCAGATTTACAGCTAGACAGAGGTAGGTGGCAGCTGAGGGTGGCAAATTTAAAGGGGCAGCAAAAATAAAAACTTATATTCATTCCCCTCGTGGGGCTTCTCCATGACAGCACAGCAGCATTCTCTCCCAGACCGCAATCCTCAAAGGTTAGTGAAACAGATTAGGGGAAAGGAAAGACTCAGGGATTCAGTTTAGTTAGGCTTCCTGCTCCTCCCCACCTCCCAACAGATCACAAAAAGATAGCAAGGAACACTACCTGCCAGAGGACAGGAAATACTCCAGGTGGGGTACTTTGTTCATCACTGGTCAGCTGCCAGGTGAAGGGTAGAGAGGCCAGTCCACACGGAATCACATGGTGAAACAAGCTCCCTTTCCCCTAATCAACTTCACTAAGCCACATCAGTGTTAACTGGCCTGGTTTAGGGCAGCAAAATACCAAATGCTCTTCCAAGAGAGAAAATATCCAATCTCATCCCCAATAATCCCACCCCAGGAACTTTCTACATAATCCCCAAGGGGAACCCAGGCAGACATATTATATCTGGCCTTGGCACACTCACTGAAAGCATGTCGGAACTCATAGAAAACATTCTCAAACCACTTGCCAAACAGAGGGTAATTTCACATGTTAATTCGCCACGGACCAGGATCCATTTCGGATCCCGGTCAGGAATCAGTCCAGCCGTCCTTTAGACGTGCCGGCCTGATTCCTACAGGGGAGGGGGAGGGGCTGCGCGGTGCGACGTGCAACTGCACAGCCCCACCCACCGCTCTCCCCCGGCTGCCCACCCTCAGGGAGACGGGCGGGCACAGTGGCCAATCCAGCCACTTTGCCTGATCCCGTCCCGTGGTCGGGGCCACGATCTGGGATCGGCGGAAGGTAACAGATATTACTTTCTGCCAATCCCGGATCGGGGCCAGTCTAACCACGCTTTCAGACCTCCGGGTTGCTGGACAGACAATCTGGACTTGCTCCTAGAATTCCACTCCAGTTTCAGCTATCGCCATCCCTCTATCAAACTAACCCTGGAATATTCCCACACCAGTATCAGCTTTCTGGACACCACTGTCAGCATGCAAAATGGAAACCCACAGACAGCAATATGCAAGAAACCAACAGACCATCACACCTACCTCCATTGGTCCAGCAACCAGTGGGACACACCAAAAATCAGTTATCTACAGCCAATCACTCAGACACCATGGAATCTGCTCTGAAGAACAGATCTGTGATGTTTACCTCGCTTGACTTAAAACTGCTTTCACAAACAAGGACACTCCAACAGAGAAGTAGACCAACTCATAGAACAAGCACCCAGATCCCTCAAGAGAACCTGTTAAAATACAGGAAGAGAGAACCCTCCAGCTGTACCCCCCTTGTCATCACCTACCACCCCCACGCTGGAACCTATCATGGCATCATCAAACAGCTACAACCCATGCTTGATGGGGACAAAACCCTAAGAAAAATCTTCCCTGAGCCACCTCTTCTGGCCTCCAAACAACCCTGGAACCTCTCACAACTGATCATCTGGAGCAAACTACCCGACAACCAGGACACCCCAACATCAGCATGAACAAGACTATGCCAAAACAACAGATGCAAACAAAACCTGCCAACACATTTCTACCACACCGACATCAACACCCCCATGGAAAACCATTCCAAATACAAGGCAACTACACCTCAAAATCCCAAAATGTAGTGTATTTTATTCAGGACACCAAATGCCGTCATGGAAACTACATTGGTGGAACTCAACAACTCACATAGGTCCTTTTTACACAGAGACCGCCACGGGCCCGGGCGGGTGGAGATGGATGGGTGCATCTTGTGTGAAAAGGGCCATAGACATACAGTTTTGAATAAAACCACTGACTCCACAGTGGACAGTCTTTTCTCCCAACAAGATCACTCCATTTCTGACGTGTCAGTCCTAATCCTCAAAGGAAACCTGCACAACACCCTCAAGAGACAGGCCTGGGAACTAAAATTCATAACTTTATTTGACACTAAAAATAATGGACTTAACATGGACATAAATTTCTCCAGTCACTACAAAAATCTGTAATTTACAGTCCTATGCATTTTTAATGTTCATTGCCAAGTTTCTTCATATTCCATTTATATTGCTATGTACCTTACTGGTATGTTTTTCCCTACCTCTGCCTCTCCTAGCCTCTGTCCTATGTAGATTCTACCTTTTGTCACTTGTTTCCATTCCTTTCTTATGCAATTTTATTTCACCTAGCTTTTCCCACTTGCCCCTTCCCATGTCTGTCTTCTACACCTATATAAATCCTACAGCTCTGTCTTTATAGCTCTTATTTTAATGTCTGGCACTATTAACCCCACCACCAGCCAGTTATCTAATCCCACCTTTTCCTGCCTCCTCATATACCTAGTTCCTTCATGTTCTATATTTTTATTTATTTTATTATTTCATCCAATTTTATATCCCGCACCCTCCTGCTAGTCGCTACTGTTAGCTACGAAAATTGTTATCCCTAACTCTGTGTCTCCCTCTATGCCACTCTCAGACCCTGTCATGTGTAAATTCTATCTTCCCAGATCCTTTCTTATGCCATTTTACTTCACATTCGCTGTTTCCCCTTCATCCCACACCTATGTCTGTCTTCTACACATCCTTAAAAGCCCTGTTTTTATCTTTGCTTTTTTATGTCTGACACTCTTCTCCCTATCAAATAACCCCACCCCCACTAGTCACCTTGTCTTATCTACCCCCTTTCCTGCCTCTTTATATATGGCCCTGTATTTGCTCAGTTTATATATTTTTGACTGGCTACACTGTATGCCTAAGGAAGGGCCCCATGTAGTCTGAAAGCCTACTTATTTCCACCAGCAGCAGTTGGTCCAATAAAAAATATCATTTGAACCACTTTTCTTTCCTATTCTTCCACACATGCACTCACATAGCAAGGATCCTGGTCATCCATGAGCTGTATCAGTCAGTGTGGAGTCTTCCCTCCAAAGCAGGAAAGGAGCCTGTTAAAAAGCAATTAAAGCTTATCACCTTATCACCACTGACACCAGAGCTATTTGAAAAGCAAAGGGGCCATTAAAAGCAATTAAAACTAATCAGCTAATCACTGTGGAGCTCAACTGACACCTTGAGAAGGTGCAGTTAATATGGGTCCCTGACTCTGGTTAATATGACTTATTACAGAAGTTTAACCTGTACAAAGATTTTTGTCTCTTAACATAAAGCTAGCCTTTCCAAACTTGAGAGGAACTACATTTTGAAAACTAAATGCATGAAATAGGTTTCCCAAAATGGAATTGATTTCTTGTGTGTCAAGACTTAAGGCCGTTTTTACATAAGTGGGTGCTGCCTGTGTGCATGCCGCAACCGGGGAGTGGCGGTGGTGTGTGTGCGCACTCCCACGCATCCCCACTCACGGAGCAACTGGTGAAAACGGAGATTGCTCCGTGAGTGGGGATGCGTGCGGGGTGGGGGTGCGCCTGCGCGAGCTGCCCACACTGCAGCACGCACACCCTCCCCCCATGCTCCCGTGGCTTGTATAAAAATGGCCTAATACTATCAGGCTGAGCTTTGAAGACTACAGTCAAAGTTAATCAAGTGAAATTCCTAATAATGTTTCTTGTCAGTTGAGTGGTAGTATTTATTTATTTTATTTATTTGTTTATTTTAAAAAATTAGACACCCCCACCCACCCCCCGCACCTCCACCCCTCTTGCCACAGGCAACCCGGGGCAGCTAACAACATGAAAGATAAACACAATAAAATATCATATTGCCTGGCTAAATGATTCCCATTTCTGCAGTAAATCAAAACGTTTCAGTTGGAAGTATTTTAGCTCCATTGAATAATTTAGAATAATATGGACAATAATAAAATGATGTAATATAGTACCAGGCCTAAATAATTAGCTATTTGGGCATTAAAATGACATTCTTTCAAATATCTATGTTCATATTTTATCTCTTAGATTTACTGACCAGGAATGTATCCGATCTGGGTTTGTTCATTAAGAGTAGACAGCAGCTATCGGACAACCAGAGGCAGATATCCGATGCTATTGCTGCAGCTAGTATCGTAACCAATGGTACTGGAGTAGAGAGCACATCACTAGGAATATTTGGAGTGGGCATTCAGCAGCTAAATGACTTCTTAGTAAATTGCCAAGGAGAGCACTACACCTATGATGAAATCCTAAGTATTATCCAGGTCTGTAACACAATCATCTTGCAGCACATCTATTCATTCAACTGGGGATATTGTCCGTTTGGTTTTTTCCCTGTTGGCATGCCTGCTCTGGGCTAATTTTCAGAAACATACCTGGTATGTGGGCTGAAAACTGACCTCCCTGTTTTGAGACTACTACTAATACCATTTCTTTGTGTTGCTTGAAATAATGTTGTTGATTGTATGTTGTTTTAAAAAATGCACCCAATAGTCCTGTTACATGAGATCAAGTGCATTACTACTGCGCAGTGTGTTTCATCTTCACTGGTTAACTACAGAGTACAAGTTTAGTGTTATAAAAATATAATGGATGGCTTCTAACACTGTTAATATTGAATTAGCAATTCAAATTAATTGTTTGACACTTATTTGCCAAATATTAAGGAAACTTAAGGCATTTTTAAATGTGACGGTGCACTGCACTGTCACGCTTTGATCCTGCTTGGGGTGAGCTCCCTCACCCCAGGCAGGATCTGGCCCAGCCACCAAACAGATGTGTCAGGGCCTGGGCCAGGGCCAGGGAGAGGATGCTGCTGAGCACGATCTGCCATTCTCCCTGACGGATGGGCACGGTGGCCTATGAGGCCTCCACGCCCACCTAAAACATACCCAGACTAGGGTCAGGTAGAGCGGGCCATCAAATGTGATGGCCCACTTTACCCCGGTCTGGAGATGGATTCCCCGGGCTGCGGCAGTGCTTAGCCCAGGCTGTAACTCAGCGATGGGCCCAAGTTACAGACCGGTCTCAAAACTGGGGAAGCTGTGGTTCCGGCCCAGGGTAACATCTGGTGGGCCTTTTCAAACGTGACAGCACCATGGGTGGCCATGCAGGTCACCGTCACGTCTCTGAAAATACCCTTAATCAGCTTAGGAAAATTGTCAAAATATTATGTTCAAATATTAGCCAGTGGAGTGAAAGTAAAATGTACAGGAGAACTTAGAGGTTAGAAATTTTAGTGACACTGCAATTCTTTTATGTTTTGTTACTCAAGTTGGTGTATTATTGAACCTACCTTACTACAAATAGCTATTTTCCTTTTTTATGATAACCCTGAGTATTATATTTAAGAACAGCATGTGGGGAAAGGTTGCATAATTTTAAAAGATACTGCATATCTGTAAATCCTGTCACATTATCAATTTTATATATTTATTTATAGATTTGCAAGTAGCATCAATAATATCCAGTATGCTCTAGATACTTCTCTATAATATGTGACCTATTCATAAATATTAGTCCTTACATGACAATTTGGAAAAACTGAGTGAAAGCCTTTGATTTATTTGTGATGCACATTTTCTTAGATCAAAATATCATCACTCTCTTATTGCTTTTTACAGAAGTTTGAACCCAGCATCAGTATGTATCAGCAGGGACTAATGTCATTTGAAGGATTTGCACGGTAATTATTTATATGTCACCTTAATATGCATTTGGCATGCTTTGTATCACTTATTAAACACTCACCAAAAATAAAATTTCTGTATCTCTAGGTTTTTGATGGATAAAGATAATTTTGCCTCCAAAAATGATGAGTCACAAGAGAACGTTGAAGATTTACAGCTGCCACTGTCCTATTATTACATTGAGTCTTCACACAATACATACCTCACAGGCCATCAGCTTAAAGGAGAATCCTCAGTAGAACTTTACAGCCAGGTATACAGAGTTAGGTCGTTACAGTTTTCAGAAAGAATTTGTTTGTTTAACTAGAAAGTCACAGAAACATGACCCTTTTGCTTTGAAAACCTAAATTTTCTAAATGCTTGCTTGTAAAACATAGGAAAACATGACGTATGGGAAAACTGTATGCAGCTTTGCTCAAATGCTTTTTTTTTGTAATTATATATTTAAGCTTTGTTGAAAGGCAAAAAAAATATTAAAAAATGGGTTTAGCTAGAAATTCGTAGCAGTTAGACACTAGCCAGCCTGACCTAACCTACTAAAATTAGACTTTCCCACAGGAAAGACTGATCTGATATGTTAGCTCCTTGAAATGTCAAAATTACCATTTAGATACTGTATGTGGCAGCAAAAAGGCAAATTTCTAATGAAACTACTATTCATGACAGTATTACTTCTAGGAATTATTATATAATTTTCAGACTTTATTTCCAATTGGTAACCAGCAGGAAAAGGAGTATTTCTCTCTAGAGGGTTTGGAGGTCTGTATTTTGTATGTATGTGTTTAATTAAATGCAAGGGAACATCAGACTTCCTGAAAAGTAGGATTTTCAGTCTTCACTCTGTTATGGTAAAATTCACCCATATTGTGGAGGCCCTTTGTGCCAATTTAGGCCCTTTGCAGTGTTTTGAAGAAAGGGCTGATTGCAGGAAGATATTAAAAAGGTGGCTTAGCAGGGAGCTATGGAGGACAGTTTCTGTGACATTTGCACATTTGGGGTACCACAAGGGCAGTACTGGAACTGATTTTAGGCTAAGATAGAGATCTGTTGGCCTTTTTATTCACAGCAGTGTGGAAAAGCTGTAGCTACTCTTGCAGCCATCAGGCTATAAAAAAGTTCTCCAAGGAGAGGGCTTGTCCCAAGCCATTTGTGTGTGACGGAAGAAAGCAGGGAAGAGGAACTAACATGAGAGAAAATTGATCAAATGTGCTGGAAAGTCTGTTGTTGGATTATATTTTTTTCTTTGTGTTGTGCCAATAATGGCACATTTTTCTCAGCACACAGTTGCTGCTGACATGGGATGTGTTAATTTTGTTACAGGTTCTCTTGCAAGGTTGTAGGAGTGTGGAATTAGACTGTTGGGATGGTGATGATGGGATGCCTACTATTTATCATGGACATACACTTACTACTAAGATCTCTTTTAAGGTAAATTGATAAATCAATTCTAATTCTTTTTATAGTAATAATCACCCTTGTCAGCAGATAAATGTTTTCCATTAAATCCAGTAAACGTGCACGATTTCTTTGAGACCCGTACACTGCATTTTTTTCCTGGTGCTTTGATTAGGCTAGTGTAAAGCAAGAATATTTTGAACACACAGTCTAAACTCTGTGTTAAATTTTGTGGGCCTTAATGAAGCAAAAGTCATACTGTCTTCAGAGGGAAATTTGGTTGGTGTAATATGTGGGCCTTTAATTTTTGTGATCAGGATTTTATTTAATAACTACATAAGCAAAGTATACACATAAAGCTGTCACATGTATAAGGGAGAGAAAGTTGATTTTAAGCACTAATGTCACAGTAAGCTGATCTCCACTGGCTCCTTCCCCTCCGCCTTCAAGCATGCCACTGTTTCTCCCATCTTCAAAAAGCCCACCCTGGACCCATCCGACCCCTCTAGTTACCAGCCAGTCTCCCTCCTTCCCTTTGCCTCTAAGTTTCTGGAATGTGTTGTCTACTCCCACTGCCTGGACCTCCTCTCTGTCAATTCCTCCCTGGACCCTTTCCAATCTGACTTCCGCCCCCTTCACTCCACTGAAATGGCCCTTGCCAAGGTCACCAATTATGTACTTGTCGCTAAATCTAAGTGCCTCTACTCCATTCTTGTCCTCCTTGACCTTTCTGCTGCCTTTGACACTCTCGACCACTCAGTCCTACCGGACTCGCTTTGCTCCTTGGGCTTCTGCGGCTCTGTCCTTAACTGGTTCTCCTCCTACCTCTCTGACTGCTCCTTTAATGTGTCTCTTCCCAATTCCAGCTCCTCATCCCTCCCCCTTTCAGTTGGGGTTCCCCAAGGCTCTGTCCTGGGCCCTCTCCTCTTCTCTATCTACACCCTTTCCCTTGGCAAACTCATTGCCTCCCACAGCTTCCAATATCATCTCTACACCGACGACACTCAGCTCTATCTCTCTACCCCCTCTCCTCTCCCCTTCTCTCTCATCAACTGTATCGCTGACATCTCCGCCTGGATGTCCCAACACCAGCTCAAGCTCAACATGGCCAAGGCTGAACTCCTTATTTTTCCTCTGTCCTCTTCCTCTCCTGCTTTCCCTGGCCATCCGCATCGATGGAGCCACCATCCATCCTGTTCCCCAAGCCCATAGCTTGGGCTTAATCTTTGACACTCAGCTTTCCTTTAAGCCTTACATTGTCTCTGTTGCCAAGTCCTGCCGCTTTGCCCTCCATAATATCGCTTGGATCTGTCCCTTTCTCTTTCTCTCCTCTGCCAAAACCCTTGTTCATGCCATGGTCATTTCTCACCTCGACTACTGCAGCCTTCTCGCTGGCCTCCCTCGCTCTCACCTGTCCCCCCTTATCACAATCCAAAACTCTGCTGCCAGGTCATTCACTCAGCCCGTCGCTTTGACCACGTGCAGCCTCTCTTCTCCTCTCTCCACTGGCTCCCCCTTCCTGAATGCATCCGGTTTAAACTCCTGGTATTCACCTATAAAACACTTCACAGCCAAGTCCCCCCTACCTCTCAGCCCTAATCTCCTTACGTACTCCTGCACGTGCCCTCCACTCCCCTAACCGCCTTCGGCCCTTCTCCCTCGCTGCCCCCCATGCCTGGAACTCCCTCCCTACCCACATCCGGCTTGCCTCCTCCCCTCGATCCGTACCTTCTAATCCCTCCTCAAGACCCACTTCTTCCGTGCCGCCTTTCCCAATGCCTGCTAGTTGTTTTCCCCAAATACTTAAGGTCTGCCCTCCTCTGCAGACTCCTGCCTAGCTGTAACCAAGCCAAGCACGCGCACCTGAGACTTCGCAGCCACTTGCATGTTTGTTTGCTTATCCCTTGTCTTCCCTTTGTCACCCTCTCCTTGTCTTTTTAGATTGTAAGCCGTAGGCAGGGACCATGTCTTTATCTTTGTTCTGTAAAGCACCAGGTGCACGACTGGTGCTATACAAATGTTTATAATAATAATAATAATAATAATAATAATGATTAATTCTTATGGAAAAATAAAGGCATCTCAAAGTCATATTTTTAAAGGAACTTAGAGATGTTGAAGTCCCATTGACTTTCACAGAGACTTGGCCTTCTAAATACCTAAGCATCAGATTGTCAAAAGTGCAGAGTTGCCTCTAAAGAACTAGATATCCAATTTACGCTCTGTGTGCTGAGCGCCTCTGAAAATCTAGCCACAGGCAACATCATGGATAATACTAGGTGCTCTGCATTTAGGAAAATCTGACTAATATTTTAGTGCCTAAATGGGATTTTAGATTTTATTTAAGATCTGTCCCTAAACAAATAGCACTTAGATTCATGAACCAAAATTCTGGTTAGTCATCATTATGTGCAAAAATGTTACATTTTTCAAATTAGAAGATTGTCTAATATGTTTAACATTTACACTAGTTTACTATATTTTGCTATTTTAATTGTAAGTAATAGTGGGTATTTTCAGACGTTACGAGATCGCTGTTCACCACACTGAATCACGGTGGAACCCGTGTGATGGCAGCGATCTCATGAACATCTTTTTGCTCCCGGCCAGATGTTAACCACAGTGAACACCCGGACGAGATCAAAATGACCATGGTTCTGGAGGTGAGGCCGGACTCACCTCCAGAATCGGGGTTAGGTTGGCCACAATCCGGGATGGGGCTGGCAATGGCCACGATGAATGTCTGCTTATCAGCCCCGTTCCGGAATCGGGTCTCAATCACGGGACGGGATCGGGCGCAGCGGCCTGATTGGCCACTGCGCCCGTCCATCCGTCTCCCCGAGGGCGGGCGGCCGTGGACGCGCAGGGGGGGCAGGGCTGAGCAGCCACATGCTGCGCAGCCTCACCCCCTCCCTGATTCCTCTCTGCAATCAGGTCAGCATATCTAAAGGATGGCTGGTCTGATCACGGACTGGGATCCGAGATGGATCCCGGTCCAGGGTTCAGTGTGTCGGGCTGAACGGCCCGTCACGTCTGAAGTTACCCAGAATCTCAAACTTGGGATTCCTGTTTCTTAAAGTGTGGAAACTTAGGCTGCTTCTTTTTCCTCTGTCTCAAATTAGAAAGTTTATGCCACACTCTCCTAAATAGTTTGTCTTTTCCTTAAGTGACCTGAATGCCAGACCAAAACCATGTGATTTTATCAGACACTTTGATTCTTATAGGAAGTAGTTGAAGCTATTGATCGTAGTGCCTTTATCACCTCTGACGTGCCAATCATCATATCTATTGAGAACCACTGCTCATTGCCTCAACAACGCAAAATGGCTGAGATTTTCAAGGTAAGCCACATAGTGTGGGGAAAAAAATCATCCTAGCCATGACTTTGAGTAATATAATGCACTATCTCTCACCTGTTCTCAATATTTCAGAATGTATTTGGAGATAAACTGGAAACTAAGTTTTTATTTGAGAGTGACTTCTCTGATGATCCAATGCTGCCTTCACCTGATCAACTGAGAAAAAAGGTGTTGCTTAAAAATAAAAAGTTGAAGGCCCATCAAACTCCAGTGGATATATTAAAACAAAAGGTAAAATTATTCCATATTAAAATATATATACCATATAAAATATATATTCCATATAAAAACATCAGCTGCTCTTGCTTTTTTCCAAATGACAGGTTAAATATATTTAGCCTGTCATTTGGAAAAAAGCAAGAGCAGCTGATGTTTTTAACATTTTAACGTATACAG
This sequence comes from Sphenodon punctatus, assembly GCA_003113815.1. NCBI lineage: Eukaryota > Metazoa > Chordata > Lepidosauria > Sphenodontia > Sphenodontidae > Sphenodon > Sphenodon punctatus. The sequence goes on along the minus strand of QEPC01013180.1, from coordinate 431,640 downwards.
TAGAACTAGCCTAAAGTAGGGCTGAAGCAAGAGCTCACAAAAGCAAGCATTCTCATTGAAATCCTGCTTCTCAGTTCGTTCTGGGACAAACTGAGAAGCAGGATTGATTAGCCTGTGTACCATTTGGGGTAAGGCTGCTACATGACGCATCTTTGGTTTTTTTAGAAGGATGCATCAGATAGCAGCCAGCTGCTCACCATGCAGGGGGGTGGGAGGGGAAACATCTGGTGGCAGCCAGCCACACAATGCACTGCCCAGAGTAGGTTAAGGCTGCCCAAGGCATGTGGCTGCACCCATTGTGGGCTTACCAGATTTTATATTAAGAGGTTCCCAAGCTATGGGATAGGGCCCAAAGTGAGTTCATATCATCAGCAGATGGGATCACGATCTTGACTAATAACTGATATGCTTTGCATGTCTGGGGGTGCAGAATTATATTTCAGTTTGAAAAAGTGTCCATGCACGTCAAAACCTCGGTCACTAATTTTTATGTGCACACAAGTATAGAGATTAAAATCAGGAAAAACTAGTTTAACAGATAATCCATTTTGTGAAACAGAATGTTTACCTTTTCAAGACAATGTTTTCCCTCCTAAATGAGTCACATTATATGAACAGAACACTGAATAATAGTCATATAATTAGTATTGTTTAAACAGATATTTTAGAGAGGCTATTTTTCTCTGTGCTAAAGAATTTGTAGTTTCTTTTAAAAAACCTACCTTAATGCCATAGGCTCACCAGCTGGCATACATGCAAGCACAAGCTAGTAATGGTGGGAATGTTGGTAACACCACAACTAATAATGAGGAGGAGGAGGAGGAAGAGGATGAATATGACTACGACTACGAATCTCTCTCTGATGGTAAATAAATGCATTTATAGCGGTGTTGTACTTTGATATTAGGATGATTCATACTTTATGGTTTGTCCATAAAATATGGACAGTTAGGACTAGAACCGTAAAACTTTAACTTTGCATTTAATACAGATTAAACTCACAGTGAGTTTCTTCCATGGGAAAATAAGGATTGAGTCAAAGTTTTAAATATTTTCATTGTAGAAGCCAGAACTATTTATACTAATTATAAACAATCATTTATACCCCCTTATAAATGATACAAAAATAATGTGGTCTATGTAAATTAATAGGAACTGTGTTTTATATTCACCTTTACGAGGGTTTTAACACTTCATTGTTAGTGCATTCTTTAGATTAATCTCTTTCGATATTCGTCTCCAAGTGTCTCTGAGCTCACATTGTTATAGACATTCACATGACTAACAATGAAAAGTTTAATATTTTTCATGCTGTAGGGCAAGTCATTATCAACATTTAAACATATGTTCATGGGCAATATTCTCAGCAGGAGTGAACTGTCCAGCTGAGCTCTTGTTACTGACACTATGCTCACTGGTTTGGGCCTGGATATGTTGTTGTTGTTCTCTACAGAGCCATTATGTGGCACATCGGAGTATTGCTTTTGTTAGCTATTATTTAACTATTGATGCTGATAGAACAGTCAAATTAGAAGATATAATGTGAGAACATAGTGGTCATTTCTGATATGGTAGCAGAAGTATTAACATTCTAAATGAGCAAGATAATTATTAACTTATGGGTCGGATTCTGGCAGAGGCTCTTGCTGCTTTGTGCTGCTTCAGCACCAAAATGCGGCTGGAAAGTTCCATGTGGCCTCTCTTGTATAGAAGAAACCTAGGTGGCAGAGATGGAAACATACAGGGTGTCTCAACATGTAATGCTTGTGGCAGGTATCATTCCAGATACCTAACACGGGGATCTTCGTTAATGCTTATTCATTTCAAACGGGTTTGGCCACAGAGTGAACACAGGTTTGCTGCCTGGAACATATTTGGAGAACTCCTCAGGTGACCCACGATACAGCCAATAACACATTAGCATCTGTTCAGCATCACCACCCTGCCACATGAATCTGAATGGAAAGGGTCTCTTAAATATGCTGGATACTGGGTCGTTCTCAACAAAGGCTACGTTGGAAATGCTGAGGGAGAAAACTTGATGTGCTGGGGAAAGGGAGATTGACATGCTAGGAGGAGAGAAAATGACAAGGCCTTACCTGTAACAGACCGTTTTTACACAGATGTCCTCCCCGCCCCCCCCCCCCAGCTCGGTGTTCAGATGGGTGTGCGGGAGGGGTCTGTGTATATGGCCGGTGGTGGGTGTCTGCTCAGTGTTCGCCCATGTGAACACCAAGTGGGATGGGTGGGGGTGCGTGCACACTCGCACACAACACCCACCTCCACCAACGGAACCCTCCAGAAAACCGGAGGAGGCTCCATAGCCATAGGTGGAAGTGGGTGGAGGTGGGCGTGTGTCCGTGTAAAGGAACTAAACAGGGCTAAACACCCATCCCCCCACCCACTTCCGTCCATGTAAAAACGGCCACAACCAAGGACTCCCTTTCTGGGAGCACATACATTGTTATTTTTTGGCAAAGATTTAAGGCAGCCAGTCAGTCAAAAGAGATATCAGAGGTTACTCCTGTGGTGAAACGCCAGTTGTGGGCACTATACAGCTGAGCTACCCACCTCACTGTGTTTCTCCAAATCTCTGACCAGGGGTTCCCACAGCTGGCAAACTCCCGAAAACCCTTAATATTCCGCTGCCACCACCCAAGTATATTCCCAGGGGGCATTCGCACCACTCAGGAAATGTGAACCTCCAAAAGGCATAAGCCTTAGAGCGTCCCAAAATCACTCCCCTATCCTGGCACTATGTTCCTGGGATTTCCTCCTCTGCGGTGGAGGCAGATCCCCAAAGCTACCCATTGGAGGCTTCTCTTGGTTCCAAAGCTGTTATTTTCTAGCCCAATAGGTAGATTTCACCCTCTTTAGTAGCTTAGCCTAGGGAGACGTATAATGGCGAATAACGCACACACACACCCAGTAGGGTAAAAAGAAAACTGAGACTTTACTAGTACATATAAAAAGGAATAAAAGCAAAGTTTACACCGAGAATCAGAGGTGGTAATCCTTGAGTAATTAGAGTCAGTCCTGTGGGACATAGTAGTCCGTTTGGAAAGCGTCTTCCTATAATTGTAACTGAGGTAGCAAGCAAGGTACTCACACTGGTTCTGATCAGGTCTCCATAGGTGATGGTTTTCCTATGGGGTCCAAGTTCTTCTTCTGGCAAAGGCTTTTTTTCAAAGTCACTTCTATGCCATGTAGTCCATGTGTGCCTCCAGGCAGGGAGGTCACTAGCCTAGCAGCATCTGCTAGAGATCTCAGTGAGTTAGTCCAGAGAGAGAGAGCAAAATGGAGAGGGTCTGCGGTTTTTAAAGCCCCCCTCCCCTTCCCTGTGATTTGTCCAGGTAAACCCACCTGGCCTAGGTGCAAGTTCCAAGTGACCATTCCAAGCCAATCAGAGTCCTGTTTCCTGCTGGCTGAAGAAGATCTCTGAGGAATTCCTGGAATGTGAGGTCCTTAACATCTTGGACATGTGCTCCTTTAGAGGCCTAGCAGAGATTACATCCTGCCTCGCAATTTCAGGCAGGCATCCATGCCTGTGCCTGTGGCATTTTGCCACACCTCCCCCCTCCTATTTTTAAGCCTGGACACGCTGCTTTTCCCAAAGCTGAGGGTCCAGGCGTGCTCAGACAAGGGGTAGAAACAGTTCTTGAAAACACGAAAGTGGCTGATAATGCGCCAACAATACAATACCACCGATAATACTATCCCGTTACAGAATAAAAAGGTGCATGTGTTAGCCTGTAATACAGAGAGACCATTCCCAGCATGTGCATTCCTGTACACATGAGCACAAAAGAAAGAGAAGTAAATCCAGTCAGTCACACTCTTTTCTAGAAAGAGCATCTTAGGGTCAGGTGCCTTTACCACAGGTTGGGAGAACACTACTCCAGAATCTTTCAGGGTTCTTTTCAGTTTCTCCTTATCTTGGGGCAAAATCTCCTCAGGTGGAGAGAGAGCCCCCATCCCTGTTTCCCCCGCAACTTTAACTAAAAGTCCTGTTGCCTCATCATCCCCTTCCAAGCTTTCAGCAGGGGAGATCTTGAATCCCAGTTCATCCCTGTCTCAATGTGGTTTGAACCAGCTTACATGGACCACTTTGGGGTTCCTCCCAGACTGGATCAAGACCATTACCTGAGTCATCAGGGGTCCCTTAGCTCTCCCCTCAAATGTCAGTTCAAAAGGCGAGAAGCCCCTGGACTCCAGAGTTACTTTACTGTGAACAGGGGGCAGATGTAGGAACTCCTCATCCCAATCATCAGGGTGAGAGTCCCCATAAGCCCTCCACATCACCTTCAGGGTCCCAATAAATCTAACCACTAGCCCATTAGTCTGTGGAAAATAGGCTGTGGTTTTCACATGTTTACCCCCACAGCACTCCCATAGGCATTCCAGTAATTCCTCTAGGAAATTCCGTCCCCGGTCATTCCCTAGGCATTCCAGTAATTCCGCTAGGAAATTCTCTTTGATGCCATTCCATATCTCTGATGGCAAACTCGGATGACAATAAATCTTTATTGGGCCATCAGCAACCACAGTGGCCTCTGCAGAAGCTAAAGCAATGGCCTCAGGGTATCAAGTGGCAGCCTCTACCAGGGTCCGAATATGGTGCTTCCCCTCTTGTCTTCTGCTTTAGGGGTCCCCCTGTATCCATACTCACCCACTCAAAAGGCTGTCCCCTGATTGGGAGTGGCTGTAGCATTGCTTTTTCCTCCTCCCAGATTACTTGTTCCCCACCTTCAGGAGTGTGTTCCACCTCCTGTTCCTGTGCTGACTGTTTGAGCTGCTCCAAGCTGGGGTCTTCCAGAACCTCTGGCTCAAAACCCTCTGAGCTTGCTAGGCTGGGGTACACAAAAACCTCCAACTTAACATTCTCTACCACCCCTGGGGTACCCCATCCCTTTCTGGGATCCCTATATCTGTTCCCCCCATGGGCTCTACACTTCCCATTGTTACCCCCTCTTTGAGGTCTACATTTTCCCTTCTAGGGCTGCCCTCTAGACCCACCCCTAGGATTACTGTTCCCTCTTTGGGTTCTATGTCCCCCCCCCAGGGCCGCCCTTCAAGCTCAACCCCAAGGTCTCTATTCTTTCTGCACCCCCAACCTCATCTTCTGGCTGGTGCTGCTGCTGCTCCTTTGGAGAATTACTCCTGAGCTCAGTCCCACTCTGCAACTGGCTCTGATGGCTAGAGACCTCACCCCTGGGCCCACCTTCTGACCCCGGATAACTCCTCTCTTCCCCATCCCCTGGTTCCACAACCGACTGTCTTTCCTGTCTCTGAGAGGTCGGTTTCCACTTTCCGACTCTGGCTGAGGGTTATGGCTGACACCCTGCAAGGTCTCATAATATCTTTCCCAATCATTATAGGGGCAGGGGCCTCCTTTATCACTGCAATGTCCAGACATGCCCCGCAATCCCTCCATTTTATGGGCAGTCGGGCCACGGGCATCTCAAAGGCCAGATACCCCACTGGTTTAATGGAGTAGGTCTTTCCTGGGAGTATATCTAATGGGGAGGCCAGGTCAGCGCTAATCAGAGACACTACCACCTCCGTATCGATCTCCCCAATAATAGTCCTTCCATTCACAATTACTTCATCCTTGAGGAAATCCGTCGCCTCCTCTGTGTTTACGATCCTATTGATGCAATACACTGGGATGCTCTGGGTTTCCTTCCCTGTGCTTACAACCGCTGCACTGTGATCAGGCTTCTGTAAGCTCTTCAGCTTTGGGCAACTGGCCTTAAGATGGCCCAGCTCCCCACAGCTGAAGCAGCCCCTCCTTTCCAACTTAGGTGATTTTGCCAAATTAGGGGAACCCTTGCGTTCAGTAGGTGGAGTTCCCGGCTCCCGTTTGTGGGGTACATCCCCCCTCCCACCTTTTTGGATCCCTTTCTGATCCTTCCCAAAATGGTTTTTTTATCTTTCACCAAGTGCTTGATCTCCTGAGGACAGTGGAAGTAAAACTGATTCAGCCCCATAAGGTCAAGCACCAGCTCCCAGGTCTCAGCTTTGGCCCCATCCACCCACTTTCTCAGGGCTTCTACTAGTTGGGCCCCAAACTCTGTCATAGATTGCCCTGGCTGAGGAAGCAGGGTGCGAAACCGCTTCCTGAAATGATCTGGGCCCAGGCTATAGCACTTGAGCACAGCCTCTTTAAAAGCAGAATAGTCATTAGCAGACTCAGTGGGTAAACTGTCAAGGATTACTGACACAGTCCCAGTTACCAACCCAGCCACATAACGCAAATACTCATCCTCCCCCACATTCCATTTGCGATCCCGCTTCTCAAAAACACTCAGGAACACCTCAGGGTTTTCTCCCTCTTTGAAAGGGGTGAAGTCTTTTGGTGTCATCTTGTGCGGTGCAGCCAACTTTTGATGGAATATCCTAGCCTTGTGCTCCCACTGCTCCTTCTGGGCCTCTCGCTGCTCCTGCTCATGGCATTGCTGAGCTTCCTGCGCGGCTAGTTTGACTTCCCTCTGCTCCCTTTCATGCTGGCGTTGAGCTTCCCTGTCGTCTCTCGCTCCCGATCTGCGAGCTCCTCCTCTCTAAGGCGGAACTGCACCAGGATCAGGTCCTGTTGTTCAGGGGTCCCTCCAGGAGTCCCGAAGGGAAGGGTTGCTCCAGCTCCAGCCGCTAGATTGTCATTCTGATCCACCCCAGGCATTTCGAAGATCTTTATTTTCTGCCTTAGCTGCTCGTTGGTCAGCTCTTCTGTTGGGAGATTCCTCCTCTGGGCCTCTCTTTTTAGGTCAGCTTTAGTGAGTCTATTGAGCCCCTTGGTCAATCCCAGCAGGGTACTTCCCTGTGTTCTAGATCTCATGCACTTCCTTGCCCTTGCACTGCTTATCTAAGCCCTATCCAGTTGACCTGAAGCCAAATTCAAGGACTCGATTGCTCAAGTTTTATTTCCAAAGTCCCTCTTTGTTCTGTGGGTGCTTTTCAAAAAGGAATACATATAAAAAGGAATAAAAGCAAAGTTTACACCGAGAACCAGAGGTGGTAATCCTTGAGCAATTAGAGTCAGTCCTGTGGACATAGTAGTTCATTTGGAAAGCGTCTTCCTATAACTATAGCTGAGGTAGCAAGCAAGGTACTCACACTGGTTCTGATCAGGTCTCCATAGATGATGGTTTTCCCAAGCCATGCAGTCCATGTGTGCCTCCAGGCAGGGAGGTCACCAGCCTAGCAGCGTCTGCTAGAGATCTCAGTGAGTTAGTCCAGAGAGAGAGAGCAAAATGGAGAGGGTCTGCGGTTTTTAAAGCCCCCTTCCCCTTCCTTGTGATTTGTCCAGGTAAACCCACCTAGCCTAGGTGCAAGTTCCAGCTGACCATTCCAAGCCAATCAGAGTCCTGTTTCCTGCTGGCTGAAGATCTCAGAGGAATTCCTGGAATGTGGGGCCCTTAACATCTTGGACATGTGCTCCTTAGAGGCCTAGCAATGATTACATCCTGCCTCGCAGTTTCAGGCAGGCATCCATGCCAGTGCCTGTAGCATTTTGCCACAACTCCCATGTTTATTATTCTGTGTTTTACTCCTGTGGTTACTCACAAAGGGAGGCAGAGTTCATAAGAGGGGATGGGGAACTCCTCAGGTGACCCACAGGACAGCCAATAACACAGTGCACAGTTAGCATCTGTTCAATGTCACCACACTGACATAAACACAAAGCACATTGACGTTTGTTCAGCTGCTTCAATTCATGATGACATCACAGTTACAACCATGAGGTTCATTTCCCCCGTGGTTAATGTAGCATGTAGAGACACCCACTGCTAAAGTACAGATGTTTCTTACCTATTGACCAAGAAGGTATGTCATCCTCTTTAACTAATATTCATCTAATTATGCAGCAGATTTTGGAGTCAACAACTAGTCTTTAGGGGCCTGTCTCTAATTAATGATTGTACAGCACCAGGTACATTGCTGGAGCTATAATAATAATAATTGATAATTAATAAATAATTAATAATTAATAAACTGAAAAATGTCAACATGGAAAAACAGAGTAATCTGGCATGGTTGTCTTCTTTCTACTGTGTTTTCTAATATTATCTGGCAGAACTAATCTAACCAGTAGGGAACTGAAAACTGCAGGTGATTTCCAATTTTATTTACCTTTAGCAATTCTGTAAGTCTGCATAATGCTTAGTTTTACAATTGACACGTAATTTTCATTTCTCTGGCTCTATTTCTTAATTTCCTTTCCTCTTATCCCCTCTCTGACTCTCTTTTCCTGTAGCTGATGTCCTTAATGCTTCTCCTGCTCCTAACAGCCAGGAAGGTAAATGCCATTTGGTTAAGCATCTTAACTGCATGAATTTCAGCACAATGCCTTGTGTGAATATATGATACCTACTTCTAAAAATGCAATCATATATTTATTTTTAGAGACCTCTAGAACACTGCATGTGCAACACTTTTTTTTTTATGAAGACACTTTGGTTGAGGTATATTTAAGCAGGCCACTGGGTCACTTAGCACGCACATACTCACATATTTATACAGGCAAATCCAAAATAAACAAAATATTCTTGTTTTGAAAGTTGTTGCCTTTTTATAAATCACACTACTTACATGTACCTATCAGGGTAAATTGTTAGTAAGTACCTGAAGCACTCTTTTATAGGAAGAAAAACTCATTTATATAAAAATGGCTGAATGGGAAAGGGAAGTCAAAACTTAAAACACCTTTAACATCTTAAAATAAAATCTTTAAAATTACTAAATTTATTTAATTAATTTTGCAATTTTTGGCTAGTCAAGAATATCACTTCATGATTACCTCAGGAAGCAAGCCAATCTTGTTTCGTTTCTTGAAATGTGAAAAGATATGACAATATTTTAATTGATACATGTATTAAATGATTTTATGGACTCAACATCTACAAAAAAAAGAAGACATGATGGAAGCTTTCCTGTCACATGTTAAAGAGAATCATAGCAAATTAGCCTCCTTTTTCAGAGAAGAATTTTGCCACTGAAGGAGAAAAATCTTTGACCTGTGAAAACATTCCTTCACCATTTGATTATTCAGACATGTGTTTAGGTGCTTTATAAAAAAAACACCCCACTTTAAAATTAAATAAAATTTGTAATTAAGACTCTTTGCCTGCACTTCGTTCATCTAGAATTTTTTAATTTCCAGATAACATTCTTGAAGACCGACCTGAAAATAAGTTATCCATTGATAAGCTTCAGTTTGAATATAATGAAGAAACTGCTAAAAGAATAAAGAAGACTGATTGCATTACCTATAGCAATAAAGGAAAGGTAGTATTTTTTTCCTCTTGTTTGCCAATACTTTGATATATATCCAGCTTCAAAAGGATTTGGATTGCTTAGATGACTGAGCCATCAGATAGCAAATGCATTTTAACTTAGGAGGAAAACAGATGAGATGTTAGTCTGCAGGAGCCTGTGTTTGGTCCCTGGAGCCCCCATGGAGCTGCCACACACGTTTAGTGTGGAGAACCCAAAAAATTGGCAGCCCCTGCATGTTTTTCACAGGCATGCGTGCAGTTGCCATTCAGCCCTCACTCACAGGTTTGGCCCGAGAAACCCAACACATCAGCAAGAGTCCTTCCATGCCCCACTCCACCCACCACCCTCTGCCCCTCCCAGTATCCCTCCCCCTGCCATAGTGCACAGCCGTGTCATGGGAACAAGAAGCCACACCAGCCATTTCCCCCTTCTTGCACATGACTCCAGGAGGTGGAGTCTGGCCCTTGACATCCCCGCCCACTCACAGAGGTGGATACTAGACTGTACACTTGCCAGCTCTAGGCTAGTCACAAGAACTGTATGCTAGCTACAGAATGCTGACTTTAGCAAGCAAATCACATACTTTAATGTGCGCCTGAAAGTTAAAAATAAAAGTGATAGAAATCAGCAATTTTTACTTCTTGTGAGCACGGTTCCCTGCACCCTCTGCTCACAACACAGTTTATGACTCACTGGTAGCTAGCAGCACACAGTTCTGTCGGGGTTCCACCTGCTGTGGGCTGGGAAATCCCTCCCTCCTTACATATGTTGCCAATTCAAACATGCACCTCTTGTACCACCACTCCAGCATCCTCTGCATGATCTCATAGCAGGGCTGAAAACATCTTCACTCACCAGGGTGTTCTGCACGTCCGGGAGTGTCCAAACCTCATATAGGGCAACAAGCTCTCCTTCTGTAAGTTCACATTCCCTGTACCCTGATTCACATTCCCCCAAAGAGATTTAGCTCCAACATCCCATCTGGACACTCTTGGTGGCTGCACAGGTACCGTCTCTCAGTCATTATGGTAGTGATGAGAAAAAGCAGCAGAGAAGGTCCAGCCTCCATTAGGGACAGGTCAACCTCTGACACATCCAGCAGAGCTGTGGTCTTGTTTGCATCCCACTCCCTCATCTCTTCTGGGAATACCACTCTTGCATTCTGATGAACCTGGAACTGGAGCAGGGTTACATGGTGCCTGTACTCCAGCCTTTTTCACACAGAACCTCTAACACCGATAAAATGGATGTTACATTTTATTATACATGTTGCAGGGTTGCAGGTGTGCTCTGTGGGTGCCCTGCAACATGTATAATAAAATGTAACACCCATTTTATCAGTGTTAGAGTGTCTGTGTGAAAAGGGCCTCTGTCAGGCAGACACTGAAATCCATGATGTCCATCTGCCACCATATGGCTGCATAGCCAGCCTCACAGCATGGGTTGGACAGCTTGCTCTGTACATCAGGCCTCACCCAAATGTCAGTCAAGGCCATGTATCCATGACCCCCCAACTTCTCCATGCCCTGTATCCCAGGTGGCCACAACACGTGTACCGTGAAGCCAAGGTCAGACCCCTTCCCGCCTTCCCCCCCTACCCCCCAGAATTCTAGCCCAGGGACTGTATGAAGTCCGGCAGGTAGGAACAAAGCGAGCAGGCGCCTGCTTCTCCCTTTATAGCCTCACCCAGAAGTGTGAGGCAGAAAGGAGGGGTGAGAAAGCTCCATCTGACTCATAATAGTTCTGACCAGTGCTAGCTGAGCATGCATTCTCAGAGGTGGGGCCACACAGAGGCCCTTTCAGAGAACTACATCCTACAGATAAGTAGCTTTTGTTTCTGTTGGTGGACAGTATTACCTTCCCTAGCCTTTTTTGTAAGAGATTTACACCATCTCACTAATAAAACTATACAAGTCTTGGTTTTCTGTGTTTATACTCCAAAAGTGTAGTTGAGCAGCTGATTTCTTATACAAAAATTATTTTATTTATGTGTGAAAAGCAGCAGAGTTACATAAAAATGCCATATGGTTTTGAAAAGCACTTAACTGCAGCTCATAAGGCTTATGCTTTGTCTGTGTGGCTTTCATAATTTCATGGGACCCACATTGCTGAATTTTGAGATTACTATTTTTGAAAACCCAAACAGCTTAGTGAATATCACTGAACATGAATAAACTCTTTTTTGGCACACATGTGCAGAATGTTGGACTTGCAGAATCCTTTCCAAGGGAAAGATGCACTTCTTATAAGCAGAGTTCTGCTGACGGCGTAAGGACTGGATACAGACCACTATCTTCACCGCATTTAAGAAAGCCAATTACCTTGTGTTTAAACATGTAACCTTCCACATGTGTACTGTACAGCAAAAGGCCACAATCTCGGAGCCACTTAAAAGTAGTCTCACTGACTTTAATGGGACTACTCTGGAGGAAGTCATTTCAGGATTGCAGCTAAAGTGCATAATTTGTGTTAAGATGCATCAAGGTCACTGGAATGGTCAAAAGTTAAATCTGGGAAGAAGTTTAGGAAAATCAGACACTTGTCTCAATACTGCTACTTAATTAAGTAGCTAGAATACAGGATTTTAAATGTTTTTGTTTGTTGTTGTTGTAAAATATCACATAAGTAATACACTGGGCCTGCTGAATAGACTTTAATGTCTTCTGAGCAGAGATTGAGTCTTCCTAGGTATGTATAGCAGGAATAGGCCCTAGCTGAAGTCTTGAAGCACCCATGCAAAATAAATGTTGATAGTAGTAATACATGGTCTGTGATAGATTAGAATCTTAGGGTTGAACAAGCAGCAAAATCTTTTACTTGTGAGAAATTTCACGATATCGGGAACTGGGATCGATTTATTGATCATTTTCCAATACTGATGTGATTTCTTGATTCTCGCAATACCAAGAAATACCATCCTGATTTACCATTTTTCCACTTATCATTTACTGTATACCTTTACTGTTTACTGGTTTACTTCTGGATTTGTTGTTTCTGCATTTCTGAGCCAAACACTGTGTGAATAGCCGACCCCTTAACCTCCCGCAGTGCCCCTTAACCTCCACTCCAGTGCCCCCAGTCAATAGAATAGTTGTTCTGTGTTGTTCCCTTTGCTTTGACCAATCTGCAACTGTGTACCAGATTCCTTTACAAATCTGCAATCCAGTTGCAGATTGGTCAAAGGAAAGGGAACAACATAGAACAACAATTTTGACTGGAGACACTGGAGTGGAGGTTAAGGGGCATTGGCAGGGAGGTTAAGTGCTAAGCTATTCACACACTGATTGGCTCAGAAATGCAGAAACAACAAATCCAGAAGTAAAACAGTACCGTCGGCGATGCAGTAAGTGGTAAATGAATGGTATGCAGTAAGCAGAAAGTTGGTAAATAGGATTCCAGTAAGCAAATTATTAGTAAATCGAGAACTGAAATCTCAATCGAGACATTGTCAAGTACCGAGAAGTTCTCAATTTGACCAAGACAGTATTGAAAACAGTGACTTTGGCGAGATTTCCCATTTTGGCAAAATCTTATTTCAGCCCTAGGTTAGATGCATTCATAGATCCATAATATGAGGATAGAGAACCCCATGTGTTTAATGCCATTAAGCTGCCTTGGGGACATATGAATACTTTCATTTTCAGTGCCTTCTGTATAACGCATAATTTTAATTGGTACATAGGTTTATGACATGGAATTGGGTGAAGAATTTTATCTCCCCCAAAATAAGAAGGAAAGCAGACAAATAGCACCAGAATTATCGGATCTTGTCATCTATTGCCAAGCTGTAAAATTCCCTGGTAAGTGTATCGCTCTGTTCTGCCTAGGGTTATTGCTTTAGATATTTTAGCTGTTTGAAACATTATAGTGTTCTAATTAAATTGTCCAGTGGATGAGGCTTCAAACTGTGGTATGTGGATAACCTGCTTTTCTGTGGTAAGCAGGACTGTGGTATGTGGATAACCTGCTTTTCTGTGGTAATGAGGCCTGCGTCATAGCTGCTGACTCTCCTTCTGTCTCCTGTCAGTGCTCCGCACGGGTAGCTCTGTGTATGGCCGACAGGTGGCAGAAGAAGAAAAGTCCTCATGCGCATGCGTGGAGCTGCCCCTCTTCAGTCTTATCTTCTGCCTTCGGCCGATAGGAAGCTTCAGCGGCTTTCGCCGTACTTAAAAAAAAAAGAAGAAGAAGAGGAGGAGGACTGTTTAAAGAAGAAGGAAGCAAATGGACAATTAGGCTTGGTGCGCGCTCGAATATGTATCCCTTCCTTCCTGAGGTTCGCCACTAGACTATGGGCTCAAGCGGGGTCGGGGCTCTTAAACCCCGCCCCCCCTCTCCCGGAGGTTGCCGCGCAAAGTGCCCGGGAACCAGGGAGCTCGGTGCGGTGGAGGCGAATTCCCTCTAGGTTGCCACGCAATGTGCCCGGGAACTGGGGACCCAGAACGGGCTAGTTGAACTCCTCCCCCACCTAACAACCAGGACGGGTGCCGCGCAACATGCCCGGCAGCCCGCCACAGTAACCGTGAGTACAGCCTGCTAAGGGCTGAGATTGCTGCCCTCACTCCCGCCGGGCGATAGAGACAGAGCGGCGGCTCCAGCCGAAGCTGCAGTCCACGGTGCCTCCTCCCTCACCTCCTTTCCCCCCCATTCTCTCCAACTCACTCAGAGAAAAGGGGGCAATGGAAGGAGTAACTGAGATGGGAGCTGTGCAGGGAGCACCAGTGCAGGGGGATCCCCCCACAGACATAGCCTCCCTGACCACAGCCATGGTGCGGATCCAGCAATCCCTGGACCGCCTATGGGAATTGCAGGACAAGGGAGACAACAACCCCGTCCCTCCCCCCGCTACAGAGCCAAAGGTGGGAAAAGCCCTGCGTAAAGCAAAGAAAGCCAAGCGGCCACCAGGGGGCTACATGGCTAGGCTTCTGAGATCCCCTCACCACTCGGCTGAGGAGAGCAGGGGGGAGTCGCAACCAAAGAGGCCTAGGGAGCATTTCCACGCAGATTTGGCCTCAGAATCAGAACCCGATTTGGGGCAGGAGTGGGAGGACTTGGAGGACTCGCTTCCTCAGGAGGTGCAGGACCCCAGAGACAGAGAGAGGCATTTTCCCCTGCCATGCAGGAATGAATTCATGTCTCAGGTTAAGCTAGCAGAGAAGCCATTGAAGGAGGCCTCCTCTGATTCCCAGGAGGAGGAAGAGCGAGAGTACATTCCCTCTTATCACGGCAAAGAAATGGGGGTTCCCTTAGATAAAGCATTTGAAAAATTGATTTTGGGGGAATGGAAGCAGCCGGAAAAGAATCAAAGAATGAACAAAACCCAAGCTTCCCTGTATTCGTTTTCTCGTAAGAAGGAACCTCTTTTGAAGAACCCTAACATAGATGCAGCTGCGGTGTCTTTGGCAAAGCAAACAGTATTCTCCACAGAGGGGGACTGCTTCCCCAAGGACCCCGCAGACAGAGGAATAGAGTCCTCACTGAGAAAGGGTCTGGATTACTCCACCACCTCCATGAGAATGAGTGTGGTTTCCTCATACGTGGCTAGGGCCTTGCTGGTGTGGACCCAAGAGGCCCAGAGCGCCGCCATATCTGACAACAGAGCACAGGTGCTCGCGGCCTGGATCAACTTAGCTACAGCCTTCTTGGCAGATTCCACCATGGACTCTATGCTATGGGCTGCTAGATCTGTGGTGTCCTCAGTCGCAGCAAGGCGTAAGCTATGGCTTAGATCGTGGCAGGAGGACTCAGCTGCGAAGAACCTCCTCGCAGCAGCTCCCTATAAGGGATTGAAGTTGTTTGGAATCTGTCTGGACACTGTCTTGGCAGACGCAAACGATAAAACAAAACAAAAGACCCTGCAGCAGATGGGGGTGAAGAAGAATCTTTTTCGTGCCCCTGCATATAGATCCAGGGGAGGATCTGGCCCCAGCTATGGCATATTCAGGAGACAAGGTCAATTCCGATTTGACCAGTCTAGTAGATTCAACCCCAGAAGGGGAGGTAGGGGTCAAGGTTTCAGACAGGACAGACAACGACCAAAAGCCTTTTCCCAACCCCAGAGAAAAACAGAGGCATGACTATCCAGGGCATCTGGAAGTAGGAGGCAGGCTTCAGCTTTTCTCAGCAGCCTGGGAACAGTCAGTCTCCGACGCCTGGGCTCTGAACTGTGTCACGAACGGCTATCATATAGAACTAAAAGTTTCCCCCGCCCAGGCCTTCATCATATCACCAAGGTCAGCAAACCAGCTCAAGCACTCGGCGATGCTGGGGGAAATTCAAAGGCTCATGACAATCAGAGCCATAGAATCAGTTCCCTCAGATCAAAATTCGATCTTATTCCTGGTGCCCAAGAAGTCCAGAGGTTGGAGGGCGGTGCTAGATCTGAAGAGGTTGAACAGGGCGGTCCGGTACCACCGCTTCAAGATGGAGACAGTGTCCTCCATTTGTCAGGCCATCAGGAACAGGGATTGACTGGCATCCCTAGACCTCAGAGATGCATATCTCCACGTCCCAATATGGGAACCGCACCGATCTTATCTCCGCTTCTGTTATCAAGGGGAACATTACCAGTTCCGGGCTCTGCCGTTCGACCTCTCATCTGCTCCGAGGACCTTCACAAAGATCCTGATACCATTAGTGGCGAACCTCAGGAAGGAAGGGATATATATTTACCCATACCTCGACGACCTTCTACTACGGTCAGAGTCACAAGGAAAACTCCTGAGGGACCTGGACAAAAAGATGACGTACCTCGAGGACCACGGATTTCTGGTAAACAGGGAGAAGAGCCATCTAGTACCTTCCAACAGACTGGAACACCTGGGGATACTGATAGATACTTCCTCAGGCAACGCGTACATCCCTTCAACCAGACAGCAGCGCATCAGGTCAATGTTACAGAGTCTCAAAAACAAGCAGTGGGCAAGATTAAAGTACCTAGCCCAGTTATTAGGTCTACTGGTTTCCTGCACCAGACAGGTGCAATGGGCACGATTCCACCTTTGCCCCTTGCAACAGCTGCTGAGTCCTGTGCAATTAAAGCTCACCAGAGGGCTCAATCCTTGGGTCACCATTCCACAAGGGTTCATGAGATCAATGTCTTGGTGGTCAGACCCAGAAACTTTCGAAACGGGAGTACCTCTCTCCGAACCAAGTCGTGTGAGCATAACCACGGATGCCAGTCTGACGGGATGGGGAGCCCAGATGGGATCCACATCAGTACAAGGGCTATGGTCTCAGGCGGATCTTTCACAGAACATCAGTGTGCTAGAACTCAGAGCAGTCCGCCTTGCCCTCAAACAGCTGATCCACACCGTCGGATTTGCACATGTTCTTGTCTACACGGACAATATATTTGCAAAGGCATACATCAATCATCAAGGGGGGGTCCAGGGCCCTCGCACTCCAATGCAAGGCAGTGAAACTCTTCATGTGGGCACAGAGCAACCTACAATCGTTAAAAGCTCTACATATCAAAGGGACAGAGAACCTCCAAGCGGACTGACTGAGTCGTCAGACACTGGATCCACATGAGTGGCGACTGCACCAGGAGGTATTCGAGTCTCTGATAGAACACTTCGACCATCCAGTACTGGACTTGTTCACAAGCAGGAGCAACACACAACTGCCCAAGTATATGGCAAGGGTCGCGGACGGAACGGCGCAAGCGGTGGATGCCCTCAACCAAGACTGGCCGGGAGGTCTACTCTATGCATTCCCCCCATTTCCACTCATATTGAGGTCAATAGCTAAGCTTATCAGGGAATGGGCCCAGGTGATCTTCGTGGCGCCATGGTGGCCAAGGAGACCCTGGTTCTCAGACCTAGTGCAGCTGAGTCAGACCAGGCCAATACACCTGCCCCTAAGGCAGAACCTACTAACTCAGGGCCCCTTTCTATACAACAATCTTCCCATCCTAAGTCTGACTCTTGAGTGCACAGCCCTGAGAGCACAGGGTTATTCAGAGGCGGTTCTGGCCACCTTGCAACAGGCTAGACGCCCGGCCACAAGACGGACTTACAGCTGTACCTGGAAGACGTTTTCCAGGTGGGCGGGGGAAAGAGGCATAGACCCATCTCAAGCAGGGGTACGCATAATCCTTCAGTTCCTGCAGGAAGGGTTAGAAAAAGGCTTAAGACCAAGCACTCTAGCTCGCCAGTCAGCTGCTATTGCCTCCGTTCTACAATCAATCTCTCAAAGGAGAGTTTTCCCTCATAGGCACATAAGGCAGTTCCTGTGAGCAGCTCGTAACATCTGCCCTCCAGTGACACATAGGTGCCCCTCATGGAGGGCCCCTCATAGGTGCCCCTCAGTCTGGTCCTAGATGCCCTTACTAGGACTCCATTTGAACCACACTGCCATGTATCATTATACATGCTGACTCTTAAAGTGGTATTCTTAGTGTCAGTGACATCGGCTTTCAGGGTCTCTGAGTTGGGAGCCTAGTCTATGGATGACAATTACTGTTCCTTTGGGAACCAAACGGTTACTCTCAGAGTCGACGAGGCCTTCATTCCCAAGGTGAATTCAACATTCCACAGATCTCAGGAACTAGTCCTGCCATCCTTCTGCCCCAATCCTGCTCATCCCAGGGAAAAAATATGGCACACCCTGGATGTCAGAAGGGCTTTGAGGATTTACCTTCAAAGGACCCAGGCCTTGAGGTCGACCTATTCATTAATATCAGACCTAGCTTTGGGGCCTCAAAGGCTTTAATATCAAAATGGGTTAAGCAATGCATTATAGAAGCCTATAAGGCAAAGAATAAGGTTCCCCCGTTACAGATTTGGGCGCACTCCGTTAGAGGCGCAGCCATATCATACGCCTTTAAGGCTAGGGCGTCCTATGACGAAATTTGTAAGGCGGCAACCTGGTCCTCCTTACATACTTTCGTGAAGCATTATAAATTAGACTTCTTTAAGTCCGCTGATGCGACGCTTGGCAGGAGGGTCTTGCAGACAGTTCTGGAGGTTCCCAGGGCTGTTTGCTCCCACCCATAATTTGGAGCTTGGGTACATCCCGTGCAGAGCACTGACAGGAGACAGAAGGAGAAACAAAAATTGGTCACCCACCTCGGTGAATTTGTTTCTGTTCTGTCATACTGTCAGTGCTCCGGCCCTCCCTGTCAAACAGCACTAATCTAGACGGGGTGAGCATGTAGGGATGTTCAGTTTTCAGTTACAATAACAGTTAAAGGTTAGTTAGTAGGATAAGGAATTTAAGTTAGGTCTGTAAGGCCCCGGAGCTGGGGGGGGGCATACACTAATGAATGTGAATAAGAATTGCAGGAATGAGGAGACGGCCCTCGGCTTGGTTATGGACTGAAGAGGGGCAGCTCCACGCATGCGCATGAGGACTTTTCTTCTTCTGCCTCCTGCTGGCCATACGCAGAGCTACCCGTGCGGAGCACTGACAGTATGACAGAACAGAAACAAATTCACCGAGGTAGGTGACCAGTTTTTGTTCCATTTGCTCCTGTGTTGTTTTGTCATTCAAAGAAAAATTTAAGAAGCATTAAAACTCTCCAGCACCCTTAAACCATGTTTTTCTTTAAAAAGGGCTAATTCCAAGTTGGATGACAGCTGAGAGCAGGCTGTTTCCTAAGGGTTTGGGGTTTTCCCCATGGGAGCTGCTGGGCTAGGAATTAGGAAGATTTTCCAGTCTCTGGGAGATGAAGCAGGTCAGGATTCCTTTCAAAAGTGATTCTCTACTTATCTTGTCTCCACACTGCCAGAAACCTTCTTTCCTGGCCTGCACTTCTGACACAATCCACATCTTCTACAACCAATTCTTTGCCTGATAACTGGGCTACAAACCAGCAAGGGCATGGAAAGAGAGGTTGCATTAAAAATGAGGCCAGGAAGGAAATTGGCGTGGAGTCAGAGTAGAGAACATCTGGAGAGTGGGACAGCAGCCAAGTTAAGGTGAATGGGTGGCAGGAAGAGCCTGGCCCATAGCAGGAATGTAGCACTGATTTGTAGGGGGTCTGAATGTAGCACTGATTTGTAGGACTGATTAGGGAAATGAGAGGGGCTTCACTCTGTCATGAGGAAGTCATGGGGATGGAGAAGAGAAGGAGAGAACTAAAGTCTTTCAGTGTTCTCAATAAAACATTAAGAATGAGTGCACATTGGTTTATAGTCTGCACATACAGTATGCTTTACTAGTGCATTTTTAAAAAAATCATGAATTTACTGTTCATTGCTGTGCATGACTGTGGTGTCACCATGCGGTCCTTTAGAAGACAGATTGTTTCTCATCAGCCACAGGTTTTCTGTAGCCTTTTGGAATGTTTGCCAAGCAGGGGCACAGGACCTCATAAACACCTCCCACTTTTTACTTTCAATCAGTACCCTGCTTTTCTAGCTAAAGAACTATGCTGTTGCTTCATTTTCTAAGCTGACAGGGGGAGGAGGCAGAATGATATGTCGCACTGAGAAACAGAACCCAGGATGCATATCATATTTACCCCGATGATTAGCAACCCAGACACATTGCTAATGCAGAAACTCTAGTGGTAGAGCTTTCAAAAGTTCTACCTCTAATCTCCCTGCAGTGCCCCTTAACCTCCACCCCAGCACCCCCAACTAGAATTGTTGGAAAGGTTAAAGATTCAAGAATGACGTTAAGAGATATTCTATCTGAATGTCTGATTGCTTTTTACCTTCATTTTAAAGTTTGCTTCTTTTAAAAAAACAAACCAACCAAAAAATCTTTTTTCAAGACAGCCTTAAAGTTAGACAATAGGATGTTTAAAATATGAATAAATTGACATGAATTAGAAGTGGAAGTGATTTTGTTTATGTACACACATTGGTTTGAAACATGTACAAATACAAAATCACTCAACTGTCAGGGGGAAAAAAACATTAGAGGGAACATCATTCCTCCACATCTCCTTATGAATGGAACATCTCCTAATGAATGGGCCATTACCACTAACTGTATGTTGGGAGGGGTTTCTGTAGGATCAAGTGGTTTTGTCTTTGTGTAAACTATTTCCTCTCTGTAACTAGTCTCATCACTTGTAACCATATATGTAGCAAGACCAACTACCTATCCATTCCACGCATCTGAGGAAGTCAGCTTGTACTGACGAAAGGTCATGCACTAATAAATATTTGTTAGTCTTTAAAGTGCCACTGGACTCTCTGTTCTTGTTATAACTATAGACTAACATGGCTACATTTCTAGTATAATTATAAAGGTTATTAAGATTTCAGTGTTAGCAGGATAAACCTCCCTCCAAAAGGACAGGTGTTAGAGCCCTGCATGCTGATCCCAACCCAAATGAACACAAGGGATTGGTCAGGCTCAGTAGGTTCAGGAACCCTCCAAGCTCAAGCCCCTTGGGCCAGTCTGGGCTCCCTGGGCTAGAGACCCCACTTCCATGTAGCACTGTGACGTCCCAGTGCTCCACTGTGGGGCGGGATGTCAGGTAGAGGGCAAGGAATGCCTGTCCAGTGCCCTCTTCCTGAGGTGCCCCCTGTTTCCACAGAACACTGCGGGAGTTTTCAGACAAGACACTCTCCACCCACCCACTACCCACCCACTATACATGTTGCAGGGCACTATTGGGAAACACTGCAGCCCTGCAACATGTATAATGGGGTGGGTAGTGGGTGGAGAGTGTCTTGTTTGAAAATGTCCTGTGACATCACAGTACTCTTTGCTCTTTTCCTGGCATGTCCCTTTCCCTCCCCCCTACAAAGTGCGGTGACATCAGGAAAGGGGTAGGTTAAGGTGTTCCTCTGCCCCTTCCCTAGCATTGCCCTGTGCCATGGAGTGTTGAGATGTTAACGCATTCTGTATGGATGTGGCCACTTCCAGTCCAGGCTGGACCTCACATTGGTTCTCCTGGCACAGTTGGACTTGGATCAGATTGGGGCTGATTTTTTAGCACATTTAGGGTTTTATTGGCAGTTTTCACACACAAGGTCTCCTTTGGCTTTGACAGTGACTACTGGAGATTCAGTGTCCCCATGCTCCATAGAAACGTTAAGATTCCCGAATTTGGCAGCAGCTCTTTCCCTCATGGCCTCCCAGTTTAGCTGCTTCTGTCTGCCACAGCAGCATGAGCTTTACATAGCTCCATCAAAGCCAGGACTAGAGGCCTTGTGCAGGGGTGATTCTCTGCTGCCTTCTCTTGTTTTTGCATTGCTTTTTTGGTTTTCTGACCTTCCAAACTGACTGCAAACAGGGAATGTGCAGATACACATGTGATATATATTTGTGTATGATATGTAGAGGTGTATATAATACTTATAATGATGACTTTTTAAAATATGAGATCCTCAAGGGCACTTTCTGATGAGACGGGATGGAATGCGCATCCTTCGAGAGGTAAGTGATGTGCAGCTTCCGTCTCGTGGGAAGGGCAGAATTGTGGATCTTTGCCGGCAAGTATGCATGTCCAGCAGAGTAGGATTTCACTACTCTGCCTAATGTGTATGTTTGCCAGCAAAGATCCGCACTTCCCACAAGATGGAAGCTGTGCGACATTTGACTCTCAGACTTCCCCGCAGAGCCAAAGGCTGAGTATTCTGTCTCGTCAGAAAACTCCCAAGTCATTAAGTGATTAATACATTGTAATTACCCATAGACATGGTTGAATTAAGAGCTGTAAACAAAAGTTTAACATAATAGAATGTAGGGATGTTCTGTTTCAACAGGTACATTCTCTGCAATGCATTAGGGTTGTCCTTTATTGTTAATACGAAGTCAGTATTCCCAGGTTCATTGAAACACAAAGTTGCAGTAGGTCATGCAGCGACCCATGATATCCTTTTAGTTTCCCATAATAACAGATTAGATATCTAGTGTATGTAACATTTTGAGAGCTGATTGTTCTGTAAGCTAATACTATAGAATTTGCTTTGATATTATTAGGGCCGTTCTGTAATATGAGACATATAGTCACTTCCTGTGCTCAGTCCAGAAATAAATCCAGAACAACAGTTATCACCCACAGATTTTTCTATGCTGTACGTTTTTCATGCATAGAAGTATAGTTCTATTAAACTACTGAACCCCTGTGTACTAGGGCCTCAAAATATAATGTGAAAAATGACGGAAAATATCATGCCCTCTTGGTCATGTTTTTTGGCTCATTTATTGTACTTTTATGGGAACAGGCTTGTCAACTCTAAATCCATCTGGCTCTAGTAGGGGAAAGGAAAGAAAAAGCAGGAAGTCCATTTTTGGCAACAACCCTGGTCGACTAAGCCCTGGAGAGCCAGCAACACTTGCCAAAGCATCTGGAAAAGGTAAAGACAGCATCTTCTTTCACCAATCGCATGGAATGATTCTGTAATCCAACACATCTACCAGACCTACTTGTTAAAGATCAAACATTTTGCTGTGCATACTCTGCTTCCTTGAATTTTGGGAAACGTTTTTCATTAGCAGTGCAGCTATTACAATAACTCCACTATAAATAATGAATTGGCTGTAAAGTGATGAAATGTTAAAACAGAATTAGATTACTAGAAATATAAAGAAAGTCATTTTAAAATTGCTAATTCTAAATAAGTTAAAATATTTATATCTTACAAGATACATTTTATAGTTTAAAGACTTATTGTACCTTTGTTCGAGTCTTTATTGTGCATTATTGTTTACTGTTCTTTGGCTATGACTGATGGTCACGCCTAATAAAATTTGATTGCATTGGCTGTTAGTAAAGTTCGAAAGTGGAATAATTTTATTTATTTATTTATTTTTAAGTCAAATTCTTTCCATTTAGATATTGAAAGTTCTGTAAAAGAGTCTTTGAATCCTAAGCAGCTTTCTAGTGCTCATAAAGGGTTTTCAGGAATGGACTAGCAACAAGATTATTTTCAAATTGTGAAAGAATTCTGTTTTCTGTGTTCAAATATTTTTGTTTATAGAAACATCCATTAAAACAAGTCTGACTACAGTTTCAATTAGTATCTTACAATTTATTCTCTCATTAAAAGTTGTGTTAAATTGTTGTATGTAAAGCGCTCCGAGTGCCACGGCAGGGGGGCGCTATATAAAAATGATGATGATGATGCTCTATATTTGAAGAATGTGTACATCATGAATGATACCTATTTGACCAACATGCTTTTTGAAGTCATGTCTTTGTACTGTATCCAAAACATAAACATACACTCCACAGGAAAAAAAACCCACTGATGCTTGGAGTCTTAACCTTTCGAGTTGTAACTTGAGAACAATGTTTATTTTATAGGTGCCATTGATGGGATGAGGCAGACCTGGGAAGAACCTTGTTCTCCTTCTTTCACCCCTGCGACTTCCCTCAGTTCTATCATTAGGACACCTAAATGCTATCATATCTCCTCACTGAATGAGAATGCTACCAAGCGCCTGTGCAGACGGTATTCTCAGAAGATGATTCAGCACACCACTGGTCAACTGCTGAGAACTTACCCCGCCGCGACACGCATTGACTCCTCCAACCCTCACCCCCTAATATTTTGGCTTCATGGAGTACAGCTAGTGGCTCTTAACTACCAAACAGACGGTATGGGTAGAATAATTCCATAGTAGTATATATTTATGTTCAGTTTAAACATTAAAAAATAATGGCTTCCTCAATTACATACTTGTACCTATCATATGACCCTCTACCTAGCATCATTTTATATGTTTATGGATTTGTTAAACAGGTATTGGGATATGTAGCAGAGATATTTGATTTGTGTATAGCAAGCTATATTGCTGTGGAATATGGGCTCAGCCTTGGGTCGGTGGGGGTGGGGGGTAGAAGCTACGCTGCTGCAGGACGAGCTCTAGGAGGAAATGTAACTCAGGTTCATCCTGTGCTCCTCTATTATCTCAGGAGAAGCAATTGGGTTAGGCCGTGGCTCAGGTGGTAGAGGCTCAGCGTATGCTTTGCATGTATAAGGTCCCAAGTTCAATCTCCAGCATCTCTGATTCAGGATCTCTGGTCCATGCCTGGTTGAGGCCTCTGCTGGAGATCCTGGAGGGTCTCAAGTAGCACATCTGGGTGAGGCCTCTACCAGAGACCCTGGAGAGCTGGATTTGAAACCCTGCTGTCGTGTCAGGTTGTGACAATACTGGGCTAAGATAGACTATTGGTCTGACTCAGTTAGGCAGTTCCTTATAATTTCCTGCAGTATTTGAAAAACTGCCATATCCTTACTAAATGCCCAGCCAATTTAACCCTTCTCACCCACTGTCTCACACAAAGAAGAACATCAGGTGCACAGACCCTGCAGTCTCCTCAGAATGTGGACCATCCAGTGGTGCAAATGAAACCACTTTGGATGAAGGTCTTAATTTGTGGTGGCTCAACCGTGGCATTTAAATGCAAGGAGGGGCTGAGCCCAGAAATGTTCCCAGTAAATTGTGCACCCCAGAATGTGACAGATCGGGAAACGGCTGCTGTTGGTCATTTCAGGATTGGAAATGAAAGCCAGAAAAATCCTGGATGGTTTATTTGACTGTCATTAATAGCTTTCCTGCCCTGCCCCCTGTGCTGGGCATCATCTACATTAAATCACAAGAACCAATGTCCTATTCAGCTTTAGAAAGGCAGAGTGATCCAGTAGTTGGGTTACTAGCTGGAAAGTAGGGTTCAGTTCCTTGCTCTGAAAAGCTCTTGGATGGGGTGTGTGACTCCTGTGGCAGGCTTGGACCCTGGAAATTCAGTTTTTTACAAATCTAGCACGCTTGGACATGAGTGGGGCCTTACTTGCCCTTACTTCCCCGTGTAGCCTTGTGAAGGATAGTGACATCTTAGCACTCTGTGACTTGGGGCTCTATGAATACTAAAATCCTGTGCCAATATCTGCTGGTCATCTGACTCACTGATAACATGGAACTGCCTAGATCTGCAATATCACAAATACAATTGTCAGCTGCACTCATGGCACAGTCCCGAGTCCTCCACCTCTGGAAGTCAATGGCAAAACTCTCATTGACTTTAATGGTGGATGATTGTCTTGTCAGTGTTTTTACCCTTCCATGGGTCATTGAATCATTTATATAATATGATATAATAAATATATTTATATCATAATATATCAGTTGTATCATTTATATATCATTCATAGTCATTGAATCATTTGTGTATTCTTTAATTACACAAAGACACCAACTCTCTCCTCACATCCTTCCCTCCTGCCTCCCTCAAGGAAATCTCCGCTCTGCTCTCTTCATCCAACCCCCTTGACCCAATCCCCTCCGGCCTCCTGACCTCTATTGCTCCCACTGTCGCCCTCCCCCTTCTACATGTCATCAATCTCTCCCTTTCCACAGGCTCCTTCCCCTCTGCCTTCAAACATGCCACTATCTCCCCCATCCTCAAAAAGCCCACCCTGGACCCATCTGACCCCTCTAGTTACCGGCCAGTCTCCCTCCTTCCCTTTGCCTCAAAGCTTCTGGAACGTGTCGTCTACTCCCGCTGCCTGGACCTCCTCTCTGTCAACTCCTCCTTGGACCCTCTCCAATCTGGCTTCCGCCCCCTCCACTCTACTGAAACTGCCCTGGTCGAGATCACCAATGATCTACTTGTCGCCAAATCTAAGCGCCACTACTCCATTCTTGTCCTCCTTGACCTCTCTGCTGCCTTTGACACTGTTGACCACTCACTCCTATTGGACTCGCTTTACTCTTTGGGCTTCCGTGGCTCTGTCCTTGACTGGTTCTCCTCCTACCTCTCTGACCACTACTTTAAAGTCTCACTCCCCGAGTCGAGCTCCTCCTCCCTCCCCCTTTCGGTTGGGGTCCCCCAAGGCTCTGTCCTTGACCCTCTCCTCTTCTCTACTTACACCCTGTTCCTTGGCAAAATTATTGCCTCCCACGGATTCCAATATCATCTCTACGCGGATGACACCCAACTCTATCTTTCTACCCCCTCTCTCTCCTCTTCTGTCCGCTCACGCCTCGTCAACTGCCTCTCTGATATCTCCGCCTGGATGTCCTGACGTCAACTCAAGCTCAACATGGCCAAGACCGAACTCCTCATTTTCCCTCCCTCCTCTTCCTCTCCCTCTAACCTGCCCATCTGCATCGATGGAGTCACCATCCATCTTGTTCTCCAAGCCCGCAGCTTGGACTTCATCTTTGGCACGCACCTCTCTTTTAAAACTTACATTAACTCTGTTGCTAAATCCTGCCGATTCGCCCTCCATAATATTGCTCGGATCCGCCCCTTTCTCTTTACCTCCTCGGCCAAAATCCTTGTTCATGCCATGGTTATCTCTCGCCTCAGTTACTGCAACCTCCTGCTTGCTGGCCTTCCTCGCTCTCACCTGTCCCCCCCTTATCGCAATCCAAAACACCGCTGCCAAGGTCATCCACTCTGCCCGTCGCTTCGACCATGTGCAGCCTCCTCTTCTCTCTTCACTGGCTCCCCCTTCCTGAACGTATCCTCTTTAAACTCCTGGTATTCACATTCAAAACACTCCACGACCAAGCTCCCCCTTACCTCTCGGACCTAATCTCCCTACGCACTCCTGCATGCGCTCTCCGCTCTTCCTCTGTCCCCTCCCTCACTCTCCCTCGTTTCTCCTGCTCACCTAACCACCTTCGACCCTTTTCTTTCGCTGCCCCCCATGCCTGGAACTCCCTCCCTACCCACATCCGCCTTGCCTCCTCCCTCCGCTCCTTCAAATCCCTCCTCAAGACCCACTTTTTCCTCGCCGCCTTTCCCAATGCCTGCTAGTCGTTTCCCATATACTTACTGTCTGCCCTCCTCTGCAGACTGCTGCAACCAACCTGATTGTAACCAAGCCAAGTATACGCACCTGAGACTTCGCATCCACTTGAATGTTTGTTTGTCTTCTCCCCTGTCTCTCCCACTGTCCCCTCTCCCTGTCTCCCCCTCCTTGGCCACTTCCTTGTCTTTTAGATTGTAAGCCACAGGCAGGGACCGTGTCTATTTCTATGTTCTGTACGGCGCCAAGTACATGACTGGCGCTATATAAATGTTTATAATAATAATAAATAATAATACCGGAGGCCTGTTTGGACAGGGTTTTAACTACCTGTCAAGAGATGGTTGTATAGTCTTTGGATTGTATTCTATCCATGATTAGAACTCCTGTCTTTTGAGCTTGTATTAATTTGCTCCATAAAGCTGTCTTCAAAGCTACTGCTGCCACATCCTGTTGGCTCCTCCTACCTGTGCACAGAAAATTCCAGGAACTAAGGAACGCTGGGACTTGTAGTTCTTGAGAGTGTGTGTCACATAGGGAGGCACACATCTCTCAGTCCCTCAAACTAGGAGTCATAGAATTTCCTGTACAAGCGCGCTCTCTCTCTCTGTTCTAGGGGAGGGCCTGGGTCAACAGCTCAGTGTCTAGAATGTTGCTTGGTCTGCTCTAACACTTTCTGATTTGCTCCCGAAAATCTCACAAGATCTGGACACCCCATAAATAAAGGGAAATAAGTTTGCATAAACATCCTCAAGCATCTACAATTTAGCCTCAGTTTTTTTCTCATGACAATGGGCTTGCAGTCCAGGGTCCCCTGGGCTCTGGTAAGGTGTATCCATTCCTCCCACCCCGACCCCACCCTCATGTTTGAGCCCTGTACACATGCAGAGAGGGTGATCATTAACTTCTTTCCATAAGAAACCAGGCTAAAAAAGTTGCCACCTCTTACTCATTCTGCTGTCATTCCACTAGGTCTTCACAGTTTTTCAATTCTGAATGCTTTACTTTTGTAGATCTTCCCCTACACCTAAATGCAGCAATGTTTGAAGCTAACGGCGGCTGTGGATATGTTTTGAAACCCCCTGTTCTGTGGGACAAGAATTGTCCAATGTACCAACAGTTTTGTCCATTGGAACGAGATTTGGATAATAAAACACCAACTATGTATTCTTTAACAGTAAGTAGATATTATGGGGATTTGTATGGAAATGGGATACTACAAAGGCATCACCAGCTTTACAGTCGCACTTCCATATGAAAACATTTGAATTAATTTTAACAAGAAATTCTGATTTGTAGTCCTACAGAGCATGTGGGTAGGTAAATATTTTTTTTCTGTTTGCATACAGTGTTAGTTGTATTACTTAGCCAGGCGTCACTCCTGCAAATGTTATCCAAACAAGTGTTTATATTCGTACATACTATTTAAAGGCTACTGTGTCAGATACTGGGGTACTTTGACAAAATTTCCTGTAAAATGGGAGTACTGTATATTCTTCTGCAATATTGTAGGAATATTTCAGAAAATTTATATAGGAAATGTTTAATAGTCAAACGGTTCCTAAATATGGCTATAGTAGGTCAAATTATTCTATCTTTTACACCAGAACAACTGCAGAAAACAGTGGAGTTATATCAGAGTGAGAAGATATATGCTGGGTTTTTTTCAAAGATGATACTCTAGGAACGATTTATTTTAAATGTGCTGCTTTGGCAATTATTATTCTGGCAATTCAGGGAATGAAAGCAGTTTTTAAATTAGCAATTCATTTTATTAACAAATTGTTCTTGGAAGTAAGAGTTAAACTTGAAAATGTAACTTATAAAACACACTGCTTGGTTACCTTGTTTACTTCTCTGCTTCAGATTGTGTCGGGACAGAATGTATGTCCTAGCAATAGCACAGGAAGTCCATGCATTGAGTTTGATGTACTCGGGATGCCTCTGGATAGCTGCCATTTCCGCACTAAGCCGATTCATCGCAATACTCTCAACCCCATGTGGAATGAACAATTTTTTTTCCGGGTTTACTTTGAGGATCTGGTCTTTCTTCGCTTCGCAGTTGTTGAAAACAACAGCTCAGCTGTAGCTGCACAAAGAATCATTCCCCTAAAAGCTCTAAAAAGAGGTAAAACCCTGTTCACTCTAACTTTGTACGTACCTAATGTCCAGATCCTAAGCTAGAGTCATGAATTCTCACTGCAGCTCTCTTGGACATGTTATATAGCATTGTTTTTGATCCTGGATCCATCTTTTTCCATGAAGGAGGGATTGAAGTAAGTTATAGCAGTTTCCATCCGCTCTACTTTATATTGTCTGCCCAGCATAAACTAGAGCAGCCCTGAATCTGTTCTAACTTATATCTGAGAACAGCCTGAGAGAAAGCTGGGACCAGCACTGAAGGGCATCTGTCTGTAAGCATCCTATCCAGCATAATCCCACATATGACTTCTTTCAATGACCCATTTCCATTCACCAATGTCTGAAGGGACAGGGGAAGGGGATAGCTAGTATGACGTTCAGGTTATACATCCCCCTGGACTTTCCGTACAAAAGAAAATCTTCACATGGTGGTTTAAATCAGTACCAGTGCTACTTTGTTCAGGAGGAGCATTACAAAACAGTCTAACCTACTAGATGGTATGTCCTTTTATGTATGCTGTAAGGGCAAAAATAAATATTATATTGGTTTGAGCTTTCAAGAAGATTACAATTCACTTTGATGCTTCCGGAGCGAATTAATAGTGTACACAAAGGACAGAATGAGTTCAGTGGAAGTTACAGGTGCACAGCCTTCCTGTAGGAGGTGCTCAGTATCTGCTAGAATGTGGCCCAGGTTGCTGTATAAACAAAGTGCTCTAATGCAGAAACCATTGCAATGTTCTAATACTTCAGGACACTTTTATGTTTGCAATTTACAAATCATGTATCCTTCTTTAATAGGGTAAGTCTGACAAATTTTCTACCCTCTCCACCAATTAATACTGTTTTAGGCTATCGACACCTCCAGCTGCGAAACCTGCACAATGAAGGCTTAGAAATCTCAAGTTTATTTATTAGCAGTCGAAGGATGGAAGAAAATCCCTCTGGAAATGCCTCTTTGGTAATTTAATTTATGTCAAGTATATTTGTCCATGTTTTCTTATTACACTGCATAAACCTTTAATGCAAATCGGCAGTTTTCTCCTGATCAGCATGTCATATTGTTATATATCAAGTCAATGTTTCAAAATTCTAAATAGTTCAATGCCAAAAAGTTATCTAGTTCAACCTTACATTATATAAATTCTCTCCCTCTCCACTGCCTTCCCCTTCCCAGATTGTTTCCTGCCTTGGTCAGAGAAGCAGGATCCTCTCAAGCCTCCTGTGTCGGGAATCTTCTATTTGTTGTTGTTTGTCTTTCTATTGCTTCTTTAGTTTTCCTTTTCTTGCAGCCCCTTCTACAGCCTGTCAGGGATTGCCAGGTCTGGGAAGGGAGTAACTCAGGGAGTGCCTGTTTTCTCTCAATCCCACTTCCCTCCCTCCATCTCACCTCTTTCCCTGCTGGCATGATTGCTGTCAGAGGGTGAGAAGGAAAGCTCTGATCTCTGTTGCTCACTGGGTAATGGGGCAGAGAGGCAGACAAGACAGAACGGGTGAGAGCAGTTGCTTTGCCCTCCTGCTCCTGAAAAGCAACATGGAGTGGGACCAGAACTAGGCTTGTGGCCGTTTTTAAAATGGCCGCAATGTTAAAGATTCCACAAATCGACAATGTTAAAAAACCAATATACCGATACCGATAAATCTGATATCGGATTAATCCGATACCGATAAAACCGGTAACTGATAATTTGCCGATAGTCCCATCCCTAGGATCCACTAACTCCTGGAGGTGACATGAATCCAGTTACCCCCCTCCGCCCGACACAGAAATAAGAGCCCTAGGGGTTACTCAGACCTGTTACAGAGCCCATTTTCCATATTCCCAGGAGAGTTTTCAAGATGTTTGGGTTTTGTCTATCTAGGAGTCTGGTTCCCCCTCACTTCATTCTCCCTCCTTCCCTCACAGGAGCACTCAGAGAAAAAGATATGGAAAAATGCAGGCAACCCTCTGACTCATTTTCTTCTGACCGATAGCCCTCTAGCATGCATCCTGTAGGGGCAAGAATCCTAGAGTTTATAATAGATGCTCCCCTTCCCATGCACCCTTATTTGCACTTTTCAAGGTTCCCCACACCACCTGGGAAGAAAGGGGCCTGTCAGGATCACAATTAGGTCCTTCTTTAGCCATAAAGAAGGAAAGACTTTCTCCCTCTGAATACTTTGAGAGGATGGCAGGGAAGATGATAGTAGCTACTCTGGAATTGTCTCAGGTCCCTGAAGCAGGATGGAAGCAGTTACCTTCTACCTCTGGAGCTAGTAGGGCCTTCCCAGCAAGGCAAGCAAAGGCTCCTCCCAGCTTATGATGAGGATGCCATCCAAGCTGAATGGAGGTTCCCAGCCCGATCTAGAGCTCCATCTAGAACTGTTTGCGTTTCTACCACTGTCCCCTGAACAGAGTCACTTCTTGCCCATCCCAAGATCAAAGCAAGTGCTTATATGCTTAAGTTGAACTTGCATAACTTGAACTTGTAGTTAAACTGAAGAAATATGTTTTCCCAGCACCAGGTCCAACAAATATACTGCATCTTGAACTGGATATGTTGAATTCTGTGTCCCAATTTTCATGTGTATATATTATATAGAGTCTACCCACCCAGCTAAAAGTTAGTGCCCTTGAGTGGATTAACGATTTCTTGGCATAAAATACTGTAGTGTATGCCCTCCAAGCTTGCAGTACAACACAACAATGCCCCCATCCCCGGCCTGCATTGCAAGTCACCCCGCTCAAGGGACTGGCAGGGAACAGGGGAAACTGCAAGTTTGGGGCTTCTGTTCCCTGCTATTCGGGTAAGTGACAGGGAACAGGAATATTGCTGCATTGCATTACAAGCTTGGAGAGTATATACTACAGTTCTTTAACCATGCAGCACCAAAAAAATCATTCAATTACTCAAAGGTATTGATAATCTTAGCCGGGGAGGGTAAATAATGCTTGAGTAAAACTTATATTTCCCCCTGTATTTCACTCTGTGTAAGAACGATTTTTAAGTCAAAACTTTTATAGAAGTCACACAAAATTTGGCTTAGCAGGACTCCACTGTACTTACATAATATACATACAAAATGAAAATATTACATAAAGCTGGTAAACATTTCTTTTTGAACAGTTGTTTAACACAGCCGAGAGGAGAGGTGCCACAGTGCACAGGGTCACAGTACATGGAATTCCAGGTCCTGAGCCTTTTACTGTTTTTACTGTAAGCGAAGGGACCACAGCCGCACATCTTCTTCTTCAAGTAAGTTTACACACTTGACCTGTGTAGGTCTCAAGAGTTTACAGTAGCCAACAGTGCACTCTGCAGTATCCAACCTGCCTTCTCATATTTTGAATAATTGCATGTAATGAAACTGACACATTAACATCTTTTCCACCATCTTGGGGAAGTAGGGTGTTAACAGAAGTGACAGCCCCACCATCATCCCGCCCAGGGGTGGGGAGGGCTAACCCCAGTCAGGTTAGCTCTGGCCGCGGGAACACGTCCCCACGGCTTGACCCAGCCAGAGGGGGGTGGGAGCAACGTGCAGCCACTCGGCCATGCCCCCGCGCTCCCAGCATCACCCCACTCCCCCCCTGCCGTGATGGGCAGTCATGGCTGCCTATTACAAGAAGCCATGGGTGACCACCATAGCAACTCCCCACGCCGGGACAAGCCAGGGCCGGGAACACACGTTCCCACCCAGTTCACCCGCTCTTGCCCAGCTCGACTGTGGCCACAGTTCTAGCCCAGCCACCCCTCCAGGCAGGGTTTGTTCCAGGCTCACATCTGGTGGGCCCAGAACAAACGTTCAGGCATCACGCTGACCCAGTCAGGCCAAATCGGGCCAGTGCGTAGAAATCCTTGTAAACGGGCCCGACCCTAGCTATTTTGCTGACCCGCACAATACTTTGAAATTACCTATAATTCAGCAAGTCTTAAGATTTTCTGATGAGAAGTCAAGTACTTGAATATCATTCTCTTTCAAGTTTCAGGTGCATTCAGTGCCACCCCCCCCCCCCATCTGCATGCATCCAACACTACCACACTCCACCTCCCACATTCCCTACATCACCAGCCCTCACCTGACTTAGAACTTACAGAGGGGGCCACAGGCAGTGGGGCCAGAGCTGAAGCCTGGAGGAAGCAAGCAGCTCGACACCAGTCAGCAGAATCTGTGGGGGGAAAAGAGGCTCACTCCTGAGAAAACGTGCAGGCTCAGACATCTTCATGATCCACCGGCATCCTGGAACTGTTCTAGTCTGAGGAGCAAATTAGAGCAGCCCTAATCAGGAATTGCTGAA
The DNA here is from genome assembly GCA_003113815.1 of Sphenodon punctatus. Taxonomy (NCBI): domain Eukaryota; kingdom Metazoa; phylum Chordata; class Lepidosauria; order Sphenodontia; family Sphenodontidae; genus Sphenodon; species Sphenodon punctatus. The sequence continues at coordinate 398,277 of QEPC01013180.1, read as the reverse complement.
GTAGAACACGTTCAAAAAGGGGGGCTGGCATCTCTGGACTACCTGGATTGGTGAATGCCGAACTGGTTACGCTGCATTTCTGCTGCAGTAACGAGTGTTAATAAATGAGATGGGGACGTGGTTCGCCCCCTGTGGCCCACCTGGACCAACGCCTCACCCTGCGCATCTGTGTCCAGGTCACCAGATGTGGGCCTGGTACAGACACCAAGCCGGGTAGGCAGCTGACCCAGAAACGTGGGCCCAGAATGAACCAGGCCCACAGTCTGGCACCCAGGCAGGCCGTAGCGGGCCAAACCAGGCAGGCGCGTTTGTTTCCATGCCAACCAGCCCAATGTGGGGGGCTGCCATGGCTACCTGTTATTGGAAGCCTCATGGTGGGGGCGGGGTGCCAGTCACAATCCAAGCACGGGGGTCGCTGGCTGCACATCACTCCCCACCTGTCCTCCCCAGCCAAGTCAGCCCAGGGAAACATTTATTCTGTTCCCCGAGCTGTCCCAGCTGTTGTTTTTACCCATTGTCGCAGAGCATGCAAAATGGAGTTGAAGGTAATCCTAACTTGTGATGCAATATTTTAAATGTGTACTTCACATGGGCTGGGTTTTGTTTTGGCAACATTAACTCAGTATTTTCTTCATTTTATGGTGAAAATGGAGCATTTTTAAAGCATGTTAATGGTTAATAGTGAAGCTTAAGTACAGCAACTTCCTTTCCATGCCCCTCCCTTACATCATTTGTTGGCTGGGGCCAGCATGGGCCACTGCAAGACCCAGTTTAAAAACCAACAAATTACAGTCATGTTGAGCACTTCTGAACCACTGGACACACAGCTTGATAACAACAGAATACTTTCTGTAGTGCTGAAGCTCTGTTTGGACAGTAAACGCTATGACTGTAGTTTAATGTCAGCTTGTCGTCTTATGAGAAAAAATAAAATCTTGATGGGCTGAGCTGATTCCCCTTGTCACAAGGGCAGAGCTTTCCTGCGTAATTCTTCATACTCAAACATCATAGAAATACAGAGTAAAAGTCAAAGGGCTAAGTTCATGAGCAGAAAAACCTCAAACTGATTAGCTCAACGGGGGTTGTTATTCCAGCAGTGGGAAAATGCTGTACTGTCCTGGGATTATGAATAAATTGTCTGACCAGCCAAACTGGACAGAAATAAGCTTTAAAAGCATTGCTTGCCTGCCTTTGTCTGAAATAGCTACTAAGATGGTCTAAAGAAAATAATGCATTACCCAGAAATCACATTTTGAATTACAACTAACACATTAAAAAAAACCTTTCTCCTGCATCAGAATTAAATACTTGATCAATAAAACTTTGTCACAACGTTCACAATTACAGTGTCTCTTACATGTAATATTTATAGTCTACCATTCTAATTATTTGTGTGTTGTGGTTCTATCTCAGATCTTGGCTACCACAGAAGGTAGTGAATCATGCACTGCAGACTATTTTTTGATGGAGGAAAAATGTTTTACCACTAAAGAAAGGAATGAGTGCAGGAAACCACCATTCCAACGAGCAATTACTCCTGAAGAAGAGCTAGTCCAGCTTTTGAACAGTTGGTTCCCAGAAGAAGGATATGTTGGAAGGATTATCTTTAAAACACAAGAGGAAGTAAGTTTGTTTGGTCATAACTGTCATTTTACATAGGCTGCTAATAATAGTTAGAAGAGCACGTTATTTGTTTTGCTAACTGTCAGTTGATCTTGTTGACATATATAGCATTAGAAATGTATGTAATACAGAGCAGCTGATATACCTGGTAAAATATAGGCTGATATACTGTACTTTACTTGATTTTCTGTCACAGATCCCCTATTGATCCCTGAAGTGTAATTTTTTTCTTCTTAAACATCCTTATTTATTCAGTATTATTTTTATTACAGAAACACCAGATACCTGTTCAAAAGCACAGGTCTTTTAATGCTGGGGTAAAAAACAAACCCAATGCCAAATTGCTTGTAATCTTAGTAATGATAGGACATGTCAGGCATTGTAAAAAAGACGACGAAAGGAAAGTAGGGAGATGAGGGACACAGTTGCTGGAGCACGAGATTTCATATACTAATAAGGATATCGGTTGAAGGGAACATGTCTCACTTTCATTTGGGTTAGTACATAGGAGACTCATTAACAGGACAAGATTTGAAGATGGCCTAAGGGCGCGCGCATGCATGTGTGTGTTGTTACTAGGCCATAGTTGAAAATGACCATCATCTGAGCAAGTGGAGAAATCACAGCGGTGAAAACGGGAAAGAGAGAAGGTGTACAAGGGAAGATGAGGAGTTTAGTTATGTTCAGCTTAAACTGTTGGAAAGACATCCATGCAAAGATGCCAGCAATAAGCCTGCCCTGTGGAATTAGATGGAGGGAAAGAAGGTCAGAAGCTGAGTCATGTAGAGTTAGACACTTGATGAAGAGACCTGATTTCCATGGGTGCCAAATATCCACAGCTCCCATTGAAAATTCATAGATGGCCCAATGTGAGGAGTGCACAGACATCAGTATTGATCTCTCTGTTAGATTGATATACAGATATATAATTTGAGCTTAAGTGGTAGGGGACCGCTTGGGATCCTTCAGAATAAAGGGAATTATTATTGTAATATATTTATTGTTTGATAGGTGGGCAAAGACCTGCTCTTTTCTGACCAACTGTAAGGAATGCACCTCCTATCCTAACCACGCACTCAGTTTGCCAGAAAGCAAAAGGCATTACTAGTATTGTACATTTTCCACAGAGACAACTATATGCCTCTTCAGTTTAAAGCAACTGGGGTTGCCTTGTTTGTCCCAAATATAAGAGATGGAGACAAAGTAAAACTTTCCATGGCATTCAGATGTTTTCAAATGCTACCTACCTTTCCTTTATAAAACTTTTTTTCCTGTAGTCCCTTGGCAAGTGCTTGCTGTTATGTATATGACTAACCTGCATTTATTTTATCATTTGATTATTGTTTTCTCCTCATTGTATTTAAATGCTTAAAATATTAATGAGCTTTTTCCTAACAGACCCCGCTCAAGTGACTGGTATCCTATATATTAGTTAATTAGTTTCATGTTAATGGGTAAATGTTAATTGTTAAAGTAGGGTGTGTTGAATAAAAGAAAAACAAATTGCGAGTATTTCTGAGGGTCCGAGGAGTGGTCCTGAGTGTTCGGACCGCCCCACAGAGAATACTTGGGTGAGTGTCTGAGGCAGGGAGATGGCTGGGGGGGAGGCTAGGAGAGGTTCTTAAGGGGAGGTTGGGGGCCTAGCAGGGGGGTCAGGGTGGGATGTTTACCTTCTGGAGGGTTTTCCTGCATGATGCATGGCTTCTTCTCGGCTTGTAAATTTGAAAGTAAAAAACCCAAAAAACCCTGAGCTTGCTTAGAAAGGGCCTGAATGGCTCTTTCTGACCATGTTCGGTCCTTTTCAAAGACGGTGATGGCATGCTGATGCTGCCACCACCATCTTTGAAAAGGGCGGCACATGGTCAGAAAGAGCCATTCAGGCCCTTTCTAAGCATGCTCAGTTTTTTGGGTTTTTTTACTTTCAAATTTACAAACTGGAAGAGGCCACGCATTGTGCAGGACACCCTCCAAAAGGTAAGGAACCCACTGTGACACCACCACCCCCCCGCTAGGCTCCTGCCCCCTCAAGCACCCCTGACCCGCCACCCATTAGGCCCCCGCCCCCTCTTCCTTGGCCCCCACTGATCTATTCCCTCCCCGGACAGCAAGAACCAGGGAAGGGGGCGCAGGGGCCTCCATCCCACAGTTACCTACCCTCTGGTCCCCTTCCCTGCCCTCAGCTGAGGTTTGGACAAGTTCCAATGTTCCAGGGCCCTTCCTCGGAACTTGGAAAAATGAGGTCAAATGCACCAGTCCTCCATTTTTCCCAAGGAAAACGGAGGAGGACCAAGTTTCAGCACTAGTTAAAAGTTAATACATTGAAAGCTGCCGGACTGGGAGCCCCCAAGGGGTTTGCCCTGCTCCCCCACAGGTTCAGCTGCCCTGGGCCCCAGGTGACATCACTCCTCTCCTCCCCCACAGGAGGAGAGGGGGCGGGGCCAGGGCTTCCTTGGAAGACATCTGGGGGTGGGGGTGAAAAGCGGCCTGCAGCTGGCAGCGCCACAGGCCACACACCTAAAGACTGCGCCAAAGGGCCTTGGTCGTGACCCTTGGGGGGGGTGGCTTTGCTGGAAGGGGGTTTATTTATTATTTATTTATTTCTTAGCATTTTTATGCCACCCCCTCATGCCCATGGCATCTCGGGGCGACTAACAATACGGTAAAACAATAAAATACATTAAAAACCAACATCACTTTTTAAAAAAATTTAAAAACCCAACCCTAACCCTATTCCCCACCCCACCAATCTCCCCCATTTACCCCTTCCTCCCCCCCTCCCCTCCAAAGGCCTGGGTGAACAGCCAAGTCTTGCATGCCCGCCAAAAGGCAAGCAGACCCGGGGCCAGGCGGGCTTCCTTAGGAAGGGAATTCCTCAACCGTGCCCGACCACTGAGAATGCCCTCTCCATGGTCTGTCTCTTATACACATCTAGATGTGTATAAGAGACAGGTATAGGGCTTTGTATACCAATACTAGCACCTTGAACTTGGCTCGGTACGCTATAAGCAGCCAGTGCAGAGAATGGAGCACTGGGGTAATGTGCTCACGGCGACCTGTCCCCGCCACTGCATTCTGCACCAGCTGCAGCCTCCGAACCAATATCAAGGGAAGCCCCACGTAGAGTGCGTTGCAGTTTTCAAGCCTCGAGGTAACGAAGGCATGGATGAGAGTGGCCAGGTCGGGTCTGGAGATGTATGGGCGCAGCCTCCGCACCAGATACAGCTGGCGGAAGGCGGCTTTAGCCACCGCCTCCACCTGCCGATCCAGGCAGAGGTCCGCATCCAAAATCACCCCCAGACTCCAAACCTGCTGGGCAACCGGAGGGCAGACCCCTCCCAATAGGCGGAGCCAACACCTCCTTCGCCCTCTCCACTACCATCACCTCCGTCTTATCTGGGTTCAGCTTCAGTCTGCTCTGCTTCATCCAATCCACCATGGCCTCCAAACACTGGGAAAGTATCGAGACGGCAGGACCTGGGTCCGTTGAAGAAAAGAGGTACAGCTGTGTGTCGTCAGCATATTGGTGACAACACACCCCAAACCATCTCACGATCTCCCCCAGGGGTTGCATATACACATTAAATAATAATGGTGGTTTGGCCGTGTTCCCACCAATTCCAAGATATGAGGACCTAGGGACTGAAGAAAGTTGGTGTAGTGGTTGAAGGCTTAGGGTTTGTTGGGAGAAGTCCAGTAGGGGGGTTATAATTGGGGTGGGGTGGGTTAAATAAATAAAGGGTTTTTAATATTTTTTTTAGGGTGTTATGATGTCCCATGCCCCCAGTGAGAGTGGAGGAGGGAAGGGTTGGGTTAGGGAAGGAGGGGTCATTGCCTCTGGTAAGAGTGGGGGTGATGGCCGCTGTGGGGAATAATTTGAATATTGTCCGGTGAGAGTGGGGGCATGGGGGGTTTAGGGGTGTGGGGATCTCCCTCGCCAGTCGGTGGGACGGCCGGAGGGTGTGGGGGCCGGCTGTGGGGAGGACTGCAGCCATTGGGGTCGTGATGTGGCGGGGGAATTATGGTCCCTTCAGAGGGTATATGCGATCTGTGCATGAGGACAGGTGTTTGGTACCTGTCCCTCTCACTACCCTCCAGCCAGGTGGTCAGGTGGATCATGAGCAGAGGGCCTGGGGCCCGAATCTGATGCTGCTGAACGTGAGGTTGGTTGTTAATAAAATGTCAGCTATCCAGGAGTTGATCCTGGACCATCCAGCTGACCTTGTGTGTATTACGGAGACCTGGGTGGACACTGAGTCAGGGCCTATTTTGGCTAACCTTGTTCCAGCTGGGTACTCCGTTCAGCATCAGCCACGGTCAGAGGAACGAGGGGCAGTGTAGCCATTGTTTTCAGGGATTCATGGTCCGTTAGGAGGTATCCAGTGCAATCTGTCAGGTATCAAGGGCCTCCATCTTGTGATCAGTTTGGCGGGAGACAAGTTGAGAATGCTGCTGATATACTGTGCACCTACCTGTATGGCAGCATCCCTGCATGCTCTAGCAGAGCTGGTGTTGAAGGTGATGTTGTGGTCCCCAAAGACATTAGTCTTGGGGGACTCCAACATCCACGCCGACGCCAGTCTTGGAGGGGCAGAGCATGAGTTCATGGCCGCCATGGCAACCATGGGCCTGTCTGAAGTAGTCATTGGCCCAACACATGATGGGGGGCGTACCCAGAACCTGATTTTTTGTACCCATCTTGAGGCAGGGGATCTATTAGCAGGAGAGGTGTCAGCAGTGCCCTTGTCATGGATGGATCATTACCTCCTGCGGGCCTGTCTCCCAGCACGTCTTTCCCCAGAGGGGTGTGGAACCAGTTCAGTTGGTACGCCCCCAGAGACTGATGGAACCAGAGAGATTCCGGAATACTCATGGGGAGTTACCCTCTGATCTTGACAGCCATTCACTCAATGACCTCATTGCTCTTTGGAACACCTTATTGGCTGAGGCAATCGACAGGACGGCTCCTAGGCATCCGCTCCCTGCGCATCAGCACCGCAGGCTACCATGGTCTACGGAGGGTCTGCGGCAGCTGAAGTGGGAAGAGTGGCAGAGTGACGTTGGCGCTGTTCTCATGCTGAAGCAGACAGATTGCGGCATAGACCCAATTTAAGAGCCTATGCTGTGGCTATGCAGACAGCAAAGAAGGAATTCTTGGCTACCCTCATAGCATTCGCAAAGTCTTGTCCAGCGGAGCTTTTCCGGGTGATGAGGGGACTGGTCAGTCCAGCCACCCTCTGCCTGGAACTGGAATCTTCCAGTGCCCAGTGCAACATGTTTGTTGACTATTTTGCAGACAAAATTGCTCATATGCACTGTGAATTTGACGCTGCACTTATTACGATAGGAGAACCAGAGACTGTGGAAGCCCCATCTTGTCCTGTTTTGTGGGATCAGTTTCAGTGGGTGTCATCCACTGATGTGAAGGAAGTCCTTGGGGCGGTCAGAGTCACCTCTTGTGAACTAGACCTGCGCCCGTCCTGGCTGGTTAAGGCCAACCGGGAGATGTTGGGGCCATTGCTAGCTGGGGTGGGCAATGCCTCCCTTAGGGAGGGCAGAGTACCGAGCTGCCTCAAGGAAGTGGTGGTGCGGTGTATGCTGAAAAGGCCATCGCTGGACATTGGCCACTTTCAGACCTTTCCCCTCCCCTGCCCTGTGCATATTCTGAAACCCAGTTCCCCCCTGCACGCAGCTTTGCTGGCAAACACCCACATGGATGCAGAGTTGGATTTCCCTCTCTGCATCCCTGCGGGTATTTGTTGGCAAAGCCGCACGTGCTGGGGAGGGGGGCGCGGGGTCAGACCAGCTGATCCCTGCACATATCCTGGCTTGGAAAATCCCCCCACAGCCAAAATATGCGCGGGGGTGGGGGGAGAGGTCTGAAAGTGGCCATTAACTCCCTTGCCAGTTATTGGCCGGTCTCAATCCTTCCCTTTTTAGGGAACGTTATTGAACAGGTAGTGGCTCAGTAGCTGCAGGGGCATCTGGACCGCATCAGGTTTCTAGATTTCTCGCAGTCCAGCTTTTGTCCAAGTTATGGCACCAAGACTGCGCTTGTGGCTTTAGTCAATGACCTTCGCCGTGAATTGGATCAGGGTCGTTCGACCCTGCTGATTCTGTAAGATCTGTCAGCTGCGTTTGATACCATTGACCACGAGATGTTGGCCATTCACCTGTGGGACCGTGCTGGAGGGAGTGGGCAGGACTATTCTTTAATTGTTCTGCTCCTTTCTGGCCAAGAGAACTCAGCGGATGGTGCTCAGGAACTGTTCTTTATCCCCCCCAGGACCTCTCATGTGGAGTCCCACAAAGTTCAATCTTATCCTTTCTCCTGTTCAACGTGTCTATGCAGCCACTGGGTGAGGTCGTGAGAAGGTTTGATGTTCGATATCATCAATATGCTGATGACACCCAACTCTACTTCTCTTTTTCATCCGACCCAGACCCGGCAGTCACGGTGCTTACTCGGTGTCTGTCAGCTGCAAGGGACTGGATGAGGGTGAGCTGACTGAAGCTGAATTCCGACAAGATGGAGGTGATGCTGGTGGGTAGGGCAGTGGAAGTGGTATCCCCCATCATCAATGGGGTCTGCCCTCTGCTGGTCTCTCAGGTTTGGAGTCTGGGAGTGCTCCTCGATTTCCAACTCTGCCTCAATGTCCAGGTGGCGGCGGTGGCAAGGAGCACTTTTCTCTCTCTCCTGAGGAGGCAGGCAGTCCTTGCTGGGCTTAGTTCCTCCTTCTCATGAATAGGCAGGGACAAAGACTTTGATAGGCTACCAGGACCTGGGGGAGGAGCTAACCCCTGCCTAGCAGCCCCAGATCTGTTCCTGCCTCCTCAGGAGTTAGGCACAGGGACGGCTCTCTCCAAGAGCACCAAAAAAAAAAAAAAAAAAAAAAGATTTTTCAAAGAAGATATTAGGCCAGAGGAGCTCTCCCTCGCCCCAGAACTCTCCCCCCGCTAGGGCATTGAGCACGGGGCCAAAGGTCGAAGCAACCCAGGGTGCCGGCTACCACCCCAGTAAGGATGACAACCCGCTCCCGCCCACCGCCTGAAAAGAGAGGGCACTGGGACAAGGTGTTAAATGTCCGCCTGGCCAGGAAACATGCCTGTGGCACCTCAGCAGCACACGTGGGCACACCGGCACCACGGAACCCCTCCGGGACACTAGAAGAGGCCCGCCGGAGCTCCCTAAGTAATGCGAGCCCCCGGGACCAGGCAGCAGCACCCGTGGCTAGCAGTGCTTCGGCCACGGCAGAGAGCCTTATGGGGGGGAGGCGCCAACTCAGCCCCGGGAGGGGGACAGACCCAGTCTGCTCCTGAGCATGCTAGCAAGGCCCTCATCCAGGCCCGCCAGCCGGGTGCGGTCCATGGCACGAGCCCCAATTCCCGCGCAAGAGCAACCAGAGCACGAACTCCAGGCACGGCAGGCCCAGGGAGACCACCTTCTTTACGGTACCAAAAAAGAACGGAGTCATCAGGGCCATCCTGGACCTCAAGGGGGTCAACAGGTTTTTGAGGCCGTGAAAATTCAGGATGGAGACACTAGCCTCCACGATTCAAGCGATCAGACAGGGAGGCTATCTCACCTCAACAGACGTAAAAGAAGCATACTTTCATGTCCCCATACGGATGGCACACCGGAGATTCGTTCGTTTTGCCTACGCACAACACCACTTCCAGTACAAAGTCCTCCCATTCGGCCTGGCGTCATCACTCCGAGTCTTCACCAAGCTACTCGTCGTCCTGGTAGCCGACCTCAGGAAACGGGGAGTCCATGTGTACCCATATTTACACAACTTCCTCATATGGGCCTCCTCTCTCCAGGAGGGCAGTGGCATCCACAATCGAGACACTACACACACATGGATTCTGCATAAACTGGGAGAAAAGCTCCATAACTCCGAGACAGACGCTGCAACACCTTGGAGTCATCCTAGACACAGCCAAAGACAGGCTGTTCCTTGCACCGGACAGGGAGGTCAAGGCGAGACACCTGTTCGAGTGCATCAGGAGGCACAGGGCATCCAGCCTTCTGGACCCAACGAGCGCTCTGGGCACCATGATCTAAAAGATGGCGTTGGCTCGTTTCTACCTCCCTCCTCTTCAAACATTCCTCCTGCCGAGGCAACTGGAGATTGCGGCTCGCCTCAACCCAATTCTCCAGGTACCGAGCCCCATCCAATCCTCCCTGGACTGGTGGCTCCAGAAGAACAGGTACTCCACGGGCCTACCGATCCAAGAGCCCGAACGGGTAGTGGTCACTACAGACGCCAGCCTGACAGGATGGAGGGCGCACTGTCAGGAACTGGTGGTGCAGGGCCGCTGGGGTCCCAAAGACAGAGGAATGCACATAAACGTCCTGGAACTGAGAGCAATACGCTGGCATTGAAAACCTTTCTCCACAGACTGAAAGGCAGACACGTTCGAGTTTTAACCGACAACACGTCAGCTGTGGCGTACGTCAACAGACAAGGGGGCACGAGATCCAGGAGGCTTCGTCTGGAGGCAACCCCCCTACTGACTTGGGCAGAGCAGAACCTGGAGTCAGCACTGCATGTCAGAGGAGAGCTGAATGTCAGAGCGGATTGGCTCAGCAGGGCGACCTTGGACCCAGGGGAATGGTCTCTCGATCCCGAAGTATTCGCAAACTTGGAGGAGAGATGGGGGATACCATATATGAATCTGTTTGCCTCCAGAAACAATCGCAAGGTGAACAAATCCTACTCCAGACACAAGGAATATGGGACGAGTGGCATGGACGCCCTCTCGCAGGAGTGGCCCCCACACCTACTCTGTGCGTTCCCACCGACACCTCTACTGTCCAGAACCCTGAGAAAGATCTCGACAGACAAGGCAGAAGTGATTCTGGTAGCTCCGAACTGGCCAAGGAGGCCATGGTCAGGGCCCCGATTCTTCTGCAATTTCCCCCCAAAAATTCTGCGACCCCAAATTGAAAATTCTGCGACCCCAAATTGAAAATTCTGCAACCCAATAAAGTTACAAAACAAGTCTAGCAAAACAAGTCTAGCAGTTTTCATACAGCAAAGGGCACAGCTGCTAACCCCCCCAACACATGGTAAAGCAAAGGGCACAGCTCCTAGCCCACCCCCCCAAAGGCAGAGCACGCAGCATGAAGCCGCCGCATGAAAGGCAGAGCGCGCAGCATGAAGCCCCCCCCTCAGCATGAAAAGGCAGAGCACGCAGCAGGCAAACTTATCTGAGTCCCCGGCTGAAGAGGAGGAGGCAGCGGCGGCAGCAAACAGCAGGAAGAAAATGGCTGAGGGAAACTTTTTTTCTCAAGGGGCCATGCAAGCCACTGATTGGCTTGTGGCCTCAACAAAGCAAGCCCCTGATTGGCTCACCGGAGCCAATCAGGGGCTTGCTTTATTGTTCACTGCCGGTGAGTCAGAGCAAGCCCCTGATTCACAGGCAGGGAAAGGGAAATCCGCGGGGATTTCCTTCGTTTCTGCGCTAATCCTGCCTAAGGCAGGATTCTGCGCAAAAACCGCGAATCGCGGCAGCGCGTTTTTGACGGGGCCCTGGCCATGGTACTCCTACATCAGGGAGACCCTGGTGGATGGTCCAATCCCCCTGACGCAGTGGCAGGACCTCCTGACGCAGGGCCCCTCAACTTGAGTTTGACTGCCTGGAGGTTGAGCGGGAGTACCTGAAGGCCTTTGGCTACAACAACAAGGTGATGAAGACCCTACTAGGAGTCAGAAGGAGTTCAACCAACCAGATATATGACACCACATGGAGCGTGTTCAGATCTTGGGCGCTAGCACATGGCAGAGTCCCGACCAGGCCCACTGTTCAGGAGGTCCTCGCCTTTCTACAAGAGGGAGGTCTGAGCGATAGCACACTCTGGCAACAGGTGTCAGCTCTCTCGGCGACCTTAGCATGATCAACCCAGGACTTGCTAGGCATGCACAGACGTGTGATGTTCTTTGAAGGCAGCCACAGGCCTGGCACAAGAGGTTCGTCATCGCTTCCCGTCATGGAAACTAAATGTGGTCCTGGACGCCCTACAGGGACCACCCTTCAAACCCTTGCAGAGGGTTTCTCTCAGAATCCTGTCTTTCAAAGTGGCGTTCCTCGTGGTCGTTGCGTCGGCAAAGAGAGTGTCGGAGCTGGGAGTACTATCGGCAGACCCCGAACTCTGCCGCTTTGACAAGGACAAGGTCACTCTTACCCTACACCCAGCCTTTCGACCAAAAGTGGATTCGAGTTTCCATCGAGGACAGGATCTGGAGCTTCCCTCCTTTTGCCCGAACCTCTTGCACCCCAGGGTGGTCCTCTGGCACAAGCTAGACGTGAGAAGGGCTCTAAAGGTGTACTTAGACAGGACGCTAGAGTTTAGAGTGGACTCTGCCCTCTTCATAGGGTTCCGTCAGGGCTCCAAAGGGAAAAGAGTGTTGACAGCGACGCTGTCCAGGGGGCTTAGGGGGTGTATTGCATTAGCCTATACATCAAGGGGGCTCAGGATTCCCGAGGGCATCACTGCACACTCCTTCAGGACTGCATTCGCCAACGCTGCGCTCCTTCAAGGAGTGATGCTGGAAGATATTTGCAAAGCAGCTTCCTGGGCCTCGAGACACTCCTTTACCCGACACTACCTTATCGACAAGTGGGCCTCAGCTAGAGCAGGTTTTGGACAGAGAGTCCTTCAAAGGGTATTAGCCTAGGAGGCCTATGGTACGAGGGAATGATTTGGCCAGTGATCCGGAATTCCTGCCTTTTTGGTGGAGATAATTACTGCTTGGGCACGTCCTAGTAAGGACTGCCTGCCTCCTCAAGAGCGAGAGAAAGGAAAATTTGGTTCACTTACCCGGTGAATTTTCTTTCTTCTCTCTATGGGAGGCAGGCAGTCTAGCCCACCCGAACGGATCAGAGGCCTCATCCTCGGTAATTGACCTTCCCCACAGTTCAAGTCCGAGGAGTCAGCTTTTAAAGGGGCGTAAGAAGCGTTCATAGGCCTCTTCAAGGTCAAGAAAGCAGGATTTTAGAGGGTTTCCTCTTACATCTTCCCTTGTCCTATCCGGGAGTAGGGCAGGAAGGTCATCTATAGGGTTTCCCCGCTAAGGACCCATGGGGTCTAGTTTGGGACAGTTCTCCTTACCAGTTCCCCAGCTCACAAGGGGGTTAAGTTGAGTTTTTTTCTCATTTTAAAAATTCCTTAGTTCAGCAAGTCATAGATCTGGGCTGCTAGGCAGGGTTTAGCTCCTCCCCCAGGTCCTGGCAGCCTATCAAAGTCTTTGTCCCTGCCTATTCATGAGGAGGAGCTAAGCCCAGCAAGGACTGCCTGCCTCCCACAGAGAGAAGAAAGGAAATTCACCGGGTAAGTGAACCAAACGTTTCCTTTTCCAGTTACATCTGGTGCGGCAGCTTTGGCCATACATCTCAGAATCTGACCTGGCGACTATCATCCATGCTTTCCTTAACCGTAGATGGGACTATTGTAACGCAGTCTATGTAGGGCATGGTGGCCCGCCTTCTTTCAGGAACAGGCCGCTATGAGCACATTACATCAGTGCTCTGCTCTCTGCATTGGCCTGTTAATAAGGCAGGCCAAAAAGGAATTTAAGGAGCAACTTGCTAAAGATGCTAAAACTAATAATAAAAACTTTTTCAAGTACATCAGAAGCAGGAAGCCTGCTAGAGAGTCAGTTGGGCCATTAGAGAAGTTGAATGAATTCTTTGCTTCGGTCTTCACTGCAGAGGATGTTGGGGAGATACCCACGCTGAAACCTTACTTTGTAGGTGATGAATTGGAAGAGCTGTCACAAATCAATGTGACTGGAGGAGGTTCTAGAGCAAATTAACAAACTAAATACTAACAAATCACCAGGACCAGATGGTATTCACCCCAGAGTTCTGAAGGAACTCAAATATGAAATTGTAGACCTACTATTAGTAATTTGTAACCTATCGCTAAAATCTGCCACTGTACCTGAGAACTGGAGGGTGGTAAATGTAACCCTGATATTTAAAAAGGGATCTAAAGGTGATCCTGGAAACTATAGACCAGTAAGCTTGACGTCTGTGCCGGGCAAAATGGTGGAAACTATCATTAAGAACAGAATCGCTGGGCATGTTGATAAACATGGCTTAATGGGGAAGAGTCAACATGGATTTAGCAAAGGTAAGTCATGCCTCACTAATCTCTTGGAATTCTTTGAGGGTGTAAATAAGCATGTGGGCAAGGGAGACCTGGTACCTGGATTTCCAGAAAGCATTTAATAAGGTCCCACATAAAATACTCCTGAGAAAATTAAAAAGTCATGGGATAGGAGGTAGTGTCTTCCTATGGATTGGTAACTGGTTAGGAAGCAAAGAGTAGGACTGGTCAGTTTTCACAATGGGGAGATGTAAAAATTGGTGCGCCCCAGGGATCTGTATTGGGACTGGTGCTGTTTAATGTATTAATGAATGATCTGGAAAAGGGCGTTAAGAGTGCGGTGATCAAATTTGCAGATGACACCAAGTTATTAAAGATAGTTAAAACACGAGCAGATTGTGAAGCACTGCAACAGGATCTTATGAGACTGGGTGCCTGGGCATCTAAATGGCAGATGAGATTTAATGTGGGCAAGTGCACAGTGATGCGCATAGGGAAAAAGAATCCAAACTATGAGTACACAATGCTGGGTACTAATCTAGGAGTTACCACTCAGGAAAAGGATCTGGGAGTGATTGTGAACAAGACACTGGAATCCTCAGTCCAGTGTGCAGCAGCAGCAGTCAAAAAAGCAAACAGAATGTTAGGAGTTATTCGTAAAGGGATAAAGAATAAAACTGAGGAGATCATAATGCTTCTATACAAATCAATGGTGTGACCCCACCTTGAATATTGTGTGCAGTTCTGGTCGCCCCATCTCAAAAAAGACACAGCTGAACTAGAAAACTTACAGAGAAGGACAACGAAAATGATAAAGGGTATGGAACAACCTCTGTACAAAGAGAGGCTTGACAAGCTGGATCTCTTCAGCTTAGAGAAGAAAAGCCTGAGAGGGGACATGATAGAGGTTTATAAAATCTTGAGTGGTGTGGAACGAGTAGATAGGGAACAGTTATTTACCCTCTCAAATAGTACTAGAACTAGGGGACACTCCATGAAACTAGCTGCTGGCAGATTTAAAACAAATAAAAGGAAGTACTTTTTAACTCAATGCATAATTAACTTATGGATTTTTTTGCCAGAGGACGTTGTCAAGGCCAGTAGTATAGCTGGGTTTAAAAAAGGACTGGATAAGTTCTTAGAGAATAGGTCCATTAATGGCTATTCACCAAGTAGCTTACGGGATGAACTTCTTACTGTCAGGAGCTGGGAGTGAACAACGGGGAATGGATTGCCCATTGTGACTGTTGGTTTTTCTCCCATGCGATCGAGATTGGCCACTGTCGGAGGACAGGATGCTCGGCTTGATGGACCATTGGTCTGACTCAGTACGGCACTACTTATGTTCTTATGGCTATAGTCTTCCGGGCCCAATTCAAGGTCTTGGTGCTTACCTATAAAGCCCTCTACAGCCTAGGCCCTACCTACCCGTGGGACCGCCTCACTCCCTGGACTGTGGATCAACCCTTGCAGTTGACCAGGAGGAGCGCCTTTCTTGAAGTCCCCATGGTATCCTAGGGGGCGACTATGGAGAGGACATTCTTGGTGGCTGCACCTAGGTCGTGGAACTCCCTCCCGACAGAGGCCTGGTGGCCCCGGACCTCCCTTCCTTTCAACACCAATGTAAGACCTGGCTGTTCTGCCGGGCTTTTTCTGAGGGAGATGGATGATGGGAGGGGGGGTGAGGTTTAGGGAGGTTGAGTTTTTGTATATTTCTGCTTTTGATTTCCCTAGTTTGTATTTTAATATATTTATTAGATATACTGTACTTATATTCTTATTTTTATTATTTTAAAATTTGTTAGCTGCCCCAAGCTGTCTTTTTATAAATAAATAAATAAATAAAATTAAAATGTGAGCCACCCTGAGCCTAACAGAAACAGTGAGATACAAATTGAAATAAATAAACATACTCATCAACATAAATTGGTCCAATAAAAAATATCATCTGAGCTACTTTGTCTTCAGTTCGAAGTACTATTTAAGTCTTATATAGGAAACTAGTTTAGTGAGTCAATTAATGCACAAGCCCTTCACTTCTGCAATGCATAAACTATAACTAACAATTCTGCTTTCTACTGCTCATTATCGAAACACCTTCAAAATTTGCCAGAATTGTACATATTTTGTAGTCTTTGCTCCAGGGTGTGTCTGTGCATTCACAGTTGGGCAGAGAAGACTTGGACAAGGCCTGCTCACATTGCTCCTATTGCTGTTCTAAGATTAGGAGGAGAGGAAATGCAAGTGTCTGAGTGGAAGTGGTTGGCAGCACTATGCCAGTAAAAGGTGCAATGGCTAGCACAGCACCTTCTGTGTAGGCTGAAGGGGCAGGGATAGAGGGGAGAACTGGCTCCACCTTTGCCCCTGCGGGCATTACCACTTTGCAAGTGCTACGTTGTGTCTGGCCCAGACACAGTGGGAAGAAGGGGCTCCTACACTGTCATTTCTCCATGGCACCCATACAAGAAGAAATCTATTTCATCTTAGAACAGAGGCTCCCAAACAGGATCCCAAGTGATATTTCATAAATGTTGCATGACTCTGTTGCTGTGTGAGGATCACAAGATTATATTTAAATCTCAAAATTGGGTCATGCAAGCAAAAAGAATTTGGAATCATTTGCCTAGAGAATAATAAGGGGGAAGAAGGCTTAGCCTGTGTGCTCAGTCCCTGGCTCTGTACAGTACTACACACCCTTCACTTTCAGGCTGTCAAGCTAAAAAACACATCCACATTAAACTAAAAGTTAACTTGACAGTAGTGTTTATAGATGAGAAATGTGTTTAATCAAATGGAACCATAGAAAGAGTAGTCTCTGCATTCTCATCATGTGACATCAGAGCCTTTTATAAATCCAGCCAAGCAGACAGTAGGTCACTTTCCTGAACTAAATGCATTGATCATTTTCATTTTCTTCGTCTTTCTCTGTAGAACTTGAATGAAAGAAATTTCTTCCATGAGGAGAAAGATGAAGTGACTAGTAGCTCTGAGGATGACAGTTTCTTTGTTCAGGTGCATGATGTTTCCCCAGAGCAGCCCCGCACTGTCATCAAAGCACCTCGCTTCAGCACAGCCAAGGATGTCATACAGCAGGTAGAACACACTCCTTTCAGCATTGTTCGGTTACCATTCACTAAGTTACCCATTTATTAGAGATCATTTTCACACAAGAAACAGGATGGACCAGGTCTTCATTTCTCTCAGTTTACACCCCCTGAGGATCCAGCCAATAAACACACAGGAGATAACATGCCTTTTGTTTTGCCTCTTTCTCATAAACAGACTCTTTGCAAAGCCAAATATTCCTACAGCATCATGAGCAACCCCAACCCCAGTGACTATGTCCTCCTGGAGGAAGTGACCAAAGATATGGTGAACAAGAAATCCTCAGCATCAAAACCATCTCAGAGGGTTCTCTCTGATCAAGAGTGCGTGTATCAGGCTCAAAGCAAGTGGAAGGGAGCAGGGAAATTTATCCTGAAACTTAAAGAACAGGTTCAAGTAAGTTATTAAAGATTCTTTTGTAGGTTTTACAAACAGTTTGTGATCAGAATCTTTGGAATGAAAAATGACAACGTACTTCCTAACAGTAGCAGAATGTTGAGAGGTTGGGCCATACAATCTTATTGTATATATTAAATAAAAGTGCTCATTGTTCCTGAGTTTAGCTTAATTTTTTTAAAACAAACAACAAAAAACAGAAAACGCTCAAATTTATGAAAAGGATATTCCCCCAAAGACTGCTTCCTCTACAGTGTCTTATAAAAGTGTTGTGAGCAAATCCTGAATATCCTGAGTACAGCTTATCAGCAGACTTTGATTGCTCCACTCACTGGTATAAAGGGCACTAGAATCATCTATATTTTGGCTTAAGTGCTAGAAATAGTCCTGTCATTTCAGAAGAGTTAGTAGGGGCAGCCAGGATACTTTTTGTGAACCTCTTGTTTTGAAAAATGCTTCTTAATTGTTCCCACCTGCAGTCCAAACCAAACACACACTAATGTTCACTGTCTAATATATGAATGCTATTTTTTTTCAGGCGGCAAGAGATGATAAAAGAAAAGGCATTTCATTTGCCAATGAACTTAAGAAATTAACCAAGTCAAGTAAGCAGTATAGGGGCTTCATATCGCCACCACTGCAGACTTTGCCAGACAGTACCCAAAGTAAGGATGAAAAGTTTGCGTGCAGCTTGACCTTCAGCGACATTATGGAATAACCTCCATAATTGCCTTTTCAGGTATGATGTTTCTGACTAAATCAGACTCTAAATTAATTGCACAGTTGTACATCATTAATTACCTTTGATCCTTGCCCTCCTATGCTATTTATTTATTTATTTATTTATTTATAGGTCGCCGCCTTATGCCTACGGCATCCCGGGGCGGCTCACAACAAATAAAACAATACTAAAATACATAAAACATCATCAGTTATAAACAATTAAAACTACCTGCCCCCACCCCCATCGCGGCCCCCATCGCAGTTTTGGACCAGTTAGGTTGGTCTGCCTCCAAAGACTAATGGACCCAGTTGGTTTCCAGAACTCTCTGGGGGATTTTACCCACTGACCTTGACAGTTATTCTGTTGATGACCTGGTTGCTTTGTGGAATGACCTCTTCCAAGCCATTGATACAGTTGAACCCAGGTGTCCAGTGCCACCACTGCAACAGCATAGGTCCCCCTGGTATGTGGGGAACCTAAGGTGGCTGAAGCAGGAGGGTAGATTCGTGTTGAAGCCGACCAATTGCAGAATTGATCATTTTTGAAGGACTATTTCATGGCAGTGTTGGTGGCAAAGAAAGCTTTTTTCTCTGCTGTCATAGCATCTGAAAAGTCTCATCTTGAGGAGCTGTTCTGGATGGTGACTGGCCCAGCTAATTGGCTCTGTCTGCACCGTGAACTATTGCTCACTGTGATATTTTTACTAATTACTTTGCAGACAAACTTGCTCGTATTCTCCAGACTTGTGTAATGCTACTTCGACTGCAGAGCCAGTTTGGGGTTGTAGAAACTCAGCCTTGTTCTATTTGTTTGGAACAGTCTCATTTAATGTCGCCCACTTATGCGGAAAGTGTGCTTGATGTGATGCGGGCAACCAGTTGCAAATTAGATCCTTGCCTGGCCCAGCTGACCTTCACCAGAAATGTTGGAGCCTTTGCTAGCTCAGGTTGTCAACACCTCCTTTCAGCAAGATAGGTTGTCGCACACCCTTGAAAGTGCAGTTATCCAGCCTCTGCTCAAGAAACCATCTTTGGACGCTGAATCCCCATCCAGCCATCGCCCCGTCCCTAACTTAAGGAAGTTTATTGAACAGGTGGTTGCCCAGCAGCTTCAGCTCATCTCAGTGCTATTGGATTCCTGGACCCATTTCAGTTAGGTTTTTGTCTGAGGTATAGCCCGGAGACTGCGCTCGTGGCTTTGACTGAAGATCTACACCTGGAGACTGACAAAAGGAATTGTGTCCTGTTGAACTCGTTAGACCTTTCAGTGGCCTTTGATACTGTTGATGATGAGGTGTCCCTGCAGGTCTTGGCAGGGGTGCATGGGACTACTCTTGAGTAGTTCAGTTCATTCCTGTCAGGGAGGCCTCAATGGGTGGTGATGGGAGAGATTACTCTTTGTCCCCTAGGAGCCTCTCCTGTTGTGTTCCACAGGGTTCCATCTGGTCTCCCCTTTTGTTCAATGTGTATCTGAGTCTGCTGGCCAAGATCATTTGGAGTTTGAAGTGAAGTGGCATCAGTATGCTGATGACACTTAGCTCTACCCCTCTTTTTCAACTGACCCACATCCTGCAGTCTCAGTGCTTACCCAGTGCCCGGCTGCTGTTGGGGACTGGATGCGGGTGAGCTGACTGAAATTGAATCCAGACAAGACTGAAGTGATGATGGTTGGCCGACCTTGTGACTTGGAGGGGTCCGGGACTCCTGTCACTGAAGGGGTCTGACCCCCTCTGGTTACCCAGCCTTGGAGTGTTTCTGAATCCCTTGCTACGCCTGGATCATCAGGTTGTGGCCAACAGTGCTTTTCATCAACTCCATCTGGTGAGGAGGCTGTGTTGCTTTCTTTCCGATTCAGATTTGGTCACCATCATCTCCCACACTGCCACATTGCCCCCACCCTGCCATGATGGGCAGCCATGGCTGAGCGCCATAGCAACCCCTCACGCCAGGAGGATCCAGGGCCAGGAACAGATATTCCCACTCGGTTTCTGCCCTCTTTGGCCCAGCTGGGCGGATGCTGGGCCTGGAACAAACTTACAGACATCACGTTGATCCAGTTTGTGCCAAAGCAGGCCTAAGCAGGGCCTTTGATGTCTGTTAACACCCAATTCCTTTTTGCTTGTTTTGGCTAAAATGACTAACGCCAAATCAAAGCTTCACAGAGACACTGCTTCATTTGCATACATATTCAAAAATATGTGTTTTATCACCTTCCAAATTTGGCGTAACTTCTTATTTGCGGTCTGTTCTGCATTAAGCGGCAGGGCCCATGCAACACTTCTCTGGGCCCAGTACAAACTTGTAACATGGGCTCCCTGCCATACACACAATCTCATGAGCCATGAAAGAAAAATTTCTATTTTATTTCTGAACTGACATAAACAGACCATATCACTTTACAGCTTTATTTTTCTGGCCTTCTTCATCGCAAACTCATGAATGACCTCACTAAAGGCAATTTTTCTTGCAAGTTCACATTCAAGAGACAAAACAGCAAGGTGACTTCAGCATTCTTATGCCATAGTAGGACATGTGCAGTTTTTGATGAGTGCTAGCTTGCTGAAATCTCTTTCAGCTTCTGCCAGTCACTGGTAATTATTATGGTGTGTGTCTCTCCCTCTTGCTGCCACACCCTGTGGCTCCTCCTACCTGTGCACAGACAATACCAGGAACTAAGGAACTCTGGGACTTGTAGTTCTTGAGAGAGCGTGTCACACATTCTCGTCCTAGAGTTTCCTGTATAAGTACACGCTCTGTTCTAGAGGGGAGCCTGGGCCAGCAGTTCACTCCTCAGAATATTGCTTGTTCTGCTCTAACACTGCTTCCGATTGGCTTCAGCAAATCTTACATTCTCAGGCATCTACAGTTTAGTCGGGTTTTTTCTCATGGTAATGGCTGCTAGCCCAGGCCCCCTAGGTCCCTGGTAAAGTACACCCATTTCCCTCCTCCCCCATGCTTGGGCCCTGCTAAACAGGCCTCTCCATGGAACAGCCAGAGTAAACTCTAGATATTTTTCCTGAAATCCTAGAGCTTATTGAAAGTGAAGAAATCAGATTCAAACTCCTCTTAATCCCAATCTCTCACACATCAGTTTTGTAGCTTTCCCATCATTTCCCTGCTAGCTCGCTAAAGGCTGAAGACATCCACTTGGTCACTTCAGCATAATTTGAACAACAATGATACAACAAATTTATTGTAAAATGTATTTTAAAGAATACAGAGCTAGTTATGTTCCTATCACTTATCCCAGAGTAGGCCTACTTGACTTCCGGGGAGCCCTGCTAAGTGGTTTGCAGCTCACAGCCTTAGAACACGCTCCAAGTACCATGCACGCACCTCCGAGCGCTCCGCACAGTAGCAACTCCATGTGCACAGCCCACGGAAGTCGTGTGTGTGCAGACAGCTACGGGCAAGTAGTCGGAGCAACCATAAAATGCCCACCGTCCCTGGCTAGCGGCTGTCTCTGCAACATAAGACTACATCGGACCATAAACCTCATCCGTGTTTGTGTGGCGGCTCCCCCAGGGACTGTGGGGCTGACAGATTTGCTCCTCCCCACTCCCTCCATACTGCAAGTTAAGCTCTGCTCGGCCCGCGGGTGCCTGCCACTGCGCAGCAGAAACCTGTACATCATGGCTCATTCCCATTGCAGCGGGCTTGTGGGCCTGCGCTGGAGCTTGGACTGGGGCCTTGAATCTTAACTTTAGCACTCTCTAATTTCAGATTTCTCTAAAGGCCTTCAAATACCAAAGCCAAACTGAAGGTGAGGAAAGCAGATAGCGACGGATTGTCACTCTCCCTTCTTTCATTGACTTGGTAACTGGAACCTATTTTGGCAATTCCTGAATGAGACCCCCTTCTGCAGTCTCTGTGAAGGAAAGCGCGCAGCTGAGGGCTAAACTGCCTGGCAGAGCTTCAGCCCTCCCTCAAGACAGTGAGGAGAGAGAGAGTTCTGGGAGCAGCGACGGAGATGTCCCCCTTTCCAGAGACCAGTCAGCAAATGGAAGAAAGACTTCTTTCCCCCTAGCCCTCTTCACATCTGCAAACTTTGGCCAGGAAGATTAAGCAGGTGTCTTGTGTTGTACATTGTAAACAGAAGAGTTTAACTCATCACCTTGAGGGAAGCGGAAAGCAGAGGCTTAGAGCTAGGCTGTTCTGCAGTGTGTTAGGCTCCTTCTAAACACTGCTAGGTGATTGCAAATCAATTTAAATGTACAGCAACTGCCAGCTTTCATTTTGGTGAATATACACAAAATGCTCATCATTATTTATGGTTTATCTTTCAAAAAATCAGAACAATGTACAGTAGCTAAATAGGACTATGTGATAGTGCTATTTTTGACAAGGAATGTTTTCTTCATATAGATTCTAGTTTTCCAGGCTTGTGTTTAAAATAAGAATGATAATTTATTTTAATATTCCAAGGTATGTGCCACTGTATAATGTATTTATCATACCTTTATATTTTAACACATTGCAGACTTCTTCATACCTCTCTTGGTTTAGAGAAAATAATAGTATATTGCCGGCTTCTTGAAAAGAAACCTCCCAAAAAGCAAAACTGTATTTTTAGTATTTGAATCGGACCCAACTATAAAGGAATTTTGGGAAACCTAACATTTAAAGTTTCACTTCTGAATTCATAGTATAATGTTGAGAAATTATTACTATTTAGAGAGAATGGAAAATTTATTTTTGAAATATTTAATCTATTAAAAATACTCTAATTGTCTTTAATGGGAGACAAAAAATACATTTCTTGTTAAGCCTAGAGAATATAAAGAACAAATTATTCTGTTTCTTTTTCAATATAAACCTTGGCAATTTTGTTTACATAGAAAAACTCTTGTAGTCTTGTAATGTTTGCTGAAACCATGTTTCTCTGATGCTGTTAAGCTATGGCTGTATCTTCATCTTTAGTGTAAATAGTTAACATGCTTAAGTACCACAAAGAGCAATTAATATGGGTTTATACGAACAACTGAAATGGTTCCTGAAGTAGGCCGTCCTTCCGATGTCCATATAAGGAACCTTGGCCAGGGTAACTACACTGCTCGGAACAGACTTTGCTTGAACTCCAGCATCAAATATCCATGTGCACTACACCATTGTCATACTGTGTGAATAAATCAAGAGATGGCTCATCAGTTAACAAAGTTCAAAGAAAAATCAGAGGAGAAGAGCTCCATAAAACAATTTGAACTTGAATAGAATGTAAAGAGATAATTCAAACAATCTGATTGGCTGCTGTACAAGCCATAATTCTTCCTGCCTGGGGGTCTTCCCTCTCCACAAAAATGCCCTTCACCTCTAGCACAAAAAACTGCTGTTTCTAAGGAGGCGGCTGCAGACAATAAAGAATGAAACAAGCAGTGTAGCTAAAAACAATGTAAACATCTGAATGAGGAGTATGAAAAGAAAGGTCAAGATTTGAGTCCTGTGAAAATCAGAAAGGGGAATTTATCCATCAAATCCAAGAAATAAACATGCAACAAAGTGGCCAGTTGATCTGTGACTGTTCTCTTAGTAAATGCAGGGAGGAATGTTTTCTAACGGACGCAGTCTTTGTGCATGTGCAGAAAGTGCCCTCTTGAGGAAGGTCCCAGCTTTTAAAGATCACTCGATAGTCAAAACTCAAACCCAGCTGGTCAGTGATTTCCCTTACACAGTCTAAAAACCAACATGCCAGCTCAGCCTGCTCCTGGATGCAAATCTGTTCTGAATTACCGAAACAAACAGTATTTTAAAGTAATGGGTTAGGTTTTCATATCTCTAGAAATATATTTAGATACAGGATTCACTGTTAATGATCTGTAATCTCCTGTGGGGGGGAGGGGACTGGCCATTGAACATCTCCCTGTAGCTCTACCTAGTGCTTTCAAGTCTAATCTTAAAGCAGCCAGTCCACAGGAGGCTAAGAGTTACAGTAAATCACCATGAGCCTAATCCTGGCCCAATATTAAGTGAAATGCTGCTCTGTCAAAATAGGCAGAGTTTTATACACACACCCCACACTCTTGCCTCAAGCTAGATTTGCATTAAGATACTGCACATTTTTAACTACTGTAATTTTTGTGGGGTTTTTTATGTAGTTTGGCAGATACTTTGGTTTTAGGGTTTTGCACAGAGGCAGTGACACTGTCTGAAGAGTTTGTCCTCCCCCTGCTGTTTATGAAAATCCCTTTAAACGAGTATGTAAAACATTTTTGGAAAGACTTGTGCCTTCTACTTATGTAATTTTTGTTCTTCACATTTCTAATTTTCACTAAAAATAAGAGGGCTGGTTCCTGCATGGTTTGGCTAGCAGTATTATCAGTGGTTGCAATGCTAAATACACTTGTAATGGCTCTACGGCAGCATAAGCAGCACAGCTCGAGGAGCACTGGTTAATTGACTAGAAAGCCACACACTTGTGTATCACAAACACTTTAATTTCTCATGGCTAATAGGTTTGAGAGAAAATTTAGGATGCTGACAGTAGTTAGTTAACCCCAACTTTAACATGGAACCGAGATCAAAGGAACTTTCCAAAAGCAGAAGCTACACTATTTATTTCTGATTTGCATGCATGTCTTTCCTCTGCACAGGCCAGGGAAAATTCCCAGTCCCAAGAGCTGCACATACACACACTTTTTTGATTGGTCCATGGAGCTGGTGCGCTGCAAGCCAGGCTGCTGAGATTCTGAGGAGCCGCAGCAATACAGCAGCTAAGACTTGGGTGCACTGACCCAGGAACAGTAAGGCAGTGCAGGGCCCAGGACCAGCCCTGACTGAGGGCTGCATGGGGCTCCTGCGTGCCCTCCTCTCCCCCGTAGGCGATGGTTTACTTGTACGGTGGGCATTTGTGCCTTCAGATTTAATTTGCCCTTGCACAGCTCTCAGCACAACATTTACAAGCCAGAACACAGAAACTAATGATACTGCTTTGCAAACATCATGACAAGTAAACTATATTTTGTTTGCCCTTTTTAAAAATAAATAAATAAATAAAAAAACCAACAAAGGAAGCTTTTGCAAAGGCCAAGTATACAGATGGTTTTTGTTTTTGTTTTTTTTAAATACTGGATATCAATTTATTTAGGTATTCAAGAGAGGGAACAGGAAACAGGAGGTCACTCTGCTCTGGTCAATTGGATTGATCTCTGCTTTAGATCACAAAGGCAATCAATTTGGCAATTTTTCTGTAACTACTATTTGCTAATCAGACACAGCTATCCACCACTGAAGTTAGATTGGGTTTGTCACTGACTGTAGTGGGTTGAGGTTTACACCCTTAGTTTGGTATGTGTTTATACTTTTCTGCAACTGCTTAGTAAAATGCAAGACACTGTTCCTGTTCACCAAATCCAGATCCATTGATCCATCAGACTGGATTAGTAGTGTTAGACGGTTCCTGAATAGTGAGGTAGTCTAACGAGAGCGCGCCAAATCCTGGGTTTCTTCTCACGGAGGAGCTACTGGTGTCACAACTAGGATGTTCCTGTTGGAGAGAGGCAGAGGGGGCATTGCGTGTCAGATCCTTACTAGGAGAGCAACTGGAGACCCATGCGAATCAGTGAACGCTGTTGCTCCCACAAGGGCCAGGGAATTTGGAGTCAAACTGAAGCACTACAGGGAAGAAGCTCAGAAATCCTACCAGCTGCCTTTTAAAATGAGCTTTGCAGGTTGAGATCCGGTTTGTCCAAGGAAGGCATTCTAAAACTAGCTGCCAGCTCAGAACAGCACAACTAGCTCTTCCCATCTGTCTCTGCTACAGAAAGGGTATTTAATGCCAACCTGTGAATAAGATTCTCTCTCTGAAGAGCAACAGGGCTCACATATTTTGAAAGGAAAGCATTTAAGGCTATGCTACATCAATTTAAAGTCATTCTTACTTTTCTCATGCTCCTGTGTTTGTTTAGAGCATGTGCTGCATCTGCTTATAGAGCATTGGATTTTAGCAGCTTTTACATCTTGGCTATTTTGTAATTCTGCAGTTTACAAAATTGGACTATTGCAGAAAGAGCTGCTCTAGAGAGTTTTAATGGGGTTTAGATAATTACTTTTAAAATAAATGGTCTTGATAACATACAAAAACCACTACATAACACTTTGAGCATTTAAAATGTCATACTTACTTCTACTATTTCTAAGATGGCTGACTTACTGTAGAATATCTTCATGACCATCTCTGGAAAATAAACCTCTCTCTCTGTAAAACACTTTCAAGGTATTAAGTAAAAAAAACTCACCACAGGAGCATTTGAAGGAGACTACACACTCTCCTTGTTTCCACAATTCAGCTTGTCAAAAGAGAACATAAATGGATTCCCACCAAGCATAAAATTAAGTCTTATAGCTTCTGAATTTGTATTGTGATTTTCCTCTAATTCTAAACTGCTATTTAGCCTCAACAGGTATTTACTTTGTTGTTGCTAGACCAATATAAAAATTCAGAATTTAGACTAATCCCTTATGTGCTGAAATGATGTAGTGTTTTCTGTTCCTAATGTTTCATTTATTTACTGCTACAGTAACTGTGAATTGGACAGAGCAGCAGGTTAAAATTACTACAAGCAGTAAAGATTTCCCTCTCTAATGCATATATAGGAGGGTTCAGATTTATTACTTATGCTGCTGTCGTCATTCTGCTTCTTAGAATGGCCAATGTTTTGATGGTATACTGTGCCAGTCTTTACCTACTTTTGAAGTTATGTAAAATGTTATTTTATTTTAAAATTGATTTTCCACCTGGACTACTTTTTCTCTGCCAACTTGAAAAGTAAATTTGTATTTGTATATGTTGGGAAAATAAATGGTTTGACACATGCATTTTTGCTTTCCTAACGGACAAGACTGAAAGCAATGATCAAGTTTCCAAAATTTAAACACTGACTTTGAAATCTAGCACTTTATTAAAAATTCACAGAACTCTCAAGTTGCTGCTATTCCACTTGTTTGGAATTTTACCACTCCTTTATATTTTAGACACACACATCGTGATCAACATTGATCATGAGTTGTTGGTGACTCCACTGGGGGGCCGGGCAGGGATGAGCGGGGCTGTTCTTGAATTGTTCCTCTCTTTTCTGGCCAGGAGAACCCAGCGTGTGGTGCTGGGGGATTCATCTTCTCCCCGGGATCTCGCATGTGGAGTCCTGCAGTGTTCCGTCCTGTCCCCTTGTTCAATGTGTAGATGCAGGCTTTGGAGGACGTTGTTAGAGTTTGGCGTAAGGTGTCATCAATATGCTGATGACACCCAACTATCTCATTTTCATCAGATCCAGGTCCAGCAGTCTCGGTGCTTACCCAGTGTTTGTCAGCTGTGGGGGACTGGATGAGGGCAAATCGCTTGAAGTTAAATCCTGACAAGACGGAGGTGATGGTTGTAGGGAAAGCCTGGGGAGGGATGGCCCCCATCGTTGATGGGGTCCGTTCTGCCCTGGTATCCCGGGTCCGTAGTCTGGGGGTGCTCCTTGAGCCACAGTTCCGCCTGGTTGTCCAGGTGGCAGCTGTAGTGAAGGGTGCATTTCGCCAATTACACCTGGTATGGTGGCTTAGGCCACAGCTCTCGGACTCGGACTCGGACTTGGACACAATGATCGATGCTTTTATTACCTCGAGATGAGACTACTGTAATGCGCAACCCTTGGTGACGGTCTGGAGATTGCAGCTGGCGTAGAACGTGGCGGCTCATCTGCTGAAGGGGACGGGTCGCCGCGAGCACATTACTCCAGCGCTCTGTTCTCTGCACTGGCTGCCGATAGTTTTCCAGGCCCAAGTCAAGATGTTGGTGTTGACCTTCAAAGCCCTAAATGGCCTGGGACCCACCTACCTGCAGGACCGCCTTGCCCTCCATATTCTGGATTGACCTCTGCGGGCCGCTGGGGGTGCCCTCTTGAAATCCCCTGGCTTTCCCAGGTGTCGACCATGAGGAGGGCATTCTCGGTGGCTGCACCGCGGCTGTTGAACTCCCTCCCGTTGGAGGTCCACCTGACTGCTGACCTCCCCTCTTTCCATAAAAAGTGTAAGACCTGGCTGTTCCACCGAGGAGGATGGGGTGGGTGTGTGGGGTTTTATTGTTTTTTGCGGGAAGGGGGGTTAATTCTGGTACTGTATGAATTTTATTATAGGTTTTTAAATGTTGTTAGTCATCCCAACATGCTTGTGGCAGGAGCGGGCAGCATACAAATGCTGTTATAAATAAAAACATACACACACATTTTTAATATTTATATACAAAAACATTTCAGACAAGTGGAAGGACTTTACAGTAGCAACTTGTGAATTCTTATAAAGTTTTTAGACATATATATTTTTCAGGGCGAGAATTGTAAAAGAACTAATGATAAGAAGTCTCTAGTGCCTAAGTGTGCATAAGGTTACCGAAAGCCTGCCAATGTTAAATTATTTATTTATGAACAGGCCTGTGAGAAATTGCCCCCTCCCCAAACCAGGTATAGCTGCCTGCTTACCAGCAACAGGGGTAGGGGGAGGGAAAAAAAATCTACCCCTTGCAAACTATCTGGCGAGGGTAGCAGCAGGAGAGCCTTCTCTGAAAGGATGCGTGCAAGCTCACAGGCTCAGCGCTGCAAAGGCCCTGCTACTCTTCAGGGATTAGGGTTGCCCTGCATGCAGCATTGAAGCACCCAGCCCAGGCTGAGACTCTCTGCTCTAGAAAACCTACTTGCCAGCTCTCAAAGTCCACTCCCCTTAGGCAAGTGGGTTTTTACAGCCCTGGACAAACCCAACACAGCGAGCGTATGCACTGACCCAAAGCCAATGAATTTCCAATTTATAAATTCCACATTTCTGTATTTTTTTAATAAAAAGTATGTAGGTAAGCAAGGAATATTACAATAATTTACAGTCTCAAACAAGTCTCAAACAAGCCACATTTGCCCAAGTCCAAGGGTCATTGTTGTTACAGTGTCATGGTTCCTGAAGTCTGTAAGAACGAAATTTGTCTAGTTCTTGTAAATTGCTGTTTCTAAATTAGCAGCTACAATTCTTCCATAATAAGCGTTTATCTGAACTTCTTAAAGATGATGGGGGACTATTTCTTTCATCCGCTTTTCTGATTAAGAAGTCCATTATACTGGGTTGTAATATTTTGCTTATAAGGATGATCCCATTAAGTGTTTAGCAAAATCCAAGGGTTCACAAACATCATCGTCCTTGAGATGGGTCTCAAAAAGTTCCTTTAAATCTCCATTCAGGAATGAATCACCTTGTGTAAATGTAGCCTGAAAAAGTATCAATGTATGAATTGTAACAATATCAGTCTATAAAGAAAAATTTCAAAGCATAGGTGACAATGCATTTACCAACGGGACAATACCTTTCTCCTGGGTGTAACCGATTCAACAGGAGGATTAAAAGTCATTCCTCTTGTACTGTAGGTCTCAAAAAGTTCAGTAGCCGACCTAGGATACAATTTTACAGAATGAAAAGAAATGAATTACAATGAATACTTCCATACTAAGAGTCTCTCCTTAAATACTCTGCCAATCAAGATGAACATTTCTTTTCAAATCAATATTTAAGGAAAGAATGTTCAAGGCGTTGTCTACTCCCACTGCCTCGACCTCCTCTCCACCAACTCCTCCCTTAACCCCCTCCAATCTGGCTTCCACCCTTCACTCCACTGAAACCACTCTGGCTAAGATCACCAACGATCTTCTTGTGGCTAAAGCCAACCGCCTTTATTCTGGTCCTCCTTGATCTCTCTGCTGCCTTCAACACTGTTGACCACACGCTCCTGCTTGAATTGCTTCACTCCCTGGGATTCCGGGACTGTCCTCGACTGGTTCTCATCCTACCTTTCTGACCGCTCCTTCAATGTATCTCTTCCTAACTCCTCCCCCTCCTCCCTCCTACCCCTCTCGGTCGGGGTTCCCCAAGGCTCTGTCCTTGGCCCTCTCCTCTTCTCTATCTACACCCAATCCCTAGGCAAACTCATGGTCTCCCAGAGTTTCCAATACCACCTATACGCTGCCGCCACTCAACTCTCTCCACCCACTCCATCCCTCCCCCCCTCTGTTCAAGCTCGTCTCACCAACTATCTCTCCGATATCTCCGCCTGGATGTCTCAACGCCAACTCAAACTGAACATGGTGAAAACTGAATGCCTTATCTTCCCTCCCAATCCTTCCTCTCCCTCTTCCCTGTCAATTGCCACTGACGGGGTCTCCATTCTCCCTGTCCCCCAAGCCCTTAGCTTGGGCTTCAGCTTCGACTCGCACCTTACCTTCAAACCCTACATTGACTCCGTGGCCAAATCCTGTCGCTTCTCCCTCCACAACATTGCTAAGATCCGCCCTTTTCTGTCTGTCTCCTTTGCCAAAACTCTCATCCACGCCCCAGTCATCTCACGCCTCAACTATTGTAACCTCCTCCTCACTGGCCTTCCCCGCTCTCACCTTTCTTCCCTCATCTCGGTTCAAAACTCTGCAGCCAGGATCATCCACCTAACCCATCGCTTTGACCAAGTGCAGTCTCTCCTCTCCACTGGCTCCCCCTTCCTCAGCGTATTCTGCACAAGCTCCTTGTCTTCACCTACAAAGCCCTTCACAACCTCGCTCCCCCCACCTCTGCGCCCTGATCTCCCTCCGAACCCATTTGAGCTCTCCGCTCCTCTTCCATCCCCTCCCTCACCCTCCCACACCTCCCCTGCTCCCCCAACAGCCTTCGTCCCTTCTCCCTCGCTGCCCCGCACGCCTGGAACTCCCTCCCTGCCCTCGTCCGCCTTGCCCCCTCCCTCCACACCTTCAAGTCCCTCCTCAAAATCCACTTCTTCCGCTCTGCTCCACCCCTCCTAACTCCTGCTAATCATCCCCATCCAGGATTGTCCCCCACCTGTTATCTGCAAACTCCAAAAGTACTGTAACCAAGCCAAGAACGTGTACCTGAGTTCATGCATCCTCATGAATTTTGCATCCCTTGTTCCTCCCTCTGTTCGCCCTTCCCTGTCTCCCCTCCCCGTCCTTAGATTGTAAGCTCTCGGCTAGGGACCGCGTCTATCTTATTCTCTGTAAAGCGCCAGGTACATTGCTGGCGCTATATAAAAGATAATAATAATAATAATAATAATGTGGTGAATATCTTGAAGTGACAACTAAACAAGCTAAAATCAAGAAGAGTGGTTTGAAATCATCTCGAAAATAACGACCCAGTGAAGGCAGGACTAAAATTGGAATGGCGAGATCGTGCAGTTCTGGCTCAAAGAGAATCTCTCTGCACGCCTGTGAGAGTAGCCAGTACTTTCCATCGGCCCAACACTAATTCTCAACAGTACGTGCTCCAGGCCCCACGATGCAACCAGGGCTTCTGCTCAAAATCAGACATAATTCTAACCACAGCTTTGCATATACTCATTTTGCTTGGCAACACAAGCTTTTTCAAGCTCCTTCAGGGAGGCTGGGCCTGCTTCACTTACAGCAGTATCCATCTGCTTTCGTCTGGCCAGTGAAAGCAGCAGCTTTTTTATATTCAGCAATAGGGGTTTTTGTTCTGCGAAACTACTCCCCAACGCAGAACGCCCCTTCTCCTTTGCCATGACACCCTTTTTCAACACAAAACATGTCAACTTTCTCACCTCCGGTTTAACTCGAGCTTAAGAGCTTTTGAACCTTCAGCTGGAGCGCCAGCCATTAGGTGAGCTGCAAATCTCTGCACTATGGGATGATAGTGTCTCTGAAAGGGAGAGGACTGGTCAGGAACAATGTATTTTGCCAACTTCACAACCACTGCGCTTACACACTCCGTGGTAAAGGCTGACTGACCGAGCTGGAATTCAGCATGTGCAGAGTTGCATTCTAGTTAAACTCACTCTTTTTCTCCCACTCGCCAGTTCTAAAGCAAGCATTTCCATTAGATAGAGAGGAAGGATCAGTGCTCGTCTGGAAAAAACTAACTACCACCAAGGATTTTATTTGGTTACTATTTTGAATCCATCCATCCAATAGGTGAATTCTCAGATACTGAAGTCCAGGTGCTTTTTAGAAGTCTACAGGAAGTGTGAACACAAGCTTCCAGTAGACACCAGTCAGGTTTACTCATCCCACCAGTCTATACTGGGAATAACTTCCCCCCAGACCCGACAGCATCAGGAGGAGTGGGACAATCATTCACCTGAAGCATTATTATGAGACACTAAAAAGCAAATATTAAACATGGGACTCACCCGCAGAGCATGCAGTTCCCACAGGGCTGTGTTCTGGGCATTGCAATACTCTGGTTCATCCAGCTCAGGGAGGTACAGTCCGCTCCCCTGAGATTCATTGTCTAGGAGGAGGTCTGTCTTTGGGAAAGTCTGTAATGCATAAGGTGGGATCACACACACACAAGTTAAACACGAGCCTGGCTTGGCTCCTCCATGGCACAGAGG
The DNA here is from genome assembly GCA_003113815.1 of Sphenodon punctatus. Taxonomy (NCBI): domain Eukaryota; kingdom Metazoa; phylum Chordata; class Lepidosauria; order Sphenodontia; family Sphenodontidae; genus Sphenodon; species Sphenodon punctatus. The sequence goes on along the minus strand of QEPC01013180.1, from coordinate 365,947 downwards.
TTTTCCCCAAGATGGGCACCGACATGCAGGCAATGATCCTCTCTCCCCAGCATCTCACAGAAACAGCCACCTCAGAAAGGTTTAGCACCGCCTGCATCCCTCGGGAGAACGTAAGGGGCAGGACCCTCCCATCCTCCAGTTCAGCTGCACCGTGCAGCTCTGTCTACCCGCAGCCTGATCCTTTCCTGCTGTAGCCCCTTGTAGAAGTGACCTGTCTCTAACTACATCCCTTCCTCCCCACCCTTACATTTCTGAGGCTGACTGATTGTTACTTGCTGCATGTCAGCGTGGAAGAGCTCTTGTGTAGGAGGATAGAGTGTTACTGGCCTGCTGACACTTGCAGAGCCAAGGGCTCCTCCTACCCACAAACTTCCCCCAGTAGTTAGGGATTAATTTCAGTCACTGCCTTGGTGGTACCTGCCACCAATCTTTGTGGAGTTGCTGATTTCGCAAATGGACTTGCATTGCTCACATCAGCATGCAGGCTGGTAGTGTCTCCGGTTAGAAGAATGCGCTAGGTCAGAGTCCCAAACCACGAGTCATGATCCTGACGGACATCTGCTATAATCCACATGTCTTTAAACCTAGTCCTGCAGCCCAGGACAGCTCTATCCTCTCAAGGGAAAAGGTTTGGGAATTACTGCTGTCAAATTTAAGTCCAGGAATGTAGCAAAACATTTAAAGCAATGACTACAGAATGAGATACTTGCAAAAATATTGCAAATCAGGACATTTTTCTTTCAAAAAAATAAATTTGTAAAGTTTACCAAGTGGCTTGGCCAACACAGCCCTGAAAGAGAACACACCTGCATCAGGGTTTTGTTGGTGGCTAAGATCCCAATGCTGGAGTTCGGGAGGACATGGAGAGCTAGCGTGGAAAGGCGCTTGATGAAGGCAAGGGCTCGCTGCTGGGACACCTGCTTCCTCCGTTTGGTCAGCATGATGTCCAGGCACTGCAGCACAATCACCAGGTCATCATTCGGAGCCCCTTAGCCACAAAATTGTAATAAATCAAGTAAAAACCCAGGGCAAGGATACAAGCAGAGTCATAAAATGAAAGCTTTAGGGGAAGAGTACTGACATGACTGGATCACACACCAGGACTGAAACACACACACACACCATATACTGCTACTTCGTGCTACGACAGACTCCAGGAAGCTGAATTACTTTTAACAGAGGTTTTTTAGCAACATTTATTTCAACCAGAATGTTTAAAGATTACAAAGGTTCTTTAGCAAACCGGGAAATACTACAGGATTTCACCAAAGGCAATAAGTTCTAAGTAGGATTAGTTCAAGTTTGTTTCTCAGCTGAACCTTCACCCTCTCCCACCCCCCAAAAAACTGTACAGAGTGAAGCACAGATCACATAGGCTGCTTGCCCATGTTACCTGGGGGGGGGACACTAACGTGAGGGCAATCACGCAAGTCCCTGATAATGGACACAGGGGGTTGTAGCATTATTTTTCCTTTCTCCTGTTAAAAATCAAGGATGGATTTTGAGCCCTGTTTCGCGTTATTGATTTTAGCAGGAAAATGGAAAAATAACGCTGAAACCCCCGTGCCCATGATTAGGGACTCACGTGATCATCCTCACGTTAGTTTTGCTTATGGAAGTCCCCCCCACCTCCTGTAACGTGAGCAAGCACCCATATTTGTATGTAATATTGAAGCAAATGTTCTAAAAAAACCCACAACCTAACACAACAGGTAGGAATGACTATATTCCTTGTATCTCATTAAACTGGCTGCTATGATAGCGTGTTTTGCAGTGACGTGTGCTATGGGTTCAGGAACACAGCGTAAATGCCCTCTGGCTCTGTTTCTCTCAATCCTTCAAGCAGTGGCGAATCCTACACCCTCCCAGTGTAACACCAGTGCACTTTACACATCTTTTATCCTATTTCAGTAAGCACTTTTTCTATAAAATATTGAAATCACAGACTCCTAAGAGCATTTTTTGTTGAAAATGCAAGATACATAAAGAAAAGAGAGAGGAAGGGGGTTGCCGTGTTGGTCCCAAATGTAAGAGATGGAGACAAAGTAGCACAAATGACCAGTTTCTGTTGGGGAGAATGTGCCAGCTTTCCGCAAGCATGTAGCAGAGCCATTCAGAAAGATACAAACTGAGCAGATGCAGGACAGGTCTACACGAGGTGTCATGGCAGCGACTTGGGTGCGAGCGAATACGACAACGCAGAGAGAGGGAATGGGGAAGGGCGGGGAAAAAAAAAGAGAGAGAAAGATGCCAAACATTTAAAAATGAAGCTGTAAAAATATATATTGGTGTAAGAGACAAAAACTATAGGTAAATAGAGAGAGAGGACAAGGCTAAAGCAAACATACGGCTAGGGGTGTATCAGGAAACATTTTATCAGGTAGGGGAATTTGCATAGCAATTCCGTTTCCTTCATATGCAAATTCCATTTACCTGATAAGGACATCACCTACAGACCCTTCCCCATATGCTACTTTGTGGGGCCAAAAGTATGCACGCTTTCACCAACAGAAGTTGGTCCCATAAAAGAGATCATTTGAACTACTTCATCTCCATCAAAGACAAAAGACAACAATGTTTCTCTGCAAGGAGCCAGAGTGCGTCTTGGCTTTCCTTGAGAAAAGGGTTCAACAGCGAGCAAGGTTGCTCATTAACATGCAGTGAAACTGGTACTTAGTCAACCTGGAGAGAGAATAGAATGATGAAAACAAGTCATCATCCTTCTGCAACAAAACTAAAAAGTACTTTCAACTCTTATGCTAATTAAACTCAATATAAATGGAGATATTAAAATAGGAAGCCAGTTACCTGCATGCAGCCTAAACAACATCTTGTAAAGATGAGTGTAGAACTTCAGAGGATCAATATTAAGGACATCACCTATTCAAAACATAATCCCAACTGAGCAGGTTTGCGTCAAGAAGATAAAAATAAAATACTAAATTTTAGTTGTCAGTGAACTTACCTTGACCAGACAAAATATGGAAAGCGGTGAGAACGCAATGGAGGCTCTCTCTATAGGTTAGGTCCTGCAAATACAAGAGGAATCACCACAAGATGGAGAAAGCTTACTTGAGAAACACGCCCAAGCAAATCCCTCATTAGGAAAAAGACCAACTCACCCCAGAGGCAATGAGAGAATGCAGAACCAGCAAGAGGTCATCAAAAAACTCCACATTTATGAGGTGGGCAAACCTAGAAGCAGAAAGATTCTTATTCCCTTGCAAACTAAACATTTCCCCCCGTGGCAGGACAGATTGTCTTGATTGATGGGTTGTCGTCTTCCTCCTCACTTTGATAGGCAGGCACAATAATAATGATTGACAGCCTTGTCCATGGGAGGGGCACAGCCCTGGTCAGGACTCCAGTTTCATTCCTGCCTTGCTAGGGGTAGGAGCAGAATCTAGAAGCTCCCTAGGAGCACTCCCTGGGTAGGGCCTCGGTTTGCTGCTTGTGCAAGCAGGGAGTCTGAGCTGCGGCGGCAGCCTTTGAAACTCCCGACATGGCGTCCGGAGCTAGGAAGGCCTCCCACTGGGATGCGGGCTCTCCTGCAGTCTCTGGAGACGGTTCGCATGCTGTGGAAGCGGCGCAGTTTCAGGATCCAGCTCCCGGAGGGCTGAACGGTCCTGCCAGCTTGTCTCCTCCGGGGATGAGACCGTTGGGGTGGTGGTGGTGGGGATACACCTGATCAGGCTGATCCAGGGCCCTTTTCCCACATCCGCCCCAGGACTGAGGTCCCAGTCTCCTGCAGTTCTCCTGTAGCTGGGGAGACAGGTGGCGGATACTCCCCACCTTTTCTCGGCCCTTTTCGGTTGGGCACCCGAAGTTCCCCCCGCCATTTTCCCTTGGGGGGTCTCAGAGGAGTTGCGCAGGGACTTTCCCCTGTCCTCTGGGAGGCACGTGCAGCTAGGGAGGAGGGCTTCACAGGAGTGGTCCCCCCCCTCTCCCAAGGGGTAGGAGTGCAAGTCCCAGACAGGGTACCTCGAGGACGTCTGCCTCTTCTTCAGCCTCCTCTTCCTCCCCACTCCCCGCTCTCACCATAAGGGGCAAGAGGAAGGATAGTTGCCCCCGCCACAGCAGATGCCATAAACAAACAAGAGGGGCAAGAGTCACCCCCGTAAAGTCCCTAGGAGGTCTCACTCCTCCTCCCCCCTGGCTCGCCCAGAGAAAGAAGATGGGGGAACAGTCAGATGCAGAAGCTGATAAAGGGGTGGAACCTGCAGATGAAAGTCTGTTTGAGGCAAACAGTCACAGCAAGCGGCTACCTAAGGTGGCAGCCATGCTCAATATCTCCTTGCCCACTCCACTCAAGGAGGATGTAGAAGCTCCTAAGGAGAATGCTAGAGCTTCCCATAGGGGGACCTCAGCTGTTCTAGAGCTGCCTTTGGCAAAGTTCTGTGTAGATACCATTAGGGCTGAATGGGAACAACCAGCTAGGGGGCCCACAAGTACATAAATACGTTCTAATCTGTTCCTAAAGCCCAGGAAGAGTTTGTCACTCTCCCAAAGCTTGATGCAGGTGCTGCTGACCTAGTCAAATCAGCTGCCCTCCCTGCAGAGAGTGAGGGTTTCCCTAAGGATCCCCTAAACAGGAAGGTGGAAGTGGCCCTCTGTAAAAACTACAAGGCTTCTGCTATGCTCTGAGGGCATCTGCCTCTGCCTCAAACTTCAGCAGAGCGGCTTTCTTGTGGGCTAGTGATCTGGCCTTAAAAGATAGAACAAAAAGAGCTGAAGGATAACTTCAAGAAGTTAGCCCTCGCCTCTGCGTACTCAGCTGACACCACCCTGGACGCTATCCAGTTGAATGCTAGGACAATGGTGACAAATGTGGTCACCCACCACTCCATGTGGCTGAGACCCTGGAGAGTGGACCTCCCTTCGAAATCAGTACTGACGGGCCAAGTTTCAGGTCAAGCAGCTCTTTGGAGAGGCCATGGAGAATGCCCTTACTACCGAACCAGAGAAGAAAGCTCTGCCATTGAACCCTACAAAAGGAGTTCCCTCAGTCCTCCTTCCGTCTGAAAAACCTTTCTCGTGGTCACAGAGGAAACTGGTGCACCCAGCAAGGCAGAAATGGAAAGTGACAAACACCAGGTCGGCCCTGGTTCAAGAAGCCTGAGCCCTCCACTGCAAAGCAGTCCAAGTCTCCAGCCTGACTGGCTAAATCCCCCGCTAGAGCCAGGAGTCATAGGGGGGAGACTACAGGCTTTTGTGGAGGTCTGGTCAAGAATGTCGGGAGGCGCCTGGGCCTACAAGACAATCTCTCCAGGTTATGCCATCGAGTTCTTCTCTACACAAGGGATCATTTCTTCCTGTCTCCAGTCTCAGAAGACCCCAAGAAGGCAAAGAAGGCTGAGTCAGTGATCCATCATCTCCTCAGCATCAGGGCCATAGAGCCAGTCCCCCGAGGTCAGAGGTTCTCAGGTGTACATTCTATATTTTTCACAGTACCCAAGAAGAATGGGGACATCTGGGCAATAGTCAACCTCAAAGACTCAACAAGCATGTGAGGTACAAGAAGTTCAGAAGAGACCCTAGGATCCATCAAGGCAGTCATCAGTCCTGGAATTTCCTCACCTCCATAGACCTCTGGGAGGCATACCTCCACCTTCTGATAAGTGAATCTCACAGGAGGTTCCTCAGGTTTGCCAGAGCAGACAGGACAATTGGGTACTTGCCTCCTGAATTTTCCTTCTGCTGGGGGTCCTCCTAGACAGCCAGTCAGCATAATAGGGTAGATCCCTGCATCAACCAGTAGGAGACAGACATGACAATTTTTGTATAGTGTCTCAGGGATCTCCTTTCCTCCAGTATACTCCAGCCTTCTAATCTATCATAACATTCCACTAAAGAGACAAAATTGGAAAACTAACAAATGTAACTGTGAAACTCTGTAACAATAATGAGTTCCTTCCTTGGAAACTCTTCTTTTTTTCTTTTTTTTAAAAAATATGGTCACAGTCTAGATGTCCGTCAACCTTTCCCTTGAGTTGACTCTTGACAAACAAAAAACACTCCAACCTGCCCCCCAGAATTCCTCTTCATTCCGGGAGGGTCTGGCCATCCAGGAGGACCCCCAGCAGAAGGAAAATTCAGGAAGTAAGTGCCCAATTTTCCTTTCTCCCTGGGGGTCCTCCTGGACGGCCAGTCAGCATAATAGGGACTTTCCCAAGCGGTGTCCCAAGGATTAACCTGTTCTATGAGAAAGGAGGGCTTGAATGAAGAGTGCCCCAAGCTGATCCAGTTGCCGCTTACAGCACCGCCTGTAAAAGCCTTCTTCCAAAAAGCTAATTCAGCTGATTCGTGCAAAGGAATTTTATAATGCCTCGTGAACAAATGTACCGAAGCCCACGTGGCCGCCCTACAAATTTCCCCAAATGTGGCCGCGTTTCTGAAGGCTTGAGTAGTAGCAGCCCCTCTTAGGGAATGGGCGAAGATCCCCTCTGGAGGAACTTTCCCCCGAGCTCGATATAGCTCGTTGGATAACCCTATGCATAAAAGAGGCATAACTGCTTTTGAAGCTTTTTTCCCCTTGTTGTGCAGACCATACGACACAAACAGCGCTGATGACTTTCTAAAAAGTGTCGTATGGTCTAGGTAAATTTTTAGTGCCCTGGTGACATTCAGTGTGTGCCATACCATCTCCTGAGGATGAGAAGGATTAGGACAAAAAGATGGGAGAAAAATCTCTTGGTCCCTATGAAAAGGAGAATTTACCTTGGGAAGAAAACACGGGTCCAGTCAGAGTTACAGAGGACTCTCTGAAGGAGCAGAGGTTTGGCTCCATGGACAGGACCCCCAGCTCAGATACCCTTCGGCCTATCAGGAAAGCCATTTTTAGAGACAGGTAGTACAGCGATACCTCCTCCATAGGCTCAAAGGGTATGGTGGTCAAAGCCTTTAAAAGTAAATTTAAATCCCAATTAGGGAAACGGTGACTCACAGGAGGGGAAATGACCCTAGCTGCTCTAAGGAAACAAATTATATGAGGATGACTAGAAAACCTTTCATCCCTAACCGTGCAAAGAACGCTTCCTATGGCTGCCACTTGTCTCTGCAAGGTATTAGGTTTTAAACCCTTGTTCAGGGATTCAGGGAAATCCAGAATCACCTTAACCGAGGCTTTGCCTGGTCTTTCCCCCCTTTTCTGGCACCACCCCGCAAAACAAGCCCAAGTACTTTGATAAATGCGCTTGGTTGCCGGGCGTCTAGACTGGAGCATGGTGTGTAAAACCGGAGGAGAATATCCTAGTTTCCTAAAAGCTTCCCTCTCAATCTTCAGGCCGTTAAGTTTGAGGGCTACAGGGTCCTTGTGAAGTATTGGCCCCTGCGATAGGATGTCTTGTCTGACTGCGAGTCTGAGTAGAGGTTCCAGTGTCATTTCTAGAAGATCTGCGAACCACGGTCGCCGAGGCCAGTATGGAGTCACTAATATCAGCTCTGCTCCTTCCCTCTTGGCCTTCGCCACTGTCCTCTGTATCAGAGGAAAAGGAGGGAAAGCGTATAGGAGGCCTTGCGGCCATGTCCGGTTCAGGGCATCAAAGTCTTCTGCTTGATGGTCTGGGAACCTGGTCATGAATCGCTTTGTCTTTGTGTTGGTTGGAGAACCAAAGAGGCCCATCTGTGGAGTTCCGAACACTTCGACTATTGATCTGAATGTCATTGGATGGAGTGACCACTCCCCCGGGTCCAGGGTTTCCCGGCTCAAACAGTCGGCTTGTGTATTCTTGATCCCTGGTAAATGTACCACTCTGATGGACTTTAGATTTTTCTCTGCCCATCTGATCAGGACTGCAGCCTGCTGATGAAGGGCTTCTGACCTCGATCCCCCTTGGTGGTTTATATATGCCTTTGCCACCGTGTTGTCTGTATAGATGACCAAGTGTTTTCCTCAGATCACTGATGCAAGCTCTCGAAGGGCTAAGTATGCTGCTCTCAACTCCAGCCAGTTTATGTGGTGTCTCTTCTCCCAGGCCAACCACTTGCCCTGAACCACTCTGCCCAGTGCGTGCGCTCCCCAACCGCGTAGGCTCGCATCTGTGGTTATCGGCCAACTGTATGGATCCGTCAGTGGGATTCCTGTTCTGATCCTCCCCCTCTGGTTGGCCAACATCTTAGGGAATGGGCTGAGGAAAAAGAATTGCTCCCAAAAGAACAATATGGCTTTAGGACCAAGGGTTCGACTATAGATCGTACATTCATTATGCTCCATTTAATTGCAAAATATTCGAAGATTAGGCCAGGGAAACTCTATATCGCCTTTGTGGATTACACGAAGGCATTTGATTCAGTTCCTAGGCAAAGGTTCTGGAATAAATTTAGGGCCTATGGCATAGAACCAGCCTTGCTTAATATTCTGATAGCAATTCATGGACATAATGAAGCTAGGGTGAAGGGTAGATCTCAGAAAGCTGCTAGTGGCCCATTTGCAATTCAGAAAGGGGTACGTCAGGGTTGTCCACTGGCCCCTCTTTTATTTAACATATATGGCAGACTTGTTTGGTACCCTCAGGGAACATAATTTATATCCCCCCAAAATTTTGAGTTATCAGGTGCACACATTACAGCATGCTGATGACCTGGCTGTGTTTGCCCAGACCGAGAAGGGCCTGAGGGCCACAATTACTGGTCTATTGAAATATTCGGGCCTGAATGGGTTGGAGTTAAATGCTAAAAAAACCAAGATTATGATTGTTGGGGGGGGGAAGTCTCAAAGGAAGATATTTTGGTCAGTCTCGAATCTGTCAATAGAGGTGGTAAGTAAATTCATGTACTTGGGTACTTTAATCACCTCTAGGGACACTTGGAACCAACATCTAAGTAATAGAGCTAGGCTTGCACTGACTACAGTTAAGGCCTATACTCTTTCGTATGGGTTACCTATCGCTATGATATTGGAGGTGTTTCAGGTAAAGATAACACCGATGCTGATCTTTGGAACAGAGTGCACAGTGTTCCCGGACAACCTGATATTGGAGAGGGTACAAAACTATTTTCTCATAAGAGTTCTTAAAGTGGGGAGCAGCGTGCCTGGTGCAGTGGTTAGGGCAGAGTTAGATGTCCCCTCGGTGGAACATCAGGCGAGAGTATCGCTGTTGAGATACCGGGGCAAGTTACGTGTTAGTTCGCCGGAGGCCTTGCAAACTCTTTGTTTAAAGGAAGAGCTAATGCACGAGGGAGCTCAGCCCTATCCCTGGTTGCGCTACGCGGCAACCCTGCTGAATAGGTTGGGCTTTTCATTTCAGTATTTATTGGGGCAAACCCTAGTTAGGACGAAGGCACAAATAGAATAGAGATCTAGGGATATAGCAAACCAGGTGGATTGTGCTGCCCTTAGGGAATGGAAAGTGGCCCCTAGATTGGGTGTTGGCAAGGTCCTTGGTAGAAGGAAACCATACTTGGGATTTATTGAAGAATCCCCATTTGAGGCGACTCTATACTCTCTTTCGGTTTAACCTAACTCAGACAGCGGTGACAAAGGGTCGGTACAACAAGACCCCTTATGGAGATCGTAAATGTACTGGCTCGCAAAAGGTGGTGGAAACAGTCGAGCATTTAATTTTTTCATGTCCATACTATGTACACTTGAGGGAAGTTTGGTTGAAACCCATTGTAAAGGGTAAAGTGGAGGGAAATGGATTGGATTGCTCGAAAATGCTGACTGCCTTGGCAAATCTGACAAATTTAAACGAGTTATCCTCAATGGCAACATTTCTTCTATTAATAGAAAAACGTTGTAGGTTGATTAGATATAGTCTTAATCTTGAGGGAAGGAAGGATATTGTCTGCGTGAGTTGAATTGAATTTCTTGAATCATTAGACTGCAATTATTGGATTACATTAGACTATACCCCGAAGACTGTTTTGGAGGGGCTTTAGATAAAATTAGGATGAACATCATGGCTGACATTCAGGAGTGATTATTTTTCCTTGAGTATTTTAATCTTAGTTGATATTATGTTTAGTTTTAAATATGTAGTGACTGTTTTGTATTGTTGTTGTATATTTATATCTATGTGTATGTGTATGTATTGTCTGGCCAGGGCGAAAGCCAGTGCCAATAAAGACTGACTGACTGGGTCCACCAGCGGAACGAACTTTTTACTGCATCCGGTACCGTTATCCAGGGGTTCTCCCCTTGTGTGAGACGGTCCTGCCACGGTCTCAGAAAACTTTGTAGGGGCCTGCTGTGGAATCTGGCCCAGCTTATGATTCCCATGCAGGATATCATACTGGCGAGGAGACTGACAAGTTCCTTCAATCTTGACCTGCACTTCCCGTGTATCTGACTGATTATGCCGAGCAGGCCCTGGCGTCTCGGTTGGTTGAGGGAGAGCTCGTATTTCTGGGTGTCTAGTATCACTCCCAGGTGCTTGATGGATTGAGACGGTTGTAACTGGCTTTTCTTGAAGTTTATGACGAACCCGTGGTCTTGTAGGTATTGTATGACCCTGGAGGTGTCCCTTACTGCCTGGTCATAGGACAGTGATCAAACCAGAATGTCGTCCAGGTAGGAGTGGATCTTGATCCCCTCTCCACGCAGGTTCGCTATCAGGGGGATCAAGACCTTGGTGAACGTTCTGGGAGGCGTTGCCAGATCGAAAGGGAGGGTCCTGTATTGCCAATGTAGATGTTCGTACTTGAACCTGAGCCACTGTCTGTGGGTCGGCAGTATTGGCACATGCAAATAGGCCTCCTCGAGGTCTAGTGATGTTAACCACTCCTCGCTGGCTATTGCTAAGCGGATTGATTGTAGCATCTCCATCTTGAATTTTCTTGTTTTGATTGACTTTTTTAGACGTTTCAAATTGAGTACCGCCCTCCACTCGTCCGATTTTTTCAGTACGAGAAACAGGATTGAGTATAATCCTGATCCCTGTTCGCTTGGCGGTACCCTCTTGATCGCCCCGATGGATAGGAGTCTTTTGATTTCCGTAGCCATTGCTAAGTGTTTTTGTGGGTTTTGAGACCTTGGTGAGGCAATGAAGAAGCTTTGAGGGCATCGGTCGAATTCTATTGAATAACCCCTCTGTACCGTTTGTATTACCCAGGAATCTGCAGTGGTTTCTATCCACTTTTTTGTAAACTCCTGGAGTCTGCCCCCTAGCCTGAGTTGGTCTCGTGGTGGCACCTGGTAGTCATGCCTCCGGCTTGCTGCGTCCCTGCCCTTGGTGTTGCTTGGCTCTGGAACCTGATCCTCTCTGTTTGTTCCATCTTGGTCTGTATCTATTCTGATGGCCTCTGTTCGGGAAAAATGGGCGCCGAGAATTTCCCGGTGTCTGGCGTGAACTGTACGGACGAAAATTCTTCTTTACGATGCCTACGCTTTGTAAAGTGTTTTTTCGTCTTGTCAGCCGCATCTGTGAGCACTTTATCTAAGCATACTCCAAAAAGCTTCGCTCCCTGAAAAGGGCCCCCCACCAGGGTGTTCTTAGCTGTGGGGTCCCCTTTCCATGACCGGAGCCGGAGGCGACGGCGCGCTGCTACGTTTGAAGCCATCGCTCTTGCTGCCCATTGCAGCATGTCCGTGGAGGAATCCGCGATGAATGCGTAGGCTAGTTGAATCCTCGTGGATAAGATTCTTGTCATTTTCATTGACACTTTGGGGTCTCTGGCTCTCTTGATCCAGGTCATCAGCGCCCTGGAAAAATAAGATGTTAGGGTTCCATTTTGATGACTGCTGCTACCTCTTCGAAATTTCTTCTGAGGTTGCACTCTATCTCTTTATCCGTGGGGTCTCGGGGAAAACATTCTCCCTCCATCGGGAACACAGAATTTCTTGCCAACGAGGCTGCTGCTGCATCTACCTTTGGTATGGCCAGGAGTGCCTCTTTGGGTTTTGACAGGGAGTATCGGGAATGCTGTGTTTTGTTCATTTTGAACAGTTCGTTAGGCTGCTGCCATTCCCTTTTTATCTTTTCGTATGCTTTGTCCAGCACCATCCCCCTGTCCCTGGCTCTTACTCTAGGAATGTACTCCCTTGCTCCCTCTTCCTCTTCTGAGAAGTCCGAGGAGGCGTGCTTCTCCTTTTTCTGTTGTAGATGTAATGCTCTGATCACCTGTTCAAAAATTTGGTCCCTATACTTTATGGGGAATTGTCTATCGGGGTCAGCTGAAGCTTCAATTTCTGTGTCCTCCAGTTCCCCCTCTTCTGGGGATGAGGGCTCTGCCTCATCACCTGACTCCGGTTCATTCCTATCCCCTGACTCTTGGTCATCCTCCTCCATCTCCCCTTCCATATTTATGGGGGGGGGGGGGGAAGGGATCTCTCCCTACTCCTTCTGAGAGGCTGCTTTCTTTTAGTGCACCTCGCTTCATCCGAAGAGGCTGACATAACCTCTTCCAAGTTTTCCTCCTCCGATGTCGGGGAGTCCAGGGGCTCATGGCCCTGCGTGGGCGTTTGGGTCTGGGGTTCTTTCCCTTCCCTGACCCCTTAGAGCAGCCTTTAAATGCTGTACCCTCCCTGTCTCTGGGGAGATCGCTAGTGTTGCAGCTCCACCAGGATCTGTTTCAAGACCTCCATGTGTGGGTCTTGGGGAGGAGGGATGGGAGGGGGAGGGAGGCAAGCGGGGCTTACTGTTCTCTCCTCACCTGTTTCTGCTGCCATCTTCTTCTTGGAAGACATGGCTGTGTCTATCCCTTCATCTGTCCCAAATTTGATTTGGGCCTACCACCGGGGGCTGACACAGCGGAGAAAAGCAAACTGCATCCTTCTCTTCTACCGGCAGGGGAAAAGTGGGCGTGTCTGCTATTTCGCACGCTCTCTTCCGCGCATGCGCGGGAGCGTGTCCCGTTCTGGGAGGGGAGGGGATTTTGCAGCCTGTCTCTGCCCTCCCCGCTGGTTCTGTGGCTGTCTGCTGGCGAACCGCCACCCACACACACCCCGGGGCGATTATTGGCCCCGCTGGGAGGGGGGGCTGCGTCAATGGCGTGGAACGGCTTGTCTGTGAACCGTCCGCCTGCCTAGGCCTCTCTCCGATGTCCCCCTGAGCACTGGCTGGGGTTGGGGGGGGGGAGCATGGGGCTGAGTTTCCTAAGGGCCTCTTCACCCTTTTTTCATTCCCCTGTCCCAGAGCGCTGCTGCATTTACCTGATCTTCCCCGCCTCCTTCGCGGGAGTGGATTCTGTGTACGCAGCCTCCCCGGCCCAGCTTTACCGGGCTCAAAAGCCGCGGCAGAGACTGCAATTTTTTCCGGCTCCCAGCGGATCGGGCGATCCCGAATCCAATAGCACCCCCCTCAGGTCAGGCGCTACCCCCGCTCTTCGGGGGCCCCCCGCCCGTAGGAAGAGGGGGGGTTCCCAGCACCACTCTTCTTACCCCCCCACCCAGAGGGGGGTGAACGGGGGGGGGGGGATTTCCTCCTCCCCTGGCACCTGGAGCTTATGAAAAGTCCTTTCGTTGCTGCCACTGTTCCTCTTCTTCTCTAGGAGGCAGTTCGTCTGCTTCCTACTAGTTTGAAGGCAGACAAGCAACTGGAGGAAAGGAGATCCCTGGGACACTGTATACAAAAATCGTCATGTCTGCCTCCTACTGGTTGATGCAGGGATCTATCCTATTATGCTGACCGGCTGTCCAGGAGGACCCCCAGGGAGAAAGACACTACCAGTTCAAGGCACTCCCATTCGGGCTCTCGTCGTCACCCCCGGGTGTTCACGAAGATCCTGGTGGCTCATCTACGTATCAAGGGGATACATGTATACTTCGACGACCTTCTCGTGAGATCCCATCCCAAGAACAATGCCTCTGGAACCTCCAGACAATGACTGTCTAGAAGCGCATGCCTTCTTGATCAACAGGGAGAAGAGCTGTCTGTACCCTGCAACTTCCATCATCCATCTGGGAGTCTGGATAGACACTGTCAGTGACAGGGTATTCTTCTCAATGAAATGTCAAGAGAAGCTGCTCTCCCTGCTGGATCAATTTTGCAGGAAAAACTGCCTGGAGCTCATGTTTCTTGTGAAGCTCCTGGGCATCATGGTATCCTGTCCTGACACCATAGCTTAGGCCAGATTCCACCTGCAACACCATCAAAGGTTCCTGCAACATTACCAGCTGGAAATTGTGAGTCAGGCTTGTCTCCTCCTCCACGTCCCACCCACACTGAAATCTCAACTACAGTGGTGGTTGTCCCCACAACGGACTGTCGAGGGGGCTACCACTTTGAGAGACTCAAGACTGACCATCATGACAGATACAAGCAACAAAGGGAGGGGGGTGTTCTGCCACTTCGGGTCAGCCCAGGGCAGATGATCCAGGGAGGAGGAGAAGGAGTGGCACATAAATCGCCTCAAGCTGAGCGCCACCTAACTCATCCTTCTGCACTTTGCCAAGCAGCTGGAAGGGGTAGACGTGTTGATTCGAACCAACAGCGTCACATCAATGGCGTACATCAACCGACAAGGGGGCTCGTAGTGCAAGAAACTGCAGGAGGAAGCATCCATCCTGTTCTGTGGGTCCAGGAGGAAGCGTCCATCCAAGCGGTGAACATAGCAGAAGTCCTGAACTAACAGCGGAGTGGCTCTGTTGTCAAACTCTGGACCCAGGGGAGTGGACTCCGTCACAGAAGGCCTTCCGTCGGATTTGCTCCAGGTTCGTTAATGGACCTCTTTGCCAACATCATCAACAAGAAGTTAGAGATGTTCATGGCAAGAAAAAAAGTTCAGAGAGCTGCAGGCAGACACACATGGCTGCTATATGCCTTTCCCATTCCCAATAATCCCCCAGGTCCTGCAGCGAACCAGGGAATTTTGGGCTCAGCTAGTTCTGGTGGTGCTGTACTGGCCACAGCATCCATGGTTCTCGGACCTCATCAACATGTCGACTGAGGATCCACTCCCAACTTCCTCTCTGGCAAGACCTTCTGTCTCAAGGTCTGACCTTCAACACGCACATCGAGAAGTTGGCACTAAGGGCCTGGAGGTTGAAATTTGTAGGGCAGCCACATGAACTTCTGTCCACATGTTTGCTAGGCATTACAGGCTTACCCTGATGGCCTCCGCAGAGGTGGCTTTTGGGCACAAAGTACTTCAGAGGGTTCTAGAGCCTTAGTTCTGCGGTGATTCCTGGTGGGAGACCTTTATGACTGGTGGGAATTCGCCCTCCCTAATGAAGCACTGCTTGGGCACGTCCCATCAGTCAAGACTATCTGTTCTGCCACAGGAGGAGAACAGAAAATTCCTTACCTGTGAATTTTCCTTCTCCACCGTGGCAGGACAGATGGTCTTCCCTCCCACTGGGAATTCCTCCAGATAACAAAAGTAGGAGGGGGGTCTCCAGAGGAGTTTCCCTCAGCTTTCTCTACTCCCTCTGCTCTGTCTACTCCCTTCTCTATTCAGTGTTCTGAAAGTTCCGGTTAGCAAACCAGTTTTTTGCTTAATAGTTAATAGTTACATTTTTAGTGTTAATTAGCTTTAGCAGTCTTGTTCTTGAGTCCTGACAAGGGTTGTGCCCCTCCCATGGATGAGGCTGTCAATCATCATCATTGATCCTGCCTATCCAAGTGAGGAGGGGTGCAGCCCATTAGTCAAGACCATCTGTTCTGCCACGGTGGAGAAGGAAAATTCACAGGTAAGGAATTCCCTGTTTCACTGGAAAGTCAAATTCAAAAGAATTCACTATCTATTAAAACTATTTTTGTAAGCTCTACCTGGATAAATCAATCCATTCTTAGATCTACTCCTCCCACTCAGTCGGATTTTTTAAACCACTAAGGCCATGATCCACAAACCACTTAGGTTAGGATTAGCTCTGCTGAAGCCCAAAGTATTTTCCCCAGAGTACCCAAGGTTTCAGTGGGGTTACTCTGGAGTAAGTGGTTTGTGAACTGGAGTCCAGATGTTTATCTCAAATTGACTGCTGTGCTATTTATTTCACCAGTAACAAAACCGGATCTAGTCACTGAAGTCCCAAAGAAGTTGCCATATAGCCTCTATTTTGGCAACTTCAATTGTGATACTAGCACAATTAAATACATTAGAAATACTTAGACTTACAGATTAAAAAATGTTATCTACTTCAATTCTTGGTGTGCTTTCCCAACAGGCATCTTTCATTCAGCTTAGCTGCTCATTCTTACAGCGTCATTTAGTGATTGGTTTCTAAACAGAACCATACATTGATTCAGATCTCTTACTTTGCAAGACCTTCTAGCACAGCAGGCAGGAGAGGGGATTTCTGTGCTTTCTTCAATATTCTGAAGTAAGTTAAAAACACGATGTTGAGGGTCTCAGTGTGCTGTGGGGAAAAATAAACAACATGGAGGCTTCACAAAAATTCAACAATTCCTAGCACAAAATACTTGATGGATTAGTGGTGCAATATGATAAAACTGTACATTACAGAATCAAAGTCAGCAGCAGCTGGCCTTTAAATCCTTGAACCAAAAAATACTGGAAAAGTCTAAATAAAATAAATCATTTTTAATTCCCTCTTGAACCACTCTTTCAGAAAGAATTTACAAACTAAAATAATTTTTTTTTAAATCCTAGTGACACGTTTAAAAGGATCCTGGTTTAAACTGGAACACTGCCTGGCTCTAGGGGGTCTATGCAACTATTTTGTATTGATTTTGATTTGCATCCCATCCTTCTTTCCCTTCCATTCAGGATGTCTCACATTTCAGCTAATTCACTTGACAGTTAACATCTAACCATTTAACTAATTAACTCAACTCTTAATCCTCACAACCACCCTGCGAGGTCAGTTAGGCTGAGAGATCTGTGACGGGCCCAGAAGTTCACAGCTAAGGCAAGTCTTAAACCAGGATCTCCTTCTCCTACAGCCCAGCCCCAGTACTGTGCTCTTAATCACTACACCATGGGTAAGTACTATGCATGTGTCATGAAAAGTGGCACTATGTGAACTACTGTAGTGACTTTTATTAACGGCAGCAAAGCAAGCCTAGTGCTCCCACAAGAAGAGATAACTGCCTTACTGGAGTCTCTGCTGTAGGCAGAGACTGTCCCACCAGCCAGTTATAGGGGACAGTTTCCGTTCACTATGCTCCACCTCTTTCATAAAAAACCCTAATCTTTTCAGTCAGCATAGCTGGGCCTTTTAATTATAATAATTAACTTAACTCTACAAGCTCCCACCTACATGCTCCGTGCCCACCACTAACCTCTTAACACACCTTATTTCACTTTTCAACTACTACACAAAACAGCCATGAAATTAGACAGAGACACACACAAAGGTCTAGATGTAAATGCATATAAATCATCATCAAGCAGGAAAAGAACCTCTGAAATTCCCTACCAGTTTTAGCTTTTTCTCTTTACTCTCTGAAGCTTCTGCTTCCAGGAGTTCTTGTTCCAGCTTCTCTTCTGCTTTCTTCCACTGAAAAGGCAAACATTTTATGAGATAACAAAGAGGAATCAAGTATCAGCGTCCCATGTCTGTTGCTTTAAACGAGTTGCAGTCAACACCAGCAAGATCGTAACGATCATGGGAAAGTAACTGATTAGCTAAACATTTTCATCCCACCAGCCAGCTAATTGGCAACATGGATTCACAGGAGGCTCAGCCCTCAAGTAGGGAATTGGGGAAACAGGACCATTCGAAGATCCGAACACATTCCTTAATGTTTCTCAAAGTTCTCCATTCAGCCCCATTACCAGTACCAAGAGGTAATGGAGACAACAGGGCAATCAGTTTCACTTCCTTACCGAAGACATTCAGAAACCCTTAATGAACTGCAACGTAACAGCATAAATCAAACCTTTCTTTGCATCCTTGATAGATTTTTTCTTTTTTCCTTACAGGACATGAATTTTTTCTTTGTAGTAATGTCTTCTGCATCTTTTTTTACTTCTACTTCCTTAATTCGTAGATGAAGCAGTGTCTTTAACAGCTAAAATTTAGACAAAGTATTCAGTAGTTAGTGCCTGAAGTCTACCAAGAGTAGTTAGTTTGCAAGAGAACTGCTGATGACTTGGCTGTATTATTTGACAACATTTTCATCTCTAGGTCAGTGCCAACATGGAGCTGTGACCCTTAATTTGCATGTCTCTCATTCAGAGAGAACCAAGAGCTCTTCAGTTAGCATTAGGCTTATTTACACGAAGAACTGATGGCAGCTCAGCTCTTTCCTGTCTTAACTAGGTACAAAACCAGGTTTAAGTGTTCCTCCCTTAAAATTTAGCGAGCTGCAGACTCCAGCAGCGGGATGGGGGCTATCCAGTCTTTTGCACCAAATGCAACAAGTATGATTATCTTCCTGTTGGGGAGAGGTCATACATGTGCACACCTGGTGCAAAGAGCTCCTAGCTCCCAAAGAACATGGACAGTCTCTGGAGGCTAAAGCGGCAGAGCTGGAGGAGCCAAGGAAGACAGAGAGGTATATAGAGGAGTCCTTCGGTGACCTAGTAAAGCGGTCCCCACCTCCACTCTGGCAGCCTCTGTGCTGCCTTGGAGAAGAAAGGCCTCCAGGAAGAAGAGCATCAGACTGGAATGGCGGGAAGTGATCCTGTAGCTGGAACCTGCCTTCCAGGTGATGTGTTATCCTCTCGCACCGAGGTTACGTCTCCAGGGTTGCGTGCCCAGGGGGTGGGAATAGGATGGCCATGGTAGTTGAGGGATTTGATTAGCAATGTAGACAGCTAGGTTGCTGGTGGCTGTGAGGACCGCATGGTAAATTGCCTGCCTGGTGCAAAGGTTGCCGACCAAACAGAGTTTTACAGAGGGCTAGGGAGGAGTCAGTTGTCATGGTACATGTGGGTACTAATGATGTAGGACGATGTAAGAGGGAGGTTCTGGGGGCTAAATTTAGTTTTCTAGGTAGGAGACGTAAGTCCAGAACTCCAGGGTAGCATTCTCAGAAATACTTCCAGTTCCATGCACAGGACCAAAGAGGGAGGCCGAGTTCTAGAGTCTCAATGCATGGATGGGACGATGGTCCAGGGAGAGGGCTTTAGATTCGTTAGGAACTGGGGAAACTTTTGGGGAGGGGGAAGCATATACCAACCGGATGGGCTCTACCTTAACCAGAACGGAACCTGGCTACTGGTGCTAAAAATTAAGAAGGAGCTAGAGCAGCTTTTAAACTAGAACCTGGGGGAAAGCCGACAGGTGCCAAGGAGTGCGTGGTTCAGACCAAGGCATTTCCAAAGGATGCTATTAATTCAGGGAAATTAGAGTATCCCAATATCTAGCATAGGAAAGAAACCGAGGGAGCACAGGTGGCTAGAAGTCTAAAAAGTAAGATGGGAGAATTAGAGTGTGTGGCACTAAATGAATATCCAGACATAATAGGCATCTCAGAGACCTGGTGGAATGAGGATAACCAATGGGACACTGTAATACTAAGGTAAAAAAATATATTGAAACGATAAGAGTAGATCAAGCTGGTGTGGCTCAATTTGTTAAAGACCGCATTGAGTCAAGTAGGATTGAAATTTTACAGTTCCCTTGGTGTACTTTGGAATCCCTATGGATAGAAATTGCATGCATAATGGGGACGTATATAGCAGTGGGGCTATACTAGCGCCCCCCTGACCAGGATGGCGAGACAGACTATGAAATGCTAGCAGAGATTAGACAGGCTACTAAAGTTGGTAACATAATAATAAGGGGCAATTTCAATTATCCTTATATTGGCTGGGTGAATGAGATGTCTCCGCCAGGCGTGATATGGAGTTTCTAGATGCCATAAATGGCTGCCTCTTAGCCTCATAGAGTTGGAAGGGACCTCAGAGGTCATCTAGTCGAACCCGCTGCTCAACGCGGGAATTCCACAGCTACAGCATCCCCGACAGATCGCCGCCCGGCCTCTGTTTGAAAACCACCAACCTAGGTAAATTTTTCCACTATCAAACAGCTCTTACTGTTAGGAAGTTCTTCCTAATGTTTAACCAAAATCTGCTTTCTTGTATTTAAGTCCATTTTTTCTAGTCTTTCCCTCAGGGACAAGAGAGAACAAGTCTTTGCCATTCTCTCTCTGGCAGCCCTTCAGGCAGTGGAAGACCGCCATCATGTCTCTCCTTAGTCTTCTCTTCTCAAGGCTAAACACACCCAGCTCCTTCAACCTTCTCTCATAGGACCTGGTTCCAGACCCCTGACCCTCTTTGTTGTCCTCTGAGCCCGTTCCAATTTGTCAATGTCTGTCTTAAAGTGCAGTGCCCAGAACTGGACACAGTGCTCCAGATGAGGTTTCTCGGAGCAGCTGGTCCTGGAACCAATGAGGAGGACTTTGGATCTAGTCCTAAGCGAAACGCAGGACCTGGTGCAAGGGGCAACTGTGTAGGCATCACCTGGCAATAGTGATCATAACACAATCAAATTTGACATGGTAACTGGAGGAAAAATGGTAAATAACATTCCACAGTAACACTTAACTTTAAAAAGGGAGATTATGCTAAAATGAGACACTAAAAGGAAACTAAAAGTAGCAGTGACGATTATATGTCTGCAAGAGGCACGGAGACTATTTAAAAACACCATCTTGGAAGCCCAAATTAAATGTAGTCCACAGGTTTAAAAAGGTAGCAAGAGGATGAAATGCCTGCCAGCGTGGCTAAATGGTGAGATGAAGGAGGCTATTAGAGGAGAAAAAGGCATCCTTTAAAAAATGGAAAACTAGTTCTAATGAGGAGAATAGGAAAGAGCATAAGCACTGGCAAATTAGATGTGAAACGTTAATAAGGCAGTACAGGCCAAGAGAGTATTTGAAGAGAGACTCGCTAAAGAGGCAAAAACTAATAATAAAAACTTGAAGTACATCAGAAGCAAGAGGCCTGCTAGAGAGTCAGTTAGGCCATTAGATGACCAGGGGATTAAGGAGTCATGGGATGGAGGCAGTCTCATATAATGGATTGGTAACTGGTTAAAGGATGGAAATGAGTTGGACTAAACAGTCAGTTTTCACAATGGAGAGAAGTAAATATAGGAGTGCCCCAAGAATCTGTACTGAAAACAGCATTAATACATTCATTAATGATCTGGAAAGCGGAGTAAGGTGATCAAATCTGCAGATGACACCAAGTTATTCAAGGTAGTTAAAACATGAGCAGCCTGTGAAGAATTGTAGGGGGATCTTGTGAGACTGGGTGACCAGGCATCTAAATAGCAGATTAAATTTAATGTGGACAGGTGCAAAGTAATTTATTTTGCTGAATTTCTATGCCACCCTTCCTGCAGAGGCTCAGGGCAGCTTACAATCATAACAGTAATATAAAATAATCAAAATCAGTAATAATAATTAAAAATCCCTTTTTTGTTCTACCTAGCCCTCCCCTACACCCCCCACCCAATCCCATCAAAACTCTATCCCTGCCTGCCAAATAGAAAGGTCTTACATTCTTTCCCAAATATGAGCAGGCTCAGGTTTAGGCGGACCCCAAAGTGGGAGGGAGTTCCATAATTCCAGGGCAGCCACCGTGAACGCCGTCCTAGCTATAAAAACATCTCGGAGAGATGGCGCCTGCAAGAGGTGCCCCTGGCTGACCTCAAGGGCCACGAGGGAAGAGACGGTCTTTCAGATATCTGGGGCCCAAGTCATTTAGGGCTTTAGAGGTTAAAACCAGCACCCTGAATTGTGCCTGGAAAGCTACTGGCAGCCAGTGCAGGCTCTGGCGCACCAGCGTATTGTGCTCCAGCGACCCATCCCTGACGGAAGTCAGGCCACCACGTTCTGCACCAACTGCAGCTTCCGAACAGTCTTCAAGGGCAGCCCCACGTGCGATGCATGTAGGGAAAAATAATCCAAACTTTATGTACACAATGCTGGGTTCTAAATTAGGAGTAAACACTCAGGAAAAGGACTTTGGAGTCATTGCGGACAATACACTGAAATCCTCAGTTCAGTGTACAGCAACCATCAAAAGAACAAACCAAGTTAGAAATTATTCATAAAGGAATAGAGAATAAAACTGATAATGTCATAATGCCACTATATAAATCTGTGGAGCAACCTCACCGTGAATACTGTGTAAAGTTCTGGTCACTCCATCTCAAAAAAGATATAGGAGAAATAGAAAAGGTACAGAAAAGGACAACGAAAATGATAAGGGGTATGGGACTGGAATATCCACTGGTGTGGAACAAGTTAATAGGGAGCAGTTACCTGTGGCAGAATGGGCAGGGCGGAAATTTTTAAAATAAAATAAAAAGAATTAAATTTACCCCTCTCAAATAGTACTAAAACTAGGGGACGCTCCATGAAACTAACAGGTAGCAGATTTAAAACAAATAAAATAAAGTATTTTTTCATTCAACATGGAATTGGTTGCCAGAAGATGTGGTCAAGGCCAGTACTATAGCTGGGCTTAAGAAGGGCTGGACAAGTTTCTGGAGAACAGGTCCATTAGTCGGGTAGTTTTAGGGAATGTAACCTCTTACTGTCGGGAGCTGGGAGTGAACAACAGGGAAAGGAAAATTGGGCACTTACCTCCTGAATTTTCCTTCTATGGGAGGTCCTCCTGGATGGCCAGCCAGCACAGTAGGGTAGATCCCCGTCACTACCAGTAGGCAGCAGACATACTATTTTTTGTGTCCATACTTCGGGGATCTCCATCTTATCCCCAGTGTATTTCAGCTTTCTTTCACACTGATTATCCTGTACTAGAGGACACTACTAGCATTAACAATTTTAACTAACATTTTGAATCATTAACAAACACCTTATCCCCTAATAGGTGACATACGTCTCCAGAGGGTACAGCTCCAGTCCAGACGTCAGGCCCCTGAACTCTAAATTTTCCCAATTTACTTGTAGGGAAAAAAAATAAATCCCTTTTACACTGAAGTTAGCTCAAAAACGATACTCACCCCAGTTACCCTTCACTCCGGGTGGGTCTGGCCGTCCAGGAGGACCTCCTGTAGAAGGAAAAATCAGGAGGTAAGTGCCCAATTTTCCTTTCTCCCTGGAGGTCCTCTGGACGACCAGCCAGCACAGTAGGAACCTTCCCAAGCGGTGTCCTCGAATGATATAACCGTGCTGCAGGGAGGCAGAAGATCAATGAATAGATTAGTCGAGTGGTCCAGCAGAACCCAGCGTTCTCCTAGAGTACCGCCTGGAGCACCCGTATTCCAAATGTTGCTTCGGTCGATTCTTGCACGGGGATTCCGTAATGTCTCGTGAAAGAATGGACCGATGACCATGTTGCTGCTCTACAAATTTCCTCGTATGGGGCTGAGTTTCTGAAAGCCTGAGAGGTAGCTGCCCCTCTCAATGAATGAGCAAAAATCCCATCTGGTGGGGTCTTGCCCTGTGCCCTATAGGCCTCCTTAATATACAGAGCTATCCATCTAGCTATGACCGCTTTAGAAGCTCTCTTCCCTTTATTTTGTGGACCGTATGCCACGAATAGGGTAGGGGATTTCCTAAAGGCAGTAGTGTGATCCAGATAGATTCTCAGTGCTCTCGTGACATCTAGTTTATGCCGCACCCGTTCTTGAGGGTGAGACGGGTGTGGGCAGAAAGACGGAAGATTTATCTCCTGTTCCCTATGAAAAGGAGAATTTACCTTGGTTATAAAGGAAGGATCCCAATCTGAGAATGACAGAAGACTCCTTGAATGAGCATAGGTTTGGTTCCGTGGAAAGGGCACTCAATTCTGAGACCCTTCTGGCCGATGTAATTCCAATCAGAAAGGCTATCTTTAGCGATAGATAATAAAGGGATACCTCCCTTAGCGGTTCAAATGGGATAACCGTCAGGGCTCTAAGTAATAAGTTTAAATCCCATGATGGAAAACGATGCACCACCAGGGGATGATACCATTCTGGCTGATCTAATAAATCGAATAATGTGTGGATGTTTAGTTATACTTATTCCCTATGTGGTCCTAAGAACACTACCTATGGCTGCTACCTGTCTTTGTAACGTGTTTGGTTTTAGACCCTTGCTGAGCCCTTCTTGGAGGAAATCTAGAATCCCCTTTATTTTCACACCACCCAGCGAATCTAGCCCAGGTACTTTGGTAGATTCATCTAGTTGCTGGGCGTCTGGACTGGAGCAGAGTCTCCACGACCTGTTGAGAATAGCCTAATTTTTTTAAGTGACCGTCTTTCAATCTCCAGGCTGTTAGACTGAGTGTTTCCGGGCTTTCGTGAATTATCAGCCGCTGGGACAGCATGTCCTGTCTGTACGGTAGTCTGAGAGGGGATGTCGTTGACATTGTCAGAATGTCTGCGAACCATGGACGTCGGGGCCAGTATGGTGTCACCAAGATTACTTCTGGCCGTTCCCTCTTGATCTTTGCCACTGTCCTCTGGATCAGGGGAAAAGGAGGGAAGACGTATAATAGTCCCTGAGGTCATGTCAGGTTCAACATGTCAAAGTCTGTTGCTTGTTGGTTCGGAAAACGGGATATGAAGATCTTTGTCTTTGTGTTGACCGGAGAAGCAAACAGGTCGACTTCCGGTTCTCCGAATGCTTCTATCGTCCTGAATGTTCTTGGATGTAAGGACCATTCTCCAGATCTATTGTTTCCCGACTGAGTCAGTCGGCTTGAGTGTTCTTTTCTCCCAGTACGTGCACTGTTCTGATTGATCTTAGGTTGGCTTCTGCCCACTTGATTAATGCCGAGGCTTTCTGGTGTAGCGCTTCCGATCGTGAGTTCCCTTGGTGGTTGATGTATGCTCTCGCCACGGTATTGTCCATATAAATCAATGTGTTGTCCCCGAACCCGTAGTGCCAGTTTTCGTAAGGCTAGGTATACTGCTCTGAGCTCTAGCCAATTGGTGTGGTGTTTTTTCTCCCATGTTAACCACTTGCCTTATATGGACCTGCTCTGCGTGTGCGCATTCCATCTGAGTAGGCTCGCATCCGTGGTTACCAATATTCTGTTGGGGTCTATGATGGGAATCCTGGGTTTGAATCTGTTCTTCGACACCCACCACATTAAGGATCTCTTGACTGACTGTGACACAATTAGCCATGAGTTGCCCCCCTTGTGTCAGTCGGTCCTGCCACAGTCTCAGTAGTCTTTGTAATGGCCTTGCGTGGAATCTGGCCCATCTCAGTATACCCAGGCATGATACCATGCTGTCCAGAAAGCTGGCAAGTTCCTTGAGCCTGGATTTCTGACTCCTGATCACTTGTCTGATCAGGTTCAGCAGTGTCTGACGTCTCTGTTGGGTCAGGTATATCCCGTAGTTGCAAATGTCCAGGATTACTCCCAGGTGTTCCAGAGACTGACTGTTCCAGTTGGCTCTTCTTGAAGTTCACTAGGAAACTGTGTTCTTGAAGATACTCTATCACCTTATGCACGTCTGATACTGCTTGATCGAAGTTCGGGGACCGTATGAGTATATCGTCCAAGTACGGGTGTATCTTGATTCCCTCTCCCATGAGGTTTGCCATGAGAGGGATCAAGACCTTGGTGAACGCCCTGGGTGATGTGGCCAGACCAAATGGGAGTGCTGTGTATTGCCAATGTTTGTGTGCATCCTGGAACCTTAGCCACTTCCTGTGTGCTGGTAAGATAAGTACGTGGAGGTATGCCTCCTTGAGGTCTACCGAAGTTAGCCATTCGCCTGGTGATAGTGCCGTTCGAATAGATTGTAGTGTCTCCATTTTGAACCTCCTTGTCCGGACACATTTGTTTAATCTTTTCAGGTCAAGTACTGCTCGCCATTCGTCTGACTTTTTTGGGACAATGAATAAGATTGAATATAGACCGGACCCCTGTTCGTGTTGGGGCACCCGTTCTATGGCCCCGATGTTCTGCAGTCTGTGAATCTCGGTTTGCATAGCGAGGTGTTTCCGTGGATTGCTGGATCGCATGGCATTGTTCGAACTCTATTGAATATCCTCTTTGTACGGTGTGTAATGCCCATAAATTGGAAGTGGCCATTGCCCACTTTTTTCCGAAGCTTTGGAGCCTGCCCCCTAGTTCGTGCTGGTCCATGAGCTGCTCTGAGTAGTCATGCTTCTGACTTGGATCTGTTCGCCCCTTGGGGGTGTTTGGGTCTGTTTCCTTGCCCCTTCTGTTTGTTCCATATGGGTCTATATCTTTGCTGTCTTCCCTTATGAGGGTAGAAAGGTATTCTGTTGTTTCCCGTTGGTTGTCGAGAACTGAAGGGACGAAAATTCTTCCTTGTCATACCCACGCTCTGTAGGGTTTGCTTTTTTGTTTTATCCGCTGCATAGGACCTTGTCCAGGCACACACCAAGTAGTTTTGACCCCTGGAAGGGATCCCCTACCACCGTATTTTTGGCCGTGGGGGTCTCCTTTCCGTGAATGTAGCCACAAATGACGTGCCGCTACATTGGAAGCTACTGCTCTAGCTGCCCAGTGTAGCATGTCCGTGGATGAATCTGCGATGAAGGAATAGGCCAGCTGGATTCTGGTTGATAGGATTCTCATCATCTTCGAGGAAACCTTGGGGTCTCTGACCCTCTTGATCCAGGTCATGAGTGCTCTGGAGAAATATGTCAGGATGGCCATTTTCATGCTTACCGACGTCTCCTCAAAATTGCGTCGTAAATTGCACTCGATGCCCTTGTCTGTGGGATCCCGCGGATAGCATTCCCCTTCAGTTGGGAATACTGAGTTCCTGGTGAGTGACGCGGCAGCAGCATCCACCTTAGGGATAGCTAGGAGAGTTTCCTTATTTTTTGATAGAGAGTACAGGGATAGTTGTGTCTTGTTCATCTTGAATAATTTGTTGGGCTGTTGCCATTCTCTCTTTATAATCTTCTCATATGCTTTGTCAAGTATCATTCCCCTGTCCCTTGCTCTGGCTCGAGGAATATATTCTCTAGTTTCTTCCTCCTCCTCTTCAGAGGAATCCGAGGAGCGTGTTCTTCTTTCTTTTGTTGTAGGTGCAGGGATCGGGTAACCGGCTTGAAAATCTGGTCCCTATATTTGATAGGGAACTGTCTGTCTGGGTCCCCAGATGCGTCTAATTCTAGTTCCTCTCTCCCCTTCTTCCATGGGGGACGTTACCCTTTCTTGCTCCGATCACAGATCTTCCCCGGTTTGTATCTCCTGTTCAATCTCCTCATTATCGCTCTCCCTTGAGGAGATCGTTTCTTTCTCTCTGGCCCCGATCCCTGTATAATCTCCCTTCCTCTGAGACCAATGCCACTTCCTCTGCTTCCTCTGCAGACGAGGCTGGGGAATCTAGAGGCCCTGCTGCCCTACACTGTTTCTTCTGTTTGGGAAGTTTACCCTTCCCCGCTTCCTTGGAGCGGCCCTTATACCCCGTTTTCTCCTCCTGTCTTGGGGGAGCTCTCTTGCACTTTAACTCCGCAAGTATCTCCTTCAGGACCTCCATATGGGGGTCCTGTGTTTGGGGGGGGCGGTTCGCTTACTGTGTTAGCCTCCTGTGCTGCTGCCATTGCCACCGCTGACTTTCTTCTTGCGGTCATTCCTCACCTCTGCCTTGCTACAGAGCTCGTGGGAGTTTTTTTCCCCAAGCTCCAGTTTTCCTTGAGAGGGATGGCCGCTCCTCCTGTGAGCCCGCCGATAGCCCGTCCTCCCTGTAAGTTTTGGCGCCGGAGGAAAGCGTGGGGCTTTCTTTGCGCTCGGCGTAGAGCGTGTGGGCGTGGTTAGCGGCGCTTAGCGTGCGCTCTCCTTGTCCTCTTCCCATTCCGTCAGCCCGTCCTCCCTGATTGGTTTTGGTGCCGTCGGGAGGCTTGGGGAAGTGGTGAACGGCGAGACTCTGCGTGCGTTCGTCTACTCTCCTCCCACTGCGTGCGTTCGTCTAGTCTCCTCCCTGCTACTTGCCCTCCGCCGCTCACGCCCTTGGGTGGTATGAGGGAAAGAGGTGAAGGGGGGGGGCTGAGGGGCTGCAGGGAGGGGATTTGTCCCGCGTTGCCAGGCTCTGTGCTGCGGTCATGGGGATCAGATGGGCAGGGGGGGAGGGGAGAAAAGACGGCGTCCCCTACTCTCCTCGTCCCGCGGAGGGGTGGCGAGGGAAGGAAAAGGAGGCGGTGCGAATTCCCACTCCGCCAGCGTTGCCGTTCCTCCCCAAGTCGGGGCTTCCCCCAGTAGCGAGTCTCCTCACTGTCCGATCCCTGGTTGGGGGGGGGGGAGCTCCCTCGCAGCGTTGCTGGGCTCATGCTGCAGACTAGATGTCTATGAGCGCCGCCGCGCAGCAGGAGGTAAGGTCTGGAAGGACCAGTAGCCAGCCCCCTTTTTGGGGTGCTACGCCCACTCTTCAGGGTCCCCCTACCTGGAGGAAAGGGGTGACACCCGGGATCCGCTCCTTGCCCCCCCCCTGGAGATTGGGGGGGGGGGTGAACAGGGAGAGGAGTTTCTTCTCCCCTGGCACCGAGAGCTCACTTTCTTGTAGGCTGCTTATCCAATTTTCAATCCCTGGAGACAGCTCGCCTGCATCCTACCTGTGTGAAGGCAGACAAACAACTGGGGATGAGATGGAGATCCCCAAAGTATGGACACGAAAAATAGTATGTCTGCCTCCTACTGGTAGTGACGGGGATCTACCCTACTGTGTTGGCTGGCCGTCCAGGAGGACCTCCAGGGAGAATGGATCACCCCATTGTGACCTGTTGGATATGTCTTCCATGAGACCGAGATTGGCCATTGTCAGACGGGCTGGAATCGACGATCATTGGCCTGACCCAGTATGGCACTACTTATGTTCTTATGAAGTGAAGCAAGGGTTTTAAACTGTAGAAACTGGCTATCCAGTCCCATCTGGAGCATTCAGCTAGATGAGAGAGTAATCAGCGTCTTCTCTTTATATAGCCCCAAACTTCTGGAAAATCTAAATATTTTGATCCAGGAAATTAACTGCACTGTCTTGAAGTCATGGAAAACACGATGAAGAGGTGTCAAAAAATCCCATTTACTTAATGACTTTGGAACCATTTAAAGTTTTGGAACATGCTCCAACTTTTTACTGAACTTGTGTTGGGTGTATAGGCCATCTATTTTCTATTTGGTATTTCTCCTGTTTGTCCATGTTTTTTCCTCTCTTTCACTCACTCAATACAGTTCAAATTTCAAGAATAAGCAGTTGCCCACCTGCTCAAGTGTAGAACTTGGAACTGATTTTAAAATGCATGAGATCATTCTTCTAAACAAGCTTAAATAGTTATTTCACTTGCTAAAGTCCATAATTATGATTATATAAATCACAATTTAAGAATTGTTGATATATGAAAATGTGAAAGGTACATGAGCGTGTCATGTTGTCTCTTAAAAAATGCAGCTTTTGACAGCTGGCAAGAGCAGGCAAACTACCCCAAAGAAGAGAAATGCTCCTTTTGGACCATTTCTCAGCGCTTGCCATTTGGCAAACAGCAGCGAGATGAAGCATAGAGACTGCACGACTGTTTTTCAAATGGCAAAGTTGAGGAGAAAGTCAGAAACTAGCGAAAAAGCTTCTTCAGACACTTTCCTGTTTTCCACTTTCCCAACTTCTGCCATTTGGGAAACAAATATAGTTTATGGGTCACGGTTTTTCTAGCTGGTAAAGAACTGGGAATGCTTCAAAAAAATGGGTAATTTATGAATGCTATGTAAAAGTTATAGAAAATGTCTGATATTTGCTGGTCAGTTATTAATTCACACAAGAGTGAATTACATAAATTATACTTGGCAAGTCCAATTTGAATGAACACACACCTGGCCAAATATCAAAATCAGATTTATACATGCAACCTGAGAATAGCAACATCAGTCTGGATGTATCTGACAATGTTCTTTTAGGTGACCTCCTGAATACTGGCATGCAGCTGTTCCAACAAGCAGGAAAATACAGTGGCAAAAATAGGATCTTTTGGGTTAGATATTGTGAATTATTATTAATAGGTATTTATATAGCACCAGCAACGTACCTGGCATTTAAAAATCAACAATTCTAGATAGGTCCCTGCCCCAGTGGGCCTGCATTCTAAGAGAAACAAGAGAGGGGATGCCCTTGCTTATTTATTCATATGCTTACTTGCCTTTTCTTTAACCAGTAGAAATTCAGGTAGCTGCTTTTGCATGTGTTGGATGAAATACTATTGAGAAGTGATGGCCAAATACAGAACATGTTTAAAAAAGCAGAGCACAGCAGCGCTGCAATTTATTGGATGGTTTTCTCTCTTTTTGGAGACAAGTAGTTCAGATGATCTCTTTTACTGGACCAACTTCTGTTGGGGAGGGTTAGCATTAGACAGTGCTTAATTTGTAAAAAATAAATGTTTTTTTAAAAAAGGATTGTCAGGGCCCAAAGCAGACCCTGAAGCCGCACTCTCTATTCATGAAGCCCTATCTTTACCTCGGAGTTTTTCAGAGCAGCAGGAAACTGAACCCTAGTTTCCAGCTACCAGCCCAACCGCTGGACCACTCTGCCTCTCTATAGCTGAATATCAGACAGGGATCCTTGCAGTTTAATAGATATGATGGGGAAGAGGCAAGAAAGTCAGTAAACCACATAAACCAAGGTGTTTCCCCCCCCTATCTTTTATTTCCAACTCTGAAATGAAAAATGTCAGCCTTTTCCTGGCCTGTCACATTTTGAGGGGCACAAATCTATTGGGAACATTTCCCAGCCCCGCACACACACACACATCAAATTTAATTGCTGGGGTTGAGACCTGACAAGTCCCCTCTCACACACACAAATTAAGCCCCAAGGTTTAGATAAATCGATGACGGCTAGCTCGACCTGCGGCTCCAGATACCCCCAAGATCAGAGCCCGGGGCTGGGTCTGCCCCATTGGGTAAAGCAGGCCACCCAGAAACTACAAGAGTGTTCCAGGGCTGATCTGCCACCCCAGCCATGACAGGAAGCCATGGCTGGCCATCATTGGCCACCATGGCTGCCCGTCATGGCAGGAGCCGGGGCGCTGGGGCAGCCAGCTGGACATTCCCCATTCTCCCTACCCAGGGCCTGTGCAGCTGTCGGACCGGCCCGTACCGTGCCCTCCCAGGCTGCCTGTCTTAGGTCAGCCATGGCAGCACGGCATCACATCTGTTTTTACCTGTTTTGTATTTTTTCCAAATTGTTAAAAAGAAAACATAGTAATGTACAACAGAAACTTACCTCAGGTCTCACATCATAATTTCTGCTCTTCACAAGGCCAGAAATGACCTTCACGATACCGAGGGAAGCTAGGCCAAGCTTATCTTGTTTAAAGAGATTCTTTATTGCTTCACAGCACATTTCTGAAATCTGGGAAGTTAACCCCACAAATTCATAATGGAGGATTATTACATAAACAGATGTATCTTAACCTGTATTCATTTGCAGCACCCTTCTCTATCACAAAACATACCCACTTACAACTTTTAACAAACTTTAAAAAAAAAAAAAACTTTTAAGGAAAGACCAACGCAAGAATGAAACCAAATCTTAGAGGCGTTGGAGAAAAATGCTATTGTTTTATATGAAAAATGTTTCCGATTTTAAAAAAGATAAGTCCAATCTTTTGCAAATGTAAGCAATAACAAAGAACTTGATACCTACCTGCTTTGACGTGTCATTCATGAGTGGCACGATCAGTACAATTATGTTATTATGGAAGTTGAAGTGGGGCAGTGCCACTAGCAGCTCACACAAGCACTTCACTGCAATCTCAGCCAGGCCTTTATAGGCTTTTAACGAAATCACATTACTTTTCTTCAGCTTCCTTTGTTTCCAATCTAAGGAAATGATCATTATTTTACTATGACGCACAACTTAGGAAATGCCCTGCATTACTTTTGAGGGTTTTTTCTGATGTATTTATTAATATTGTTTTGTTCTAATGAGAAAATTTGAATGGTTACTAATACTATACACTTTCTCCCTAGCATTACACTTTCCTACTAGAATCTATTCTCCACTAGAATGCCTTTTCTTCTTGATAGCTTCCTGGTCTCAACATTTAGGCGATGACTCAATGACCTAAAATGATCAAGATCTTGCTTTTATTAAAACTCTAGAACGTGGCACCTCCGCTAGCAGTCCTCCCAACACAAGGAAGTACTAGTGTCTCCTTCTGAAGTATCAAAACCCACTTGCCTCAGCACACCAAAACTGTCCTAGAACAGTGGTGGAAAAACTTACTTGGGCAGGGATCCAACCTGCACAGGTATTAGCGTAGGGAGCAGCATCATGGCACCTGGTAAAGTGGCAGGAGATGCCCCCTTTGCCCCACTCGTTTCCAAGCACTCCAGCTCCTCCCACAGAACTGGTGTGTGCCACCCAGAGCAGCAAGTGGAAGGGGGTGCCTGGCAGTGGTACATGGGAACGGCAGGAGCACATGCCCCCTGGGAAGGGGGTCAGAAGCCCACATGAGAAAGACACTTAAACCTAAGAGTCATGTGACACTATTGACAAGCACTTTCACACACAAGCAACCTTATGCACCTATCTCACAAAGTCCAATGTGACCATGTGTGCGTTCAAGAGAAATCCCTATTCAATAATATTTCTGCTTTTCCACTGTACCTTTAACGGTTTGCTCCAGATTTTCCAAATAAAACTTGTAC
This sequence comes from Sphenodon punctatus, assembly GCA_003113815.1. Taxonomy (NCBI): domain Eukaryota; kingdom Metazoa; phylum Chordata; class Lepidosauria; order Sphenodontia; family Sphenodontidae; genus Sphenodon; species Sphenodon punctatus. The sequence continues at coordinate 333,568 of QEPC01013180.1, read as the reverse complement.
TGGCTCACAAGGCCTTCTTCAAACTCTCTTAGTTTCTGGGTTTCTTTTTTAACCTGTAAGCCAAGTACAGACAAATGATTTTGGAAAAGTTAAATGTTGCAATTAACAGATACTGCCACTCTGTTTTTTGTTTTCTTTTTTAAATAAAATAAAATTATGCATGCGCCCTCTCCTGGCAGAGTAGCTCTTTCAACTGCACATAATTACTAAAGAAAATTGGCTTCAAAGAGCTAGAGTCAAACAAACTTTTATTCTTTCAGATTTAAGAGCACTCTGTTGTTTTAGGACACTAGTTGACTTGAGCCACAGAAAGTCTTCATAGATAAGGTGTTTTAGTATCGGGTTACAGTCTGGGTAGTTTGTTCTTTAGGTATTTAATAAATTTACTCATTTCTGCAAAACACATTTGGAGCATGAAGACTTTTCCCCACCAGATCATTTTCATTTAATTTGTATTTCAGTGGGACTTGGTGGTGAGCTGCCTTTTTGGAAAGTAGTTTTAAAGCCAGAAGCCCGAAGTGCAGCACTGCCATTGGAAACACTTTCTGAAGTAACAGTTTAACAAAACTAAAGGTAGAATAAAATAGTGAATTAGTTTAGCAGATATTAAATGTACACAGCAAGCTCCAACTAATCTACAGGAGTAGCTGTATTTTTATAGGAAAGTTCAGTCTCTCTCACCAGTGGCCTGCAATACCAAATCCTACTGTGTTCTAAGGGGTTACTGTGCTACTAAAGGATAGCAAGACCTGGCACACAAAGCTTCTTGCTTTCTAAAATCTTCACAAAAATACTAAAATGAAAGTCTGAAGTATGTATAAAACATTTTGCAAATGATATTCTGATAGTCTGTTTAGTATTTTATTCAACTTTATGGGTAAAGCAACACAAGATGTTAACCCACACTAGATGACCTTACCCCACATTAGTCCAAAATACAGCTAACCATCAAGTCAGCAGTCGCCAGATGTTCACCCACTTCTGTCCCAGGGCAGGCAGCAGGCTGCTGCACAACATGTCCGCCAGCGAAGGCGGACGACACATCGCGCGCTACTGTTGTCCCACCCAGGCCAATGTGGGATAACAGGCCGCCTCTCATCAGGCTCGTCCCATACCGCACCACCCCAAGGCAAGCTCCACCAGCACCCTAGAGCTGCGAGCATAGTTCGCCATTCCTGTACGTCCACATCACAACAGGGTGAGATAGCGGGCAGGCTGGGGGGTGGGGCTAGACACTTACCCATGTAGCCAACTCCTCGGCCCACTATCTCACTATCTGCATGGCAGAACATGTGATGGCAGCCGACCTGTTTTACCTGCGGGGGTTGGCAGGCAGACTGTGTGGCCTGCTCTCCCCACTGGCCTAACGTGTGGCAGCTGCATTCACCCTGCCCTAAGCAGGGAGGGGATTTGGCCGGCCTTGTCTTGTGTGGTTTTACCCTCTAAGGATTTGTTTTAATTATAGAATTATGGGCAGGCAGGACTCCGCATAGTGGCTACATTCTCACTAACTTGATTTTCACAAAAGCCATTCATACTCTCTTATAAGGAAATCTGTAGCTTCACCTTCATGTTTTTTTCTGCTTCTGTTAAAGGTCGAATTTTGTAAGAAGGGGTAATATCCTTAAACAGTTCCATCAGGGAAATCATCACCAGCTTCCGAACAATCACAGCCACATTTGGGTCCTGTTCCATCAACATGGCACGCAACTCTTTTAGCTTCTTTATCTGCTCAAGAAAGTAACGTTATGAGTAACCAGTATTCCTGTGTTATCTGACACAGAGGTACAAATCCGCACAAGCCCTGTAGTTTTTGGCAGTGGGTAGCAACAAAACCACCACACCATTTGAAGACAAAACATCCATAACAAATGGATACTATGCCCCCAAATATGCAAAAGCTATTCAGCACCAAGAAACAAACCCCACTAAACTGAATTCTCAGAGAGGAAAGTTTTAATTCCCATATCAGTGCAGGCGGAAATACAAAGCTGCTGAAACACTGGATTATTTGAGCACTTCTAAAAACTAAAAAAATATATTAATATATGAGCATCCAACCTTGAGCTCATAAATGGACCCTAAAGGGAGGGTGATGTTTATGGGAACTTAACTGACTTGGGGGAAGGGGAGTGTAAGAATCCTCACTTCAAGCACAGAAGGGAAGGCAAGGTCTTCATGCAGAGTGCACAACTTGCTGGATATGGGTGTTAGCAGACATGCCCATGTGGATCCAGGCTCTGCACAGAACCATGTGGCAAGAAAACATTTCCCCATCCACAGCACACAAGGATGTGAAGAATCCCCACAGCTCTGGCCTCACCCACTGACGTCCAAAGGAGAGCGGTGGATTCTGGTTTCCTCAGATTACTTCAGAGCTTTACAACTGGTTGATTTACTGCACCACCCTCCACATCATTTATTTATTCAAGTTTATACCCAGGCTCAGGGCTGCTACCTACATTGCTTTCTGGGTCTGTCAAGATGGCAGATGCTAAGGCTGCTATCTGGACCTTCTTCTCTTGCAGCTTTCTCCTCCTTTGAACCATAAGCTCTTCAGCTGTGAGTACAAGTAGGGGTTCTTCACCGCATGCTAAAACAACAGAGAAATTAAGAGTTACTGCTTATCTCTTAGGTGCCTCACACTTACTTTGTTCAGAAGAATCAACACACTGCAGGATCTAACCCTAGAGCAATTTTAAGATAAAATGATGTGTCTGTAGAGTTTATAAAAAGTGCCAAACTGGACGAGACTAATGGTACATCTAGCCCACCATACTGTCTGAAACAGTGGTCAACTTTGGTTGCTTTAGAGACGTGCCCAACAGGTCATAATGGAGCGATCCAATTCCTGCTGATCACTCCTAGCCCCTGACAGTTAGAGGCCCTTTTTAAACGGGCTGCGGCTCTGGGGGGGGGGGGGGGGGGAAAGAGTGTCGTCAGTGTGCACGCCGCAGCATGGCTGGTGCGGGGGAGGGGGGGAGGGGCGGAGCACACATCCTCCTGCATGGAGCAATCGCTGTTTTGGCCAATTACTCCGTGTGTGGGCAATGGGTGGAGATGGGTATGCATATTTTGCAGGAGTGTGCATGCACCCCCACTCGCCGCATGAGTGGGTGCATCTCATATAAAAAGGGCCAGAAGTTTCATCCCCTGAACCAACTGACTAGTAGCCATTAATGAACGTATCCTCCAAGAACTTACCCAATACTTTTTTGAACCCAGCTTTGCTACTGGCCTTCACAACATCCTCTGACAATGAGTCACACAGGTATATAGTAAGTTGAAGAAAAAAAAGAAAGAAAAAAACCCCTTCCTTATGTCTTAAATCTGCTACCACTTCATTTTATAGGGTGGCCCCTAATTCTAGCATTACGAGAAGTAAACAGCAGCTCTCTATTTCTTGCTCTGCACCACTCCTGATTTTGTAAACTTCTATCATATTCCCCCTTAGTCGTCTTTTCTCCAGAGCCCTAACTTATTGAGCCTCAAGCCATTCCATGACTTTGGACATCTGCACTTCCGTCCCTCCCTGCCCCCATTTCTACGATGTCCTTTTGGAGATGGGTAGTCTGTTGGCCCTTTTGAACACTGCTGCATGCGGAGCTGATGTTTTCGATGTACTACCCACACTTGATTCCAAGCCCCTTTTCCTGAGCAATAACGCCCAATTTGGAACCCAACATTTGGTGTTCAACAGTTGCAGTGGTAACAATACCAGAATCAGCCCAAGGAGTTTTTGATTATGCCAATCCATTTTGCTTCCTCTACCCAAAAGTCTGCAAAGGATCAGTGACCTGAAAACGGTTAGGCCAGGTCTAGCCCTGCAATTATCCTAGCCTGAAATGAGCACCTTGCCTCAGAGCACTCTCCCCTTTGGAGTGACTTTTCCTATTAACTGAAATGGCCGTTTCAGTTGCCTTAATGTTAAAAATAAAGCTGTTTTGTTACCTTCTTCCACTTCCATTCCTTCTTCATCCTCTTCCTGCTCTTCTTCCTCTATGTGAGCAACACTAACAACTGAAAGAACGGAGTGTATATTTTAAACACTGTATGGGGCATATTTAAACGTCTTGCTTGCCTTTTTTTGCCAATTCAAAGCAGCGGTTTCTCACCTGGCTTTTCCATGGTCTGTGGAATAATGCCACTCTTGTCTTTGATGGGAAGCAGGTGAATAAGTTCTTTTTCTGGCTCAGTCTTCAGGCATCTTGGTATTTTCTCATATTTGTCAATCACACTTTCGTGCTTTCGTTTATTAGCATGAACAGGGTCACTGCATGGTGTGCAGGGACACTCATCAATTCAACAGCAAATTAAACATTAACTGTTAATTTAAAAAGTATCATTTCATGATAAAACTACAAAGAAAAAAAGGCATGAACTTGAGCATGCAACCATGTTACCTAATGCCATCTCAGTGTCAAACGTCCAGCCAGTATTCTCTATAAAGATCTGCACTGGATTTCTGTATAAAAACTAAAGAGCTACCTGACTCCCAAGCTTCATATCACCCAAAATGAAACATCAGAGACGATGGAAGAATGGCTCAGATACCCTAGCAGAAGGATGTACTAATAAGTATTCATATCCAAATATTTTCTGTAAAAACTACAAGTAAAAGCGAGAAATCAGTTTCTCTTGAGGATGTTAATGTAATTGCAGCAAACCGGAGTTGCTATTTAGAAGAGCAGTGAAAAACCCCAGGTACAGAGTTTAGGCCTTGGGATTAACCAGGTGAGAAGCTAGAAGAGGAGATGGGAGGAATGAAGCTCCACTTTCAAAGCCTTGCAAGGCTTTACTGTGATCATTAGTTTTACAATTGATTAAAGTCACATTTATTTATTTATTAGTAAAATTCAAGGCTGCCTTCCAGGGTTTAGGCAACATAGTGATTTTCAACATCTCAGATTAAAAACAAAACAAATCCTTTTATAATGAAGAGAAGCATGGTCCCACTGAAATATCTGCAACTTGCAAATCCCATTAAAAATAGATATTTTGATTCTGAATATGCTTTTTCAACCAGTTTATAATAATTGGCATTAGGGGGGGGCTTTGCTTTTGCCTCATTCAGAAACAGAATTCCATGCATTAGAGATGAGTGACATTAGTGATGGGCAGTGTCTTCATAGAACCTTCAACTGTAAAAGTGACTGCGAAACAGCGGTCAGTCTCACAGCAACTAGCTCAATGTGGAGGAGGATGGAGAATACTTACCTAGAAGAAAGGTCTCTTGTTATAAAAGATGCTCTTTGAGACAAATCTTCCATTAATTTCATATCATCTTCATCCATCATATCCAGAGGAAGAGCTTCCTCCTCCTCTTCTTCCTCCCTTTCTGCTGTATCATAGAAAATCAGATAATGAGGCAGCCTAACCAACCTATGAAGCTCCACACTCATACACTTCCTTAGAAAGAAATGCACTTTCTTTGTATGTATCAATCTGTCCAGCTACACCCTCAAATCCTGATCACATATTTACATGTGTGCTAAACTTCACTCATGTGATTAATCCCTTGACTTGTATAAACAAGGTCACTGCAAGAATAAGTGCTTTATGGGAGGCCTTTACTATTATTATTATTATTATTATTATTATTATTATTATTATTCCAGGCTCTGTGACAATTCTCAGTCTAGATGCATTGAGAAGAGAGGGGAAAAACATGTGCCAATCTCACGTCAAAACAATCCTGGCATACATGAACTGTTCCAAGCCCAATTAAGTTTCTTTCATATTTCTAGTTTTCAGACATTATAGTTTGTTTTTAAAGAAAAATGAGACCAAACTAATGCTCCTTCTACTGTGCTAGCTTTCAGGATTCCCATCTCCCCTGTAACTAAACTAAGCACATGCTCAACTTCACAACTGTATCCCTGTCTCTCTCTACGTTCCCCGTCTCCATCCTCAATTGTAAAGCCCTAGGGGCAGGGGACTGCATCTAATAATGGGTCCGTGCCAGACACATTGCTGTTGCTGTATAAATAAATTAATGAAAGTTTTAACATCCTGTATTAGAGCTCGCCAAAGCTCACGATTAGGTAGCTCTAGTGCCATTACAAAGAAAGTATTCAGATCTGTGCTAAATTCTCCATCTGGCCCAACACTGACCTGGCTGCTTTTTCTTGTATTTCTCCAAAGGGACGGGCGTTTTGGATACAACATCTTTGACAGCTTGTCTTAGCTTCCTTTGTTCTTTCCGATACTTCTTAGCAGTGCTCTGCTGCTTAAACTGTTTGTTCTTTAATTTGTTGTCAAGTTTTATCTTGCTAGTTTTCAGCAACTTGCGAAAGCTCGGTACTTGCTTGGTATTTCTTCTCTGGAAATCAACAGACTTCTTCAGTTAACTGATCCAGTTATGTTTATTTTTTTAAGTTAGTGGAATTTTAATATATTTTTTCCAGTCAAGAATTTGAAAGACAGACAAGTTAGACAACAGCCAACATCAATTCTCGATGTAAAATTTCTGTGGATAAAGATTTGTATTTTAAGTTTACCTAGTTTCTGCTCTGGGAGATTAACTGCATTAGACCAGAGCAACAGGCTGTTGATTTTACAGAAACATTTCTGTACAGTTCCAGGGCTGTGCCCACCACTGAAAACAACAGAATTTAAATATGAAGGTCTTATTCCACATTCTGAATTCCCCCTTTTCAGTACCTTATTCTCATAACTGGTATTTTATTTATTTATTTATATTTTTACCCTGCCCCTCTCACCTAGGAGACTCCAAGCGGCTTACAACGTTAAAAAAAAAATCCCAAAAAACCCCATAAAAACAATTGCAACAGCAACATAAATTATATTACAATTTTATAACATTTATAAAACCTCAGTCAATGCATGAAAGAAAAATCAAAAACATGCCCGCCCCACAACTCATCCCACCCTCCCCCACCAAATGCCTGGAGGAAGAGCCAGGTCTTACAGTTCTGCCAGAAGGCAAGAGGGTTAGGACTGAGGCAAACCTCCACTGGGAGGGAATTCTAGAGCAACAGCGCAGCAGCCAAGAATGCCCTCCTATCCATCTGAACCCGCCAATAACGCAGGATGTGCAGGAGGGTGCCCCCAGATGACCGCTCAGGGGCCCAGAGGGTGAGGCGATCACTCAAATAAGCAGGGCCCAGGCTATGAAAGCCTTTATAGGTCAAAACCAGCACCTTGAATTGGGCTCGGAAGGCAACAGGCAGCCAGCGCAGTGCTCGGAGCACAGGTATTGTGTTCCGTGCAGCCCGTCCCAGTTAGGAGGCGGGCCGCCGCATTCTGCACTAGCTGCAGCTTTTGAACTGTCACCAAGAGCAGCCCTACATAGAGCAGATTTCAAGTCTAACCTTGAGGTGACAAATTCATGGACGATAGTGGCAAGATCAGGGTCCGAGGCATCTGGGTTCCGCCCCGGCTATGGCACCGAGACGGCGTTGGTGGTCTTGGTCGATGATCTCCGCCGGGAGATGGATGCAGGATGTTCGACATTTCTCATCCTGCTAGATCTCTTGGCTGCTTTTGCCACCATGAATCATGGGCTCCTGTTGAGACGGCTGCGTGACCTGGGGGGTCTGGACAGGACTGTTCTTGAATGGTTCCGCTCATTCCTCTCGGGGAGAAGCCAGGGGGTGGTATTGGGAGTCGAAACATCTTGCACCTGCGCTTTATCCTGCGGCGTTCCGCAGGGTTCCGTTCTGTCTCCATTGATATTTAATGTATAAATGCAGCCCTTGGGGGAGATCGTGAGATGGTTCGGGGTGCGGTGTCACCAATATGCTGATGATACTCAGCTGTACCTCTCTTTTTCAACTGACCTAGACCCTGNGCTGTACCTCTCCTTTTCAACTGACCCAAACCCTGCTGTTTCGTTGCTATCCCAATGTTTGGAGGCCGTGGCGGAGTGGATGCGGCTGAGCAGACTGAAGCTCAACCCGGTAAGACGGAGGTGATATTGGTGGGGAGAGCGAAAGAGGTAGTGGCCCCCCTAGTCAGGGGGGGTTCGCCCTCCTATAGCTCAGCAGGTTCGGAGTCTGGGGGTGATATTGGACGCAGACCTCCGCCTGGAGCGGCAGGTGGAGGCAGTCGCTAAGGCTGCCTTCCGCCAGCTGTATCTCGTGCGTAGGCTGCGTCCATTCGTCTCCGGCCCGGATCTGGTCTCCCTCATCCATGCCTTCGTCACCTTGAGGCTAGGCTACTGTAATGCGCGCTACGTGGGGCTTCCCTTGTTCCTGGTTTGGAGGCTGCAGCTAGTTCAGAATGCGGCGGCCCGTCTGCTGTTGGGGATGGGCCGTCGGGAGCATATTACACCTGCGCTCCGGACTCTGCACTGGCTGTCAATAGCGTGCCGAGCCAGGTTCAAGGTATTGGTGCTAATCTATAAGGCCCTTCACAGTCTGGGCCCCTCATACCTCAGGGACCGCCTCGCCCTCCGCACCCCAGAGCTGCTCCTTCGGTCTGCCAGGGGTGCCTTCCTGGAGGTCCCCGTGTTAAGCGGGGGGCCACAATGGAGAGGGCATTCTCGGTGGCCGGGCTGGGCCGCGCCTCTGGAATTCCCTCCCAGAGGAAGCTCGCCTGGCCCCCAGCCTTTTAACATTCCAGCCAATTTGCAAGACCTGGCTGTTCGCCCAGGCCTTTGGGGAGGGGGTGGGTGGGTTTGGGGTTTTTTTATCCCCCGTCACCCTATTTATTGTATTTTTATATTATCCTGGCCTGTTCTTTAGTGTGTTTTTATGAGTGTTTTTATATATTTTATACTTGTATTTTATATCTGTTAGCCGCCCCGAGCTATTTGCAGGGGGGGCTGGATATAAATTTATGAAAATAAATAAATAAATAAATAAAGGCGGAGCCTCTTCAACAGATGTAATTGGCAAAAGGCACCCCTGACCACAGCGAACACCTGGGAATCCAGGCACAGCTGCGGATCCAGGAGCACCCTCAGGCTCCGCACACCCGCCTACTAACATCACCTCTCTCTTACCAGGATTGAGCCTCAATCGGCTCAACCTCATCCAATCCCCCACAGCAGCCAAGCACCGGGACAGCAAAGAGACAGCAGGGCCTGGGTCGGATGAAAACGATATACACAGCTGGGTGTCATCTGCATACTGATGGCAGCGAACCCCCCCAGCTGCGCATGATCTCCCCGAGTGGTTTCATATACATGTTAAACGAGAGGGGACAAAATACAACCCTGCGGGACCCCACACAGAAGGCCACCAGGGGATGATGTACAATCCCCAAGCACCACCTACTGTGATCTATCTGCGAGTAGGAATGGAACCTACCAGGTATACCAACAACAGGACTAACCTACGTTAAACAAAGCTTTCCTCACCTTACTACTGATTGCCTCCTATTGATCAAGAAGCCTGGTCTCCTATCCACTTCTCTCTGAAGAGCTACCGAATATTCCAAAATACATTTTTAGGCTCAAAGCTTGAAAACGGAACTGCTGCTCAAGGGGATTTCATAAGATTTACAGACTGATGTTAGCAAAACTTTAGAAATCATCCCTTTAGATACCAAATGCTCCTCCAGTCCGGTCACTAGGGAGAGGTAAGGAAGCAGACACAGCCCATGGAAGGGGCCACTTCCACTGCATTTTGCAGGCTGCTGCCTACCTGGCACCATAGGAAAAGGAGGCACAGAGCAGACTAGAGAGCTATCTGTGATCATAGTTTGTAGCCAAATCAAAGAAGCCCGTCTAGCCCTCTTAGCACCACAGTGATTTAATAGGGCAGCTCTCTCTACAAGGAACCCATCAGCATCTTCACGCTGGCTAAACTGGGAGAAACAATACCCCAAAGGAAGCTGGGAGAAACAATACCCCAAACAATACCCCATCTCTATGTACAGCCATGTTCCCTATACCCTGAGAGCAGCTCACACCCAATCGTACTCTGCCCAAACACCCTATACTTTGCCCTACACCACCACCTCACCCCCACACACTGACCAGAGCCTCCATATCGCCTACATAGTGCCCCACCCCAGGGCTTCCACCGTGGCCCTACAGAATGCCCCACCTTACCCAAACTGCGTTCAGTCACCCCACCGTACCGAGCTCCCTGTAAGTGCCCCATGTCCCCAGCACTGTGCCACCAGTTTACCCAGCATGCTGCACGCTACCCCCCACCCTTCTGCCTCCACCTTCCGTGCACGCTACCCCCACCCCCCTTCTGCCTCCACCTTCCCCTGCACGCT
>QEPC01013180.1:226921-323274 GCA_003113815.1 Sphenodon punctatus | reverse complement strand
CCCCCCCCCCCCCCTCCTGCCTCCCCCTCCCCCTGCACGCTTCCCCCCACCCCCCTTCTGCCGCCACCTTCCCCTGCACGCTCCCCACCCCCGCTGTGCCCCTTTGCACGGCGCCCCTCTCCCCATCTCTTACCCAACGCCCTGCCCCCACGCTGCCCTGTGCCCCTTCCTACACCCCACCTGACCCAGAGCCCAGCTATTCCCGAAACATCTCCCGCCCGCGCCCCTCAGCCCTCACGAGTCCGACTCACCGGCTTCATGGTAGCGGCGGCGGCGGCGGCTAGAGACTCGGCGCTACCCGCACGTGAGGCCGGGAGTTCAGGTCCCGGAAGTCGGAAGCGTTGGGCAACAGCTGGTCTCGCCGCCTCACAGCGACCTCTAGCGGCGAAGGCAGGACATAGCCGGGAAGCGGCCGCGCCTCTTGACTAGTCCCCCCTGGCCAGACGGGGGCTTGGCCCCGGCCGGAGCGGCCATGGCTCCAGTCCCACGAGCTCCACACACGCCTCACCCCGGCTCTCAGTGAGCTTAGCTACCCTCGAGCAGCAGCCGCGCGGCCTGGGTTTCTTTCTTATCGACAAACTAGCTCTCATACCTTGGGGTGAGGGAAGAGACTGACCGACCCTATAACCCACACACACCCCCCTCTGGCTACAGGCCTGGCCCCAGCACAGATCTCCCCGGGGTGGCAACTGCGGTGCTAAGTCTCTTCAGCCGGGCCGTAGCGACACTCTCGCTAACCCCAGCATGAGACCAGCTTCGCTTGAAATGGGTCTCTCAGCATCAGCCCTAGCTCTGGATCTTACAAAAACGAAGCAGGCAGCAACTTCGCCAGCCCCTGCATTCAGCCAGGCCAGCTCCTGGGCTGCTGTGCTGCATGCTATGACCTAGGCAAAGGGACCATAATAAAGGGCAAGGGGGATTGCTTTGGGCAAGATAGGCTTTGACAGCAGTAATACTTACAGATAAGCAATGACTAAGATGGTGCCTGTGGCTGTTTAAGAAGATAGGTTAACTAGTGCCACAATAGCAAAGCATGACAATATTTTTAAAGGTAAGGCACCTGAGACAGCTCTCATATAACATGTGTTAACGCTTCTCATTTGTGATTAACTCCCCCTTCATCACCCCTTTGCAAAGTCCAAGTACTTTTAAAGCAGGGGGCTAGGGTAGTTAAGTGAGCTCTATGCCTACCTAGCATAGGCAGCAGAAAGGTGTTCAAGATTATTCTCTGCAGCCCCCTCCCCCATTGGAGCAGGCCGTGTAGTTCTTCAGGGCCCTTGCCCTGTGGCTCTAGAAGAAAGGATAAGCCAGACAAGTGTGCCACTGAAGCAGAACTCTTCTCCCCCCCCCCTTTTACACACTATTGGCACAGCTCTAGGACACCTCTCCCACTCCCTGAGACACATTTCAGACGAGGGAGGCAAAGGATCTTAAGTACTGGAAAAGCCATGATAGAACAGAAGAAAGGCGGTAGGAGAGGCACTGCACAGACAATTTGGCGGCAGTTACACTCCTGCTCATTTATGTGAATACCAGTTAACTTACCTCAAGTTATTCCAGTTTAACATACAGCAACTAGCTCCATAGCAAAGGAAAATAAGCTATGCAGCAGTCTTTTATATGTTTGATATCAAGCAAGCTTATAATATAAAGTTTGAGGGCACTGGTAGAATTTAGTGTTTGAAGGTAAGCACCGGCTACACAACAACGTCCAAGACCATGTCAAGAATCCTGGGTTCCGTTCCCAGCGCCACCGAACACTATGTACCATGTCATTTGGTTAGCTATAGTACAGAAAAACTCACATTTGTAAGGTGCTTATGTTACTATAAAAGACACACTGAGGACAGCGGTAGTGTATGCCTAAAGGCAACCTTAAAGCTAAGTAATTCCATGTGTGGTAAAATGCCTAAACCCAGGTTTGGAAAATATCAGGGATACAGTAAGTCCTAGGGGCAGAGACCATGCCTATTTTATTACTTTGTAAAGTGCCAGGTACACTGCTTGCGCTATATAAATGTTTGTTAATAATAAGAAGTAATTTTCACTTATGCAGACTTTTACTACAATCAGCTTTCATTTGGCTGCCACTACTATAGATAGGTCATGGATGAAAAAAGTTTTTCAGCATTACAAGAAAACCTTCAGACTTTAGAAGCCTAAAGATAAGTATCTAGGAAAGAAAGCACAGCACACAATTCTCCAGTCAAGGTTCACTTGTTTCAGTTTTATGAAGATGCCCCCCCCATCAAAGATTCATCCAGAATTTGCTCTGCTTATGAGTTTTATTTACACAGGAACGGTTACTAGTGGTCTTGAATGAAGGCGAGATCCCTTCTATTTACAGTTGTATATACATGTTTATACTTGAAAAGTAAGAAAACTGTACAAAGTGAACTCAAAAATAGAAGACAAACTGTAACCAACTTAAATGAATACATAAGAAACGTCTCAGACATAACTTCAATTTGTATGTCATGAGTAGTATATGTGAATTATAGTTTTAAACCAGACAACAGTAAGTTACAAAATACTGTAACTCAAATCTTTAAACAAAAGTACGCAGACTTTTTTTAAACAATGGATGAATAAAATTGCCTCCCAATTTTCTTTAAAAAAATGCAGTGATAAATTTGACTTCATTTTCACATAAAGGGACCAGTTACAAAAAGTCACATAAGCAGTTTATTTACATTAAACTACTATCAAAAATGGACTTCAAGATTAGCTACTTGACATGTTATCCATTTCCACCCCCAGGATCAAGAGTTGTTTACGATATTTTAGGGTGTATTTATTTTAGATTGAAAGCCTTTCTGTTACATGTACAATATGGTATTATTTCTCAAATAATTAAAAGATGTTAATTGAGAAAAATGTAAGTATTAACAAGCAATATGCTTTTTGGATTTTTCAGTATTGCACTCTATAGAAACCATTCCATGTCTGCATTTTTCTCCCAGCAACAGAAAAAAAAGTTTTAATGGGGACTCAAGATTTTCAACAATAACATTCCTTAATGTGCAAAAAAACCTCATCACTAGCTTGTCAGTTGTACTAGTGTTTATCAAGTAAACCATTTCTTTGATTAGAAAATTGGTAAAGCTCCTCTAGTGCCAAAATCTTCCATAAAATATCCATTTCATTTTTATTTTCCACAAGCTGCCTACCCAATACTTCAGAAAACAAATTCCAGAAGCCATGTGGTGCCTAAAGTACATTCCAACCCCTGCCACTTTTAAAAATCAATGTACTTCCACCACTGACTTCATCAGGTTAGGAACAATCACTCCCCAGTTCCCAAGTACGCTACAGGGGGTGTAAACTGAAGGCTGAAGCCACAACCTAAGTGTAGTCAATAAGGCAAACCCAAAGCCTCTGACAAACTTATTTGGTCCAAAAACGTCATGGTCAATTTTGGAGGTAATATTTGTACCAAAAGTGTTTGGTTCAGATAGCAGTTTGTGGGCTTCATTTAGTATTTAACACTTTCCCTCCCACCCCCAAAAAGTGCCTTTATGGTATTTGTAAAAAAAATTATGTCTCAAAATTTTAAGTACCAACAAGTTATTACCAATTTTATTGCATTAAACTGATCTTTAAATACTAAAATATGTATCTCTCAGTTTCACAAGTTTTAGTATTTTGCTTTTGTGAAAATTAGTCTTCCCACAAAAAGCTCGTAATACTGGCATTAGGATGAACATTCATCAGTTTCTGCCACTGCATTCAGAGTCGAATACGGTCTCTTCATCAGATCTCCCAAGTCTTTTTCCTTTAGTGGTTCTCATGTAGAAAGATGTTTGAAATCCTTTTTAAAATCAAGTGGTTTTCTACATTTCATTTGACCTTTGAATTATGGAGATTAGCTTTTCAGTGCTGGGCTGTGGTTCTTGTCTCCTTCTCTGCTATCCTTCATTAGCGAGGCAAACACCTACAAATTAGTTTTAAAAACAAGTTAAACATTTAAAAACATTTAATTTTTACTGAACATTTATAGTAATAAACTACAACAAAAAGGCCACAATATTTCTCTCCCCCCAGCAAGGGTTCTTTGCATCTACTATAAAACTGGAGGATCTTCTTTTTTTTTCTTATGTCTTCAGAGTTTAGGTCAGATATCATAACTATCAGTTTCCCAAAAAGAGATTAATTGGGAATCAGTCACCACAAATTCTTAAATACCCAGATAGGTTTAGTAAACGAAAATACCTTTCTTCTTCCATCCGAGGGGCCGCTCACAGGCCACAGACACTCATAACACAGATAAAATGGATGTTACGTTTTATTATATATGTTGCAGGGCACCCATAGACACCTGCAGCCCTGCAACGTGTATAATAAAATGTAACACCCAGTTTATCAGTGTTACGAATGTCTGTGTGAAAAGGGCCACAGTCTAGATTTCCATGGTAGCAGACAGAACGAAACCCAGATCGGCATGGCAAATTATCTTTAACAGGCTACTAACAAGTGTCTGATCTTACTCAATGTGTGGACGGGCCTAACATATAGCAAGAAAATTTGCTTAGGTCACTCAAGTATATTGGCAATTTTGTAACTGGATGTAGGCTTCAGCTACAATCATGGAACCCATCTGTTGAATACCAGGATTTATTTTATCTAGAAGCTCTAACAAACATTCTAATCTTTACTCAATAACTGGTCAAATTTGCTGCATTTGAGACATTCAAGCACTACAGTAGAAATCAAACTGCACTGCACAAGAACAAGTTTTCAGTTGGAGTTGGTTATGTTCTGGACCCAGCAACTCAGTTGCAGATCTGTGTCCACTCAACTTGCTCTTTCCTGAAGATGGATTGCGCAGGATTCACTTACTTATTGTTCTAGAAGTTATTTGTAACCTTTCCTTTCAGAGTCCCGTGACCATAATGTACGCAGCTTGTGATCCCAAATTTAAATCACCAACACAGGAAGTAATAAACAGCTTCCTTCAGAAGAAACATCAACTTTTCTTGAAATGACAGCTGTTGAAGCAAGCCTACCCTCAGATATAATCTAAACTTTGGGGAGACAAGCACCCTGCTAGCACAAAGTACAATCTATGATGGCATTCCAACATGTTATATCATTATACCAGCCATGGGACTATGAAGAATGTGTATCAAATGCAATTTCAACTATTACGCCAGTATATTTGACTACGTAATAATTTTCACTTACCTGTGCCCATTTTTTGTTACTGTTCTGCATCTGAATCGCTGCAATACAACTAAAAAGCTTTTCCGATGTGATGTCTTCAGGCAGTTTTGTTAGAAACTGTGCTATATGAATGAAGTCCATCTGTAAGAGAATATCTTCATATAATCGAAGGATTCCTAATCCTGTTCTAAACAAAAACTCTTCTACGTCTCTACAAAAGACATCCCAGACTCGACAGGCCAGATCAAGTGGTAGTGATTTGCTGTATAGTGTGAAGATCCTGTAATGTTGAAAACGAGTTGTTGGTATTATTTTTTACTTTAAAATATGCCCATGTTCTGTACATCTGTATCACGTAAACTGAAAACACACGCCCCTGCCGCCCCCCCCACTCCAAAAAGCTGATAAATTTTCCCTTTCAGGACTAAAAGGTCAGTAGTTATGGGTCTAAACCACAACTAGAACATGACAAACTAAGTTCTCACCAATTTTAGCGTAAGTAAAAGCTATAAACAGATAACAAGCATCTTTGCTTTGCTTTGAACATCCTCTACCTTTTACCCACCCACCCCCACCCCCTTCTCATTTTCCTTCAGACTTATGTCCAATAAGTCTTTCTACTTTGCCAACACTTTATTTGGCCTTTAGTTATTTTCCCCTTCACAATCTTCTTACCCCTTTTTAGTCAGTATTTTTATGTTGTATTAAAATTTTATCCTTCCACAAACTCAACTACAGTATCCCTTCTTTGAGTATCTAACCCAACAAGGTGACAAGTAGCCCCCATATCTACATGACTGCATGGAGGGCCCACTTGACCCTTTGCATCTATCCCACATTTTTAGCTTTGAGCTTCTTAGCTTAGCAAAAGCGTCTGAAGCAAAAGACTTTCACGAGCTAGATTAGGTTTCCTATATCTTCTTAACTTACCAATCTATCAAGTATATGTCTGGAGTAAGACTGTATGACTTGAAGTGAAGAAACAGTTTGGGAAGATTTTCTTCAAAAAAAACTTCAAATGCTGCAAAGTATTTCAGCATCTATACAGAGAAACAGAAAGCCTAATAAAAAGTCTGCCACAGTATGAAGTTCCACAAAAGCTGAAGATCTTACGAAGACTATATACTAACCCATAATACAGGAAATTCCATTTGTACTTTTATTCTCCACCACCCTCTCACTCACAATGTGCAATTGCTTCTATATTTAGGAAGTTAGTTCCCCTGGGTTGTCTAATCATCATCAGAAACTGGCCACTAGCTAGAAGAATTAAGGATTATAATGCTATTAACAAGTAATATATATTCTGAGTCAATGAAGTGCATGATTCATACCATGCTGTGGTCCACGCGGAAAAAGGCCAGCTGGCATGGCTTGTTTAGGAGGTTTGCAAAGGCAATGAAAGCATCCGCCTCTTCTAAATTGAGAATGAGTACTGCAGCAATGAAGGACATCCCTTGGACCTTCAATGAAGAATATGAACAATGAACCCACATACAGAGTAACACAAAATCTCAATCACTGACTTTAATGGGCAAGGCCTACACCCTATAAATACTTAGCTGTAGAAGTATCTGTAACATGGCATAAATGCTATTACACAAAACTGGATGATGAAAGCTGGATAATATGGCTATGAAAAGGCTAAATTCAGAGTGCATTCAATACATGTATGAACCAAATGGCCAAGATTAATGCTTATCACACCAAGACCTGCTAGGAAACAAAGCCTCTGCAGTTTTTTTGGTTTTGTTTAGTAAACGCAGGCAACGTAATACAATTTAGGTGGCTCGATAATGCATTTTACATACCACCACCACCACCAGGAAACATTATTATAATGTACTGAACAAATACTTACATATCCCACATCAGGTCTGTAACACGTATATGCTCCCAAGACACTATGCAAGAGATCGTGATATGGGCCTCCCTTTAAAGAGAAAGATACTTTTCAAAAAATTTACTCAATCTAGAAAACTTGACCAGTGAAATAAAATATTTTAAGACCCCAAAATATGTTCTTAGAATTTCAGCACTAACTGTATTAACTAAAACAACTCAAGCCATACCATATACATTAATTTACTTAAGGGTCTAAAAATCACAAAGAACATTGCTTATGACAGGATTACTAATACCACTTAATAAAACCATATATGTTGTCTAGCATTCAACGGCCATAGAATTTCTCCACTCAGTTACTTATTTTCAGTTTAACATGGTGCAAATATGCCACAAGCTCCCCAAAATATAACTACTAACTCACTGCAACTATCATTTCTTGCTTTAAAATAGCTTAAATTGGGCTAAACCATATAAAATGCAACAGTCAACACACTGTATTAAAGTGTGACCAATACTCTTGCCAGTTGTCTACTAAAAGGTTTCTTATGAATAAATACAGGTAAATGAAGGTTACTTACCTGTAACCAAGTTCTTCAAGATGGATCCTTGTGGAGCCACACTATTGTGTTATCCCTCTGCTGGAAGGAACATTCGGGAATCTTCAGCTGTATTGACTGGAGTGGTGTATGCACAGCTCACAGAACGCATGCTGGATGCCTGGTATGTAGGCATGCAGGTCTGCCCCTCCCTTCTGTTTGGAACCTCTTATCTCATTGAGGTAGTACTGCAGTAGGCACGGTAGGACAGTATGCGGCTCTACGAGGATCCAACTCAAAGAACTCTGTTACAGGTAATTAACCTTCATTCCTTCTTCAAGTGGAATTCTCATGGAGCCACACTAATGGGTGATTAGTTAGCAGTACCAGATAGTAGGGAGGTGGGTACTGCACATTAGCACCCATATTAAGCTCACGAACTAAGGAGACTGAAAGAACTATGAAACACAGGGTGGTCGACCGATGATATATAGATGGGTAGCCATGGCGACATATATAATGGTGTATTCATGTGTGTATTCTGCATGGATGCATAAATATGAGTACCTACATCTATCTAACCACTTTCAGAGTGATAGGAGTGTGGGGATACACAAACCTACAGAGATACGGGTATGTCATTTTCTATTTCTACTCTCATCTTTTCTATTTCTGCTCCTGCCAGCTATAGACCTGTCTCTAACCTCCCCTTTTTAGGGAAGATTATTGAGCAGGTGGTGGCTCAGCAGTTACAGGGGCATCTTGACTGCATCAGGTTTCTTGATCCCTTTCAGTGGGGATTTCGTCCGGGTTATGGCACAAGACTGCGCTTGTGGCCTTGGTGGATGATCTGCACTGGGAAATGGACCAGGGTCATTCGACCCTGTTGGTTCTATTAGATCCATCAGCTGCTTTTGATACAGTTAATCATGAGATGTTGGTGACGCGCCTGCGGGACTGTACAAGGGCGGGCGGGACTGTTCTTGAATGGTTCCGCTCGTTCCTGACTGGAAGAATCCAGTGAGTGGTACTCGGAGTGTTTTTCATCATACCGAGACCTCACGTGTGGTGTCCCACAGGGTTCGGTGGTGTCCCACCTCCTGTTCAACGTATACATGTAGCCTCTCGGCGAGGTGATGAGGAACTTTGGCATACGGTGCCATCAATATGCTGACATCCAGCTATACCTCTCTTTCAACAGACCCAGACCCCGCAGTCTCGGTGCTTACTAGGTGTCTGACAGTGGTGGGGGATTGGATGAGGGCTAATTGACTGAAGCTAAATCCCGACAAGATGGAGGTGATGTTGGTGGGTAAGGCAATGGAGCTGACGGCCTCCATCATAGATGGGATCTGTCCTCCATTGGTTCCCCAGATGCGGAGTCTGGGGGTACTCCTCGATGCACAGCTCCGCCTGGATGCTCAGGTGTAGGCTGTGGCAAGGGATGCCTTTCGCCAATTACATCTGGTACGTCGGCTTCGGATGTGTTTCAGACTCTGACCTGGCCACCGTCATCCATGCTTTCATCACCTCTAGACTAGACTATGGTAACGCGCTCTACGTGGGGCTACCCAGGGTGACGGCCCAGAAGCTGCAGCTCGTGCAGAATCCGGCGGCCTATCTTTTGATGGGACTGAGCCGCCAGAAGCATATTACACCAGTGCTCCATTCTCTGCATTGGCTGCCAATAGATTCATCTAGCCCAGTGAGAAGTTATGCCACAGGTGAACATAACCTATGGTTCCACATTAGAGAGAACATTGCTTCCTCTGGGAAAGTTTACTAGTGAAAAGAGAATTTATAATTATGGAAGAAACTCATAAGAGAAATTTATAAATTAACCCTATAGAGAACTGCGCATGCGCGAGAGCTGAGAAAACGTGGATGGCCCGCACTCCGCTCCCCCGACCAGGAAAACCCAATCAGATAACCGCGCAGAGCGGTCTTAAAGTTATAAATTGTTCCCCTGATGCCAGAGAGAAATAAAGGCGGCAATAAAAAGCTGCAGCAGGACGGGATTGACAAGTTCTGCCTGCCCAAACCCCCGTGGAGATCTGCAAGCAGGGAGAGAAGGGCAGCAGATAAAATGGCGGAGGAGGAGCCACCTCAAGAGGCCTGTGTAAAAACAGTGCCAGAAGATAAGGTAACACAGCTCTTCAATTGAATTAACCAGGACTTGGGCAAAGCAGACCAGGCTAGAGACAAGCTTCTTTCAGAAATAAGCTAACTGCAAAAAATTACAGAAGTCTCTTAATAAAAAAATAGAGGGATTAAACAAGAAGAATGGATACGGCTGAGAACAGGGTCTCAAGCTTAGAGGATCATTCCCTATCTAACCAGAATCAACTGAAAAAAACCAACAGGACACTATAGCATATCTCATGGAAAAAGCTGAGGACTTAGAAAACAGATCACAGAGATCCAATTTAAGATTTGTGGTTTTAGAAGAAGGGATGGAACAAAGACACAGGAGCATTTATTAGAGAGGTCATTAGAAAGTTATTTCCCAAGGACCCGGAGCTCCACACAGCAAGAATAGAAAGAGCCCACAGAATAGCAAGTGCCAAATCCAAAGACAATAAAATACCCTCGCACAATAGTAGTAAAATTTCTGGAGTATCAAATGAAAGAAAAAATCCTGAGATTGGCACACAGTAACCAGAACCTAGAATTCCAAGGCAACAGAGTAAAAATCTTTCCGGATTACTCAGCAGAAACAATGTGAAAAAGAAAAAGATGGGCCAAATACTTTCTATTATGAAAAAAAGAGAACCGAGACTACAATTGAAGTTCCCAGCATACAGGATGATAACATGGAAAGGAAAAAGAAAATTCTTCTCTGACACCACAGAGCTGGAGATGTTCCTGGAAGGACAGACCCCAGGGCAAGAGGGAAAGATTGACACAATGCTCAGGTGTGAGGGATATAAAATATGAGCAGGAAAAGAAGTACTAAGGACAAATGAAAGGGGAACAAAGACAAGACGGTTGGAAAACCAGGTTCATGATACATGTAAACCGGCCAAAGTTGTAATTTTGTTAAGGGTGGGGGAGGTTACAGGCAACGGGTACATTGCTCTAATCTGAGGAAAAGGAGTGTATGACATTGCGCGTCCATGGAGCAGTTCTACCTCAGATTGGGGATTTTTTGTTTGTATGTTTGTTTGTTTATTGGGGTTTAATGTTAACTGTTGGTTTACTTACTTTAAATCTCTCTCTGGCACAGTGCCAGCCAGGAAGAAGGGGAAACCCAGCTAGAAACAGTGCAAATAAACGACAGCATGTATTAAATGAGTTAGGGAAACTAAAACACAAAACTATAAAAAGCAAAAATTAAATCCCAAAACACAATTTTAATAGGAAGTTATTACAAAAAGATGAAAAATCAGGTGAAGTTGCAAAGCCCCAGGTCCAAGAGACACATCCCCAGGCAGTAAAATGATAGCACTACCAACGCTACTCTATAAAATCATGGCGCTACCGATACACTTACCCAAAGGTTTTTATTCCAGTTTCAAGAAACTACTAGCTGAAGCAATATGGGGAGGAGGGAAACCTAGAATGAAGACCCTAAGGAAAGCAATTATTTAGTAAAACGGGGAAAATACCTAAACACCATATTAAATTATCAAAGGAAAAAAAGAATAAGAAGCCATATGAATGCATGTGCAATGTCCCTAGAAAAAGGAACTTACACTCATTGTTGGCGGGAATGTCACAAAGTAAAAGCTTTCTGGAGAAAAATCTGGGACTATATGGAAAAAATGATGGGATTTTTAATTCCTTTCAAAGCAGAGATAGCTGTTGGGGCAGTACCCACAAGTACCCCCTTATGAAAAGATACAGGGACTCATGCAATGTTTTACTACTAGCTGCAACTAGAGTAATAACAAGGAGATGGAGAAGTTAGAGGGCCCCATGGAAAATGACTGGATAAACAAAATGTGGTACTTTTCCATGGAAAAGATGTCTAAAGAACTACAAGAAAAAACCCCAATGAAGACTTCGCAACGGTATAGTTCCCGTGCTAAGATAACTGAAGGGAAAGAATTGAAGCCAGATGAAAGAGCATACCCCTTCAGCTTCTATTTGTGAAGAACTGCCTACAAGAACTTAATACAGCACCTGCGTCTCATCTACAAGATTAACCTCCTTAAAGCAAAGTATTAACTGGAACTGTCAAATGTAAATTTGAAATATGTATATAGATAAACACTGTTATAATTGTATTTGTTGGTTAAATAAAAATTACGTTTAAAATAAATAAATAATTAACCCTATAGACCAAAATGGGCACAGTGGGCTGTTTTGAGGTCCTTATGGACCTGAATAAAAAGCAAGCAAGATTATAACCATCATAACGTTCAAAATTTTAGAAGGTAAACTGATAAAAGAATAATTCAACTGGCTGAGCCTTCTCAAGTTGTTGGTTTTTTTTGTTTGTATTTTTTTAATTACGGTGAAAGCTCAACTGCTTTGAATACTCTGAAACTGGAGTGGCAATAGGAGCATAACATCAGGGAAGAAATGGGTGTCACCTTGGAAGGATAGATCTATGATCTCAGCAACAGTATGAGCTGGCAGAGAGCTCTGGTATAAAGCTCCCAGCCACATGAGCACTACCACAGAAGCCATTATCCTCCCCAGAGAATCCACCATATCGTGGTTAGTCTGAAATCAATAACTCTGCCAAAGCTTTTAACACCTCTTCTACCAGAGTGATATAACTGCCCTCTTTGAAAATTTGGCCTAGATACGGGTGAGGAGTTTAGAGATAACAGCAGCTGATAGGGACTCAGCATTGATCAGGCCTATCAACCCTATCAAATCCTGTTGGTCAGTCATTTGCAACAGGTGATCAGAAGGTTGAGAAAAATTATATTGTAGCCCCTAGCTGCTTTCCTTATCTCAATTAATAGGGAGTGGCTATAATGACATAAAGGGGGCATCTGCGGGGAAGGCACAATAGAGAATGTCTGACAGATGCCAGAGCATTCCAAATTCGGCACAGCCTATGAGTCAGACTCATGCAAGGGTACTGAACATAAAAGACTAAGTGATGCATCACTACCAGGATAGGGTATTACTGATGAGCACTGCAGTATTAGAAATGGAGCCAGGGAAAAGCTTCCTCAAGTTTCTGGTACCATTGTTGGAGATGGTACGGATAAATGATTCAAGTCGTGCACAGGCCTGACCTGTGCTAGTTGGAGTTGAGGGAAAAGAGATTCCCGGAGCAGACTTGGTGGGGAGAGACACATGGAAGTATCCTGGCTGTGGAGAAGTTGGAGAACTCATGGAGTGGGTAAAAGCAGTCAGGTGTAAGCTCCTTGCTATTTGACATACCAAAGAGGGACCTGGCAGTATGAGGGCCATCAGCACAGGCCTCTTGTGGGCTAGAGAATCCATAAACCTTCCTGTCTAATTGGGAGTTTCTCTGGACGCTCTCTGAGGGATATGGAGAGGCACTTTAGATATTTTCGGTGAGGAATGCTGAGCTAATCGTGTGAGGGGATATAATCATGCTACAAATCAGCATCAAGGTTGTCTACTTCTGAGCGGGTCAGAGATCTGTGCATGGGTATGAGAGATACCAGGCCAAGATCTGTCTATCACTGTTTAAAAACGCCTGTTCTCAGGGGTCTGATGTATCCATTGCTATGAGAGTTTTCACGTAAGACTCAAAGGAAGACAAATGATGCCCAAGCAGCTCACAAGAGAGGGCCACGCCTGGTTTGGGTAAGGGAGCAAGGCTAGCTAACAACGGCACTGTAAGCATGGCTTCCTGTAACACTCTTTCCACTATAGTGGAGGCTAGCGATATTGGACATTTAAGATGTCGTGCCACCCTGGGATAGCTGGATCATTCCAGTTAGGAACTGGGAAAAAGGTGTCTGTCACCCATGATCTCTCCTTTAGTTGTGCTTACATTCTTAAAAGGGGTGATCCCAAAGTCCGAGATGTAGAGGAGAATGACTTGAGTATAGAGAAAGTAAGGTTGCCATGTTGGTCCCAAATATAGGCAATAAAGACAAAGTACTACAGCGATATCTTTTGTTGGAGGTAGTTTGTCCAATTAAAGGTATCACCGTACTACTATGTCTCTATTAAGTATAGTAATAGCTATATTTATGGAATGTTGTTGCAGCATCATTTCTTCACATGGACCTTGGCCCTGTGAAGAGTCCCAGAGGGGTCTTTTGTGCCGCGAGATGGGAGAGGCCTTTTTCAGCACAAGCGGATCATGTTTCTAAGTAAAACATAAGGGAATGCTGTCCCTGTAAGTCTACTGAGAGAGACATGTCAGGAAGATTAGTCTGGCTCTTGTCTATATTTCATTAGGCATTGCCTAATGAGATACCAATCCATCAGTTGTGATATTAGGGACTGTTAGTCTTGGGAATACATTAAAAAAACGTAGTCCTTTTTATCCATCACAGAACTCAGTTGGAAAGTTCATGCTAGATGGTGACGATCCCCCCTTCAAATGCAGGAGACTAGCAGCACGGGAAGCATTTGTACCTCTTTTTGAGTCAGAAGCCTGACGGGGGGTGCTCTCATTTCCTCATTTGGCTGGGGACCAGATAGAATGGTCAATACTTTGGCTATGGAGAACAACTGATACAGAATTGAGATGTGGTTTAAAGAGTGGTGGATAGAGCAGTGGGACAGAACCAGGAGCAGGTGGTGTCACCAGTGCTGTCCATACCAATGGTATCATGTCAGTATGGTTCGCCCCTGGAGACTTATGGAACCAGATCGGTTCCAGAATGCTCTGGGAAATATACCTTCTGATCTTGACAGCTGCCCACTCGAGGACCTCATTGCCTTTTGGAACACCTTGCTGGCGAAGGGCAATCAACCGGACGGCTCCCAGGCGCCCGCTTCCCGAGCACAAGCGACGCAGGGCCCCGTGGTTTACGGAGGACCAGCATCAGCTGAAGCAGGAGTGGAGGCAGTTAGTGACGGTGGCGCTGCTCTTGCACTGAAGCTGACCGATTGCAGCATAGAGCTGTGTTAAAAGTCTATGACATGGCTATGTGGGCAGAAAAGTGGAATTTCTTGGCTACCATCATATTGTCCACAAAGCTGCGTCCAGTTAAGCTTTTCTGGGTGGTGAAGGAGTGGGTCAGTCTGGCCTCTCTCTGCTGTAACGGGAATATTCCAGTGCTCGCTGTGACATGTTTAGCAACTATTTTGCAGAAAAAAATCACTCCTATCCACCACAACTTCGACACTGAACTTAATACAGTAGATATATCTGAAGTTATGAATGCCCCATCTGGTCTGGTTTTATGGGATCAGTTTCAGCAGGTATCGTCCACAGATGCAGTAGAGATAATAGGAGCTGTGAGGGCCACAACTTGTGAACTTGATCCTTGCCCATCCTGGCTGGTGAAAGTCAGTCAGGAGACATTGGGGTCGTTGCTGGCGGGGGTTGTCAATGCCTCCCTTATGGAGGGCAGGGTAACGTGGTGCCTTAAGGAGACTGTGGTGTGACACTAGCTCAAGAAGCCATCTCTTGATATTGACACCCTTGCCAGCTACTGACCAGTCTCTAACCTTCCCTTTTTAGGGAAGATTATTTAACTGACAGTGGCCCAGCAGCTCCAGGAGCATCTGGACCACATCAACTTCCATAATCCCTCCCAGTACAGATTTCATCCGGGCTATGGCACTGAGACTGCACTTGTGGCCTTGGTCGACAATCTTTGCTGGGAGTTGGACTGTGGTCGGTACACTTCTGATTTTATTAGATCTTTCAGCAGCTTGGACACAGTTGATCATGAGATGGTGGTGACCTGTTACCATGCCGGGGTGGGTGGGACTATTCATGAATGGTTCCACGCATTCCTGGCTGGGAGAACTCAGCGTGTGGTACTGGGGGATTGTACATCGTCCCCCAGGGACCTATTCTGTCCCCTTTCCTGTTCAACATGTACATGCAGCCTTTGGGCAAGATCGTGAGACGTTTGAAGCTCGATGTCATCAGTATGTTGTTGACACCCAACTACCTCTCATTTTCGTCAGACCCAGCAGTCTCGGCGTTTGCCCAGTGTTCTGCCTGCGGTGGGGGATAGGATAAGGACGAGCTGTCTGAAGCTGAATCCAAACAAGACGGAGGTGATGTTAATGGGTAAGGGTGAGGGAGTGGAGGCCGCCCCCCCCCCATCACTGGTGTGGTACGTCCCTCAAGTTTGGAGTCTAGGAGTTCTCCTCGATTCACAGCTCTGCCTGGATGCCTGGGTGGCAGCTGTGGCGAGGAGCGCATTTGGTAAATTACATCTGGTCCACCGTCTTCAGCCGTATATCTCAGGCTCCGATCTTCCCACCATCATCCATACATCACCACTTCAAGATTGGACTACTGCAACACACTTTATGTGGGGCTAACCTTAGTGATGATCCGGAGGCTGCAGCTGGTGCAGAATGCGGCAGCTCGTCTTCTTGTGGGAGGCAGGCCGCCGGGAGCACGTAACACCGGTGCTCTGTTCTCTGCACTGGCTGCTTGTAGTCTTCTGGGTCCAATTCAAGTTGTTGGTTATTACCTTTAAAGCCCTACACGGTCTGGGCCCCGCATACCTGCGAGACCGGCTCATCCCTCTTGTCCTGGATTGGCCCCTGCAGTCGGCCGGGGGTGCCCTCTTGGAGGTCCCCCCAGGTAGCGACATTCAAGAGGGCATTCTCGGTGGCTGCACCGTGGCTATGGAACTCTCTCCAGGCAGAGATTAGTCTTTCTCCAGATCTTCCCTCCTTCCGTAGACAATGTAAGACCTGGCTGTTTCGCTAGGCATTTGGTGAGGGGAATGGATAGTGGGTGGGGATTGGGGGGGAAATAGGGTTTTTGATCTTTTGGGGGAGCCTCTTATTTTTATGCAATATTTATTATTATATTGTATTTTATATTTCTGTATTTTGTGTTTTTATATTTTATATGTTGTTCACCACCCAAGCTGCCATTGGGCAGGAGGGGGTGGTATATGAATACTGTAAATAAACAATGAGAGATTTCCTCAAAATAGAGCTACATAAGGATGAAAATTTCAATTGCTAGTTGGGACAGTAAGCAACCTCCTCAGTGGTAAGCCAGCACAAGGACAGTTTAGGCCTGTCTGGAGGTGGCATACGGCATGGAGCACAGGGGCTTGGGTTTCCCCCTAGGGTCACATTCAACCAGGCTGACCAGAACCAACTCTGTTCCCGAGACATGGGCATGAAACCTTGTTCAGCCTCAGCAGCTCTGTGGAATAGAACCGTCCCTGTATCTTGTGAATGAGACACTGGGGCTGCAGGCTGGGGCTGAGACCGTCCCATTGAGTTTCCACTACTGAAGCCTCAGATCTGCTATCTAGCAAGCCAGTAAGACCATCTTCTTCTGCCAACAGCTCCAGCAATGGAGAAATGTTAAGAATAGTGGGGCTGATCCCATACCCTGCAGATTCGCATGCATGAGCATGCACTGTTTCTGCATGGCACAATGTGCCGGCAATAGGGGTACATACTGTTCTGGTGGGGCATGGGATTGGCCCTACCATCTATAAAAATAGCATCACTGTCATCTGTACCCTCTACCCAGAGGTCTCAGTTAGGGTGGGTACCTGAAGTCAAGGTTGGGTGTGCCTCTGATCACCTTCTATCACCGCCCGAGGTCTTTAGAGAAGTGGTACCTCCCATGCCATCCGGTACCATGTGACCTGGAGCAGTCAGCACCTTCCTTGCGGGCAATGTCAGGGGAAGGGCGGGGGGCACAGGTTATTGCTGGTTCCAACAAACAGACATGGGCTCTGCCTGTTCGGCATTGAGCATTGTTTCCTGTTGGATATGGAGAAGAACATTCTGTTCCGATCCAGATATTTGTGCCGGGCACCAGCGGTGGGTCTTGGAGGCACAAGACTTGACATGCCTTGCTGAGAGTGGGCTGCCGTGATCTTTTGAGAGAATCTTGCCCTGTTGTTCACTAGTAAGCCTCAGGGGCAGAGACTATTTGGGGGGAATTTTTCCCCATTGTGCACTTGCAAGCCTCTTAGGCTGTGGAAGCCAGCAAGATGTTTTTTCCAAGTCTGCTGAGCAGCGGCACTTATGATCAAAGCAGGTGCCAGACTTGCCCCATCTGGCTACTCATAAACCTCTTCAGGTTCCATGCTCTTCCTCTTTGGAGCTCAAATTGCATCTCCCAGCCCAGTGTTGGGTGATTCTACCCTCGTGGTTGTTTGACGGGAAGGTTAATAGAATGAGGTTGTTTATGGGACCAAAGAGAAGTCCTTCTTATAGAGATGTGCAGCCAGTCTAACCCGTCTTTGTTGTTCTAGAAGTGAAGGCTCGGCAGAACTGGCAAAGAGGAGTTGTGCTCCTCTCCCAAACAGATAATGCAGAGATAGTGCCTATCAGAATAGGGCATGGAATTTAATACGGTCTTCACGCGTTTTCAAACCGGGACTGTTTCATCTTTGCAATCAGTCCCCGCGTAGAAGAAGTATTTCAGTAGAACAAAAAGAAACAGAAACCAAGAAGTTAGTGAGGTAATCTAGGATATTCTAAAGATCTGTCGTGTTTCTCAGTGCAGTAAGAGAAGAACTGGAGGGGGGCAGAGCAGCATGCCTATATATCAGGCATCCAGCACACACTCTCTGAACTAAACATGTGCCACTCCACTTGATGCTGCTGCTGATGCTCCCTCTAGCAGAGGGATAACCCATTAGTGTGGCTCCACAAGGATTCCACTCAAAGAAGAACTGCTATTCATAGTCTTTCAAATTTACTTTCATGTAAAAATGTAGAAATAGACTTTTTACAAAAACAGCACAATATTCTGAATTATCTTACTGGAATGGGTACAACCACATTTGTATGCCTACTGTAAAAGAACCAAATAACGCTCTATACTCTGCAGTTTTAGACTCCTGCTAGTTTAGTAGTTAGAGAAGACATTAAGCTGGCTATAACTTTGGGGCTACATTCAAGCCATGCAGCTTAGCGAGAGCATGGTTGCTGCATTGGTCCCAAATACCTACTTGGTTCAGAGGATATCTTTTATCATGGCAAGATATTTATTCCACGACAAACTTTCAGGCCAGACAGGGTGCCCCCTTAGGCAAAGTCAAAACTATAAATATAAGGCCATGGGCCTTTTCACAGGGAAAATTTTAAAAACCCTTACCTTCTGAAAAATATAGAGGGATGGAAATGTGCGCGATATATCCAGCTTTATTAGTTCCAGACTGGCCTCACGGTCAGCAACAGATACTCCTGTATCTAGAAATGTACAAAGTAGGCATTCATAGAGATGGGTTAAGAAGTTCCTTTAGACACATGTAAATATGCTCATATGTTAGCGGCTTTAAAAAGTTATTGTATAAAGAAACCATGAAAAGGAGCCACTAGGCAAGATACATTATTTATTTGAATGCTTTCCAGTCATAAAGCTATAGCATAAAGGGCCACAACTAAACATGTGGCCAAATTTTTCTAAGGAACAGCCAACAGATATTGCACACAATCCTGAAGACAGGGAGCAGTTTACTTCTAGCCTTTATTTGAGAAACTAGAAGACACTCAACAAAACTAATGGGCAGGAGATTTAAAACAAGTAAAAGGAAGTACTTTTTCACCCCGCATACATGGATGTTGTGAAAGCTATTGGCATAACTGGGTTTAAAAAAAATAATTGGAGAAGTTCTTAGAGGATAGGTCCATAAAAAGGCTATTAGTCAAGTTGGTCAGGGAACACATCGCTGGACTGTTGGGAGCATATAGCAGGGAAATGGATCACTCCATTATGACCAGTTACATACTTAAGTGACCGACATTGGCCATTGTTGGAGACCGGATGCTGGGCTGGATGAACCACTGGTTTGACCCAGTATGGCAGTTTTGTTCTTAATTTCCTCATCTGAAAATTACAGGGGTTGAAGATAAAGGCACCTCACGCTTTTGTACTCTAAAACCTTATTTCTAGCAAGTCTGCAACTCAGATTAGGAAGGGTGTTCAATCTGGAACTGAATGCAATTAGTTGGAAATGGGGAAATTGGGTCACAATACAATTTCACAAATGAGTTTTCCCCTTTAAGATAGACACTACAGATCACATGTATTATTTTATTAGGCTAACTCAGCCTAGATAGAATACAGCTCATCTCAGCATACTCACTACACAGCAAAGCAGATTGCAAACAAGGACACATGAATGCACACAGGCTAAATAGACATGCCTATCAGGCTGTGCTGGAACAGCATTCTTATCTTTCTAGGTCTCCTTCTACCTATTTTATTTATACTAACAAACCTTACACACTGCACTGTTTTATCCTGTTATTCCTCTCTCATAGAAGACTACAGAGGGACACATTCATTACAGCATGCAAGACGCTAAATGAGGGACCACTGAGCAAGACTAGCCAGTAGATACAAGCTAGGACATTCAGGCTCATTTTCGCACTTAATCCACTAGGATATTCGACTTTTGAAAGGTGACAGCATCACAGGTGCGTGAGTTTTTCAAAACGTGTTATAGCAACAGAATACACATCTTCACACTGAGAGCTGCCCTGCCTCACCCCCCAACTCCCACCCCTCGACAGGCCATCCGATTAAAGACGGCTCGCCAGATGTGCAGGCAGAGCAGATGCGGGGCAGGATGTCCCTGCTCTGGAACAACCCAGAGCACCGCCAGCAGAGCGGGCAGCCCAACTGTAGGGCACCAGCCTGAGGCAGGGCTGCCATCCATCTGCTCAACAGATGGCCACTGCAGCCCCACTCTCAGCAGAGGGTTGCCCCGGCAATGTCATAGCATTGCAGATGATCTGCCCGTGACGCTATAGTAGGGGGGAGGGACACAGTGCGGGTAGACCACAAGTCCCGGCAGCTGCTGGGTCTGTTTAAAATGGATCCAGGCGAAACTACAGGCATGTGGACAGGAGGGTGCACCTCAGGACTTGCTCCACAGTTGTGCACCCCTGCATCTGTTTGAAAACACTCAATGTCTTGCTATTTGCACCTGCAAATTTTAGTAAGAAAAAGAGAATTGGTCACCTACCTCGGTGAATTCTTTTCTTCTCCTGCTATGCAGACAGTCCTCCGGAGGGTAGCTGCTCCCACAACCGACAGGAGGCAGAAGAATCCTAATTCATTGTGCATGCTCCATAGAGCTATGCCCCTCTTTAGCTCTCCAGGAGTTCCCAAGCAGAGGACCGGCTGCCTAGTACTGTGACAACCGCCAAGTGTGTCCTTGTTGCTCCTGCTAGGCCCTTAAGGCCACCACTCGCAGCTCAAAACCATATAAACGAACCAAACTATTAACGCAACTGGGCAGATGGAAGAACAGAGTCCCCCCCTCCCCGAGTACAATTTTTCTGGCTAATAGGGTGGGACTGGAGGACTGTCTGCATAGCAGGAGAAGAAAATAATTCACCGAGGTAGGTGACCAATTCTCTTTTCTCCCCCTGCTGCAGACAGTCCTCCGGAGGGACATACCTGAGCCCCTGAACACCTACAGGAGGGAACAGCCAGACTCCAAGGACTCCAGAACTGCTTGGAGCACCCGTCTGCCAAAAGCAGCTTCCACCAACTGATAAGCACTGACCTTATAGTGCTTCACGAAAGCGTGTACCAACGCCCACGTAGCTGCCCGACATATCTCCTCATAGGAGGCCCTTGCCTTGAACACGTAGGAGGTAGTCGCTCCACGCACCAAATGGGGCCAGATCCCAAGAGGAGGAACCTTACCCTTTGATCTATACGTCTCCACTATTGCCTGCTTAACCCATTTAGCTATTAGGGTCTTTGAAGCTTTAGACCCTCTGACACTGGCTCGAATATTAACAAACAGAGCCGTAGATCTGCGAAAAACTTGCTTTCTGGTCAAGTAGATCTTCAAGGCGTGGTGAACATCTAAGGTGTGCCACAACCTTTCCTTTGGAGGAGTCGGATTTGGACAGAAAGAAGGAAGAATCACCGCCTGGGATCTGTGGAAGATAGAGTTAACCTTTGGCATAAATGCTTGGACTAGCCTAAGGGTCACTGACTGCTTCTGAAAAACACAGAAGTTCTCTTCCACAGACAGGGCCCCCAGCTCTGACATTCTCCTAGCTGATGTAATTGCGATCAGGAAGGCTAACTTCAGAGATAACATGTAGAGACCCACCTGAGCCAGAGGCTCGAAGGGAGGTTTAGTCAGGGCGTCTAAAACCAGATTGAATTCCCAGGAAAGACATCTATGCACCACTGGCGGGGAGAGGTGCTTTACTGCCCTGAGAAACATGTCTATGTCTTGACAAGCTTCTGTTATTCCCCACGTACAACACTGAGCTTAATGCTGCCACCTGCCTAGCTAGAGTATTATGCCTGAGGCCCTTGTCTAGACCCGCCTGAAGAAACTGTAGCACCCGAGAAATGGAAGCTGTACTGGGGTCCAGGCCCCTGTCCAGGCACCACAGGGAAAACACCTTCCAAGTCGCCCTGTAGGACCTCCTGGTAGCCTGCCTTCTGGCCGATAAGAGAGTATTTAACACCGCCCCTGAAAAACCTTTTCCCTCTAGCGCTAGGCGCTTAATGTGTAAGCCGTCAGTTTTATCGATCCTACGTTCTCGAACAGTATTGGCCCCTGAGACAGCAAATCTGGAAGCGGAGGTAGGGACAGGTACTCTCCCCTGCTCAACTCCATGAGGTCCAAGAACCAGGGGGGTCTCGGCCACCAGGGAGCCACCAATATTACCTGCACCCTTTCCCTTTTTATCTTTGCCACTGTCCTTGTTAGTAGAGGCCAGGGAGGGAAGGTATAGAGGAGGCCGTCTGGCCACCTCTGGTTCAGCGCATCTATGGCCACTGCTCCCGGGTCGTACGATCTTGTCATGTAATGCCCCGACTGGCGAATAGGTCCATAGTCGGCCGCCCGAAGGCTTCCACTATCTTCCTGAACACTGCCCTGTTCAATGTCCACTCGTGAGGGTCTATATCCCTCCTGCTGAGCCAATCTGCCTGGTGGTTGTCCGAGCCCCTTATGTGAAGGGCTTTGAGAGACAACAGATTGATTTGCACCCATGAGTGACCGGGCTTCCCCCTGAAGTGAGGGGGATCTTGACCACCCCCGATGGTTGATGGAGGCCTTTGCCGTGGTGTTGTCAGTATATATTAATATGTGAGCCCTTTGTAGATGAGGGGAAATCCTGGCCAGGACTAGGCGGATCGCCCTCAACTCCAGGAAGTTGATGCTCCTGGTTGATTCCTCCCTGGTCCAGGTCCCCTGGATCATTATGCCCTCCATGTGAGCCCCCCAGCCCCTCAAGCTGGCATCTGTGGTTATCACCTTCCGACAGTGTTCTGTGAGTGGAACCCCCTCTACGAACCTTGCTGGTTCTAACCACCAGTACATGGAGGATCTTAGCCAATGAGTCAGCCGAACCCAGGGATTCTGCCCGGCGGAGAGATCGTTCTGGAAAGGCCTGAGCAGGTGCTGCAAGGGCCTGAGGTTGCAGCGTACCCACTGAACCTGCCGGGAGCAAGACACCATCAAGCCCAGCAAACTTCCAAGGTTTTTAGCCTTAACCGGGTGCTGGCACGGAGGAGCTCTTGCCTTTTGAGGGGAACAAAGACAGCGTCTGAGGCAGTATCCATGACCACACCCAGGTGCTCTATCCTGCAGGAGGGCACCAGCTGACTCTTGGCGACATTGACCACAAACCCATGACTGCTGAGGTAGGCCATGACCCTGTCCACCTGTGCGTTCGCCCCAGTCAGAGAGGGAACTCTGATCAAGAGATCGTCTAGATAGGGGAAAACATAGATCCTCTCCATGCGCAGATTTGCCAAGAGTGTCACCAGGGTCTTGGTGAATGTCCTGGGAGCCGAGGAGAGACCAAACGGCAAGGCTCTGTACTGCCAATGGCTCTGGTTGAATGCGAACCTGAGCCATCTCCTGTGAGCTGGGAAAATTGGGATGTGGAGATAGGTCTCCTGCAGGTCCAAAGATGCCATCCAGTCTCCCCTTGACAACCCCTGACAAACTGATGTTACTGTCTCCATTTTGAATTTTATCAGTTTTATCCACCTGTTTAGAAAGTCAAGGACTGCCCTAAAGTGTCCTGACTTTTTTGGCACCAAAAACAAGATGGAATAGAGGCCCTGTCCCCTTTCCTGCTGAGGAACCTTCTCTATGGCTCCGATCGAGGGCAACCTGCTTATCTCGTTGGACATGGCCCGCACCTTTTGGGGGTCGTTTGAGAGGGGGGAGGAGAGGAACCTGCCTTTTGGGGGGCAGAGAAAATCCAAAGTGTATCCCTGCCTTACCAGCCACAAGACCCATGCGTCTGAGATTGAGTTTTCCCAGACGCTTGAGAAACGCTGCAGCCTGCCCCCTCTCTCTCCACCCCCGTGCAAGTCATTCCTGCTTGGGCTGCTGCCCGGCCTGGGGCTTGCAAGACCTGAATTTGTCTGTCTTGCGCTACCTTTGTCCTTGAAATTGAAAAGGTTGCCTAGGCTCTCTGTCCTGCCCTTGATTTCACCTGCCATAGGGGGTGGGGTAAACCCCAGATTGAAAGGACAGGAAATGAAAAGGTTTTTTCTTGGTTGCAAACTGCTGCAGGGTCTTAGTTTTTGCCTTGTCTGAAGCGTCCGCGAGGACCTTATCCAGACAAGTGCCAAAAAGTTTGAAGCCCATATAGGGGCCCTCCACCAGCAGATTTTTTGCTGTAGCGTCCCTCTGCCAGGATCTGAGACAGATTCTCCTTCTAGCCCCCACCGACAGCCCCACGGAGAATGCTGACTAGGAGAGCGCATCCGTGGTGGAATCTGTCAGCATGGCGACCGCCAGCGTGACCCTGGAGGATAATACCTTTGGCCTTTTTCCTGAGATCTTTTCGAACTGCATCTCCTGAAGCCATGCCATAGTGGCCCTGACCACGTAGGAAGACAATATGTTGACCTGCAAAGAGGCAGCGGCTGAGTCCAAGACTCTCCGAAACGCCCCATCTACTTCTCTGTCTGTGGGGTCTTTTGGGTAGCAACCCCCCTCCGTAGGAAAAACCATCTGCCTTGCTAGGGAGGCAGCCGTGGCGTCCACTTTAGGGTTCTTAAACAGCTCCCCTTTTTTTGCGTGAGAAACTGTAAAGGGTCTCTTGGGTCTTGTTCATTTTAACCCCTTTACCCGCTGTTTCCATTCTGAGAGCACTGATTTCTCAAACGCTCTGTCCAGAGGTAGGCCTTTGTCCCTGCCCTGGACTGAGGGGATCAGGTCCCTATCATCCTCATCTGACTCAAGAGGACTGATTCTTAGGGGGTCTCTCACTGAGCTGCAGGGTTTTAAACCACCTGATCTAGAAACTCCTCCCTATACTGCAAGAGAAATTTTCTCTCTGGTTCGTTGGAAGGGAGAGGCTGCTGCCATTCTCCTTCCTCCAGGTCCGAATTGGACTGCCCAGAGTCTGTCTCCGCATCCGCGATCAGGCTGAGGGACATGGCCTTCCCAGGCCGCCCTCTGTCCTCCTCAGAGGATTCTGCCATGGCAGAGGCCTGAGGAAAATCCAGAAGCCAGGAAACTGCGCCCCCTGCTGGCCGCCGCAATTTCCCCACCTTTTTTGCCCACACTTCTCCCCCCCTCCCCCCGAGGACCCCCTCCTGCCTCACTTCCTCTTGCCCCCCCGCTCCTCTTTAAGGAGGTTAATAGAGTCCAGGATCCTACCCATGGTGGCATTAATGGCCAGCAGGGGGCCCAGGACTGCCATTGCTTCTGAGGGGGGTAGCAACGTTGCCTGGCTGGAATCTCCCTGCGTGGAAGCCTGCCGGAGGGGAAAACACAGAAGGCATGCTTTTACAAGGCAGGAGGCCTGTAACGAGGAGGGGGGGCAGATTCCCCAGGAGCGCACCATTCCCAACCCCCTAAGCAACCACAGAGCTGCCCTACTCCGTCCTGGTGCTGGAATCCATGTCTTCTGCTCCCTCTCCCGACGCAGCAGCGTGGGTGAGCGGAGCACTGGCTCTTTTCCTCTGGGGAGGGCCGGTTCTGAATTGTGTCTCTGCCATGGCAGGAGACTGTTCTGGGCAGGGGAACACAGCCGCAGCGCGGGACTCAAGCGCCTCCGCCTCCCCACTCCCGAGCTGCTGCAGGTGAGCTGGCCTGGGCCCTGCCACCGGTTCCCTGAACGCAGTGCTACACAGGGTCCCTCCGGCCTCGCCTGTCTTAACAGACTCCTCACCGCTCCCGATCCGGAGCGTTCAAACTCGCATCCTGCCGGTCCGAGGCAGAAGATTGAACTGGAGAGCTAAGGAGGGGGGTAGCTCTATGGAGCATGCGCAATGAATTAGGATTCTTCTGCCTCCTGTCGGTTGTGGGAGGAGCTACCCTCCGGAGGACTGTCTGCAGCAGGGGGAGAAAGCATGACTTTCACTGGCATCTCCATTGACAGGAGAAAACTCACGTATCTGCTAAAGTCAAGAAAAACCAGCAAGAGCGGGACAAGAGCTTCAAAATCTGGAAGTGTGAATATATGTAACAGATACATGAGCCTTCAGACATTTCCCCACTTTACTTTAAAATGTGTAGCTCTTCTATAAATAGTATATGACATTCTAAGAACATACCTTCTGAATCATTCTCTGACCCTGTCTCGCCAAAAGTTTTCCATCGTTCCTTGGCTCGAGATAAGAAGATTTCATACAGTTCTGCAAAACAGCAGCATGTTGTCAAATTGTACAGTTACAGAAAATACTAATGCACACTGTTTTGCTCCCATCTCTTCTTTTCTATTATGTGTGGCCTCTGCCTATGTACTAAAATGAAAAGGGGAAATGCATTACTAGAATCTACAGTTCTAAGTGTACAGAGCTCTAGCAAATGCACTGTATTGCTCCTATATTTTTGGACTAGGGTTCAAATCACAGTAGATACGGTGAAGAAAAACTCTTGTTACTTATTTTAACACACAAATCCCATTATGGAGGCAGAAGGAAATATTAAAGTACGTCTTTTCAATGTCATGAACATACACACACACAAGCAAGTTAAAGGTAAATATTAACCCTAGTTTTTCAAATGAAACCTACCTCCTACAAAAAGGAGATTTTAAAGAGTGAGTGATTTGAGTTTAATGGCACAGTGTCCAGACATATTGCACCAAACAAAAAAGGTAAAGAACAAAGGTGTAGAGATTTAAAAGAAATCCAAATTACTAGTTAGGATTTTTATAAACCTGCAAACTGAAAAGTTTGGTTTGCTGAAAGTGTCTTTTTACCCCTCCAAGAAATGTTTTGGCCAACCCCAATTGTCTGGAGCAAGGAGATTTTAAAATTTAAAATGTAAGTCTTGTAAGCTGGCTGAGCCACCAAACTCAGACCTGAGGGAGGATACCACAGCTTCTCCTTTAGTTTTCTACAAGCTACTCTGTGCCTTTCTGTTATACAGAAATCTTTGGTCCGTTGGGTTGGCAATCCCAAGAATCATTCATGACAGTACTTCATAAAAGCAAAGCATAAGCAGGAACAGCTGGCTAGTGTACACCTCTTCGTTTTAAAAAAACAGAAAAGTATAAATTTAGAGGATGCTCTGCTCACTATGCATACATGGACAATTCACTAAAGAAGGACGACACTCTGGGATGGCCCTGATTTTAACAAACGTTAAAATCTCAACGCCACTTTTATCTAGGTTTGTAACCTGCAAACTAAAACCACAAAATGAGATGCTTTCTTCTACACTGTGTGGAAAAGATGCTCAGACAAAGCATGTGCATATAGGTAAGCCTTTCGTTTTGTTGCGCATTTTATAATGCAACAAGCTACAAAGACCATAATTTAGAATGACTTCATTCGGGTTTTTAGAATGAGTGGTCTCTACTCCTGTCTTTCCAGAACAGAATCAAAAGACACTGTCATACTATTTTATAGCAAAGTGCTACATCTCAGAATTAAGGAAAACCAATCAAAACCTGATCATTTTAAGGCAACTTCACCCCAGAGACAATGAGAATATAGAAGGATACAGGACTACTTTTGGCAAGCAGAGTTCAAGAACTTTAATTTTTTTAACACAGAGATCAGGTCAGCATACACTAAACACACACCAGGTGTTATATTTAATTCATTTCCAACAGCTAGACTCCAAACTTTCCCACGAACACTTGGGGGTAACCCCTGCCACCACAATTCTCGAACTCTCCGTGTAGAACGCCTAGGGAAAAAGGCAAACAAAATGCAATAAATAAGTATTTCGGGAATTAATTTAGCAGTTTAATGGTAGCAGGAACGTATCCTGTTCAAACTCCTGGTTTTCACGTTCAAATCGCTCCATGACCAAGCTCCCCCTTACCTCTCGGACCTAATCGCCCTACGCACTCCTGCACGCGCTCTCCGCTCTCCCTCTGTCCCCTCCCTCACTCTCCCTCGTTTCTCCTGCTCGCCCAACCGCCTTCGTCCCTTCTCCCTCGCTGCCCCACATGCCTGGAACTCCCTCCCTGCCGACATCCGCCTTGCCTCCTCCCTCCGCTCCTTCAAATCCCTCCTCAAGACCCACCTTTTCCATGCTGCCTTTCCCAATGCCCTCTAGTCTTTCCCCTTGCTCTGTCAGCCCTCCTCTGCTGACTGCTGCTACCAACCTCCTTGTAACCAAGCCAAGTACACGCACCTGAGACTTCGCATCCGCCTGAATGTTTGTTTGTCTTCTCCCATGTCTCTCCCACTGTCCCCTCTCCTTGTCTCCCCCTCCTTGTCTTTTAGATTGTAAGCCACAGGCAGGGACCGCGTCTGATTGTATGTTCTGTACAGCGCCAGGTTTTGCAACTGGCGCTTTATAAATGTTTAATAATAATAATAAATAATAATAGCACAATATGCACTCTTCTCATGTTCTTGGGCTGACAGTGAAATGCATCAATTCATAGTCCTCACAGCAGAATCTCACACTGGCCTCTAGGAATTGTTCCTGCCATCAGAGCACCACTGACGGAACTCCAGAGAGCCAAATACAACTTAGGAGGAACAACCTAACATCAGACTGGAGGAAGCAACAGACTGGAGAAATAATTCTTCCACTTTCCAAGAAGGAATCAGGTTTGTATCAGATTTGTATTGCTAAGTCTATTTACTTACATGCTTTCCCAGTTAGGCAATATTTCATTGATCCATATCACCATGGCAGTAGCAATATTCTCCTCTTGCTTGAATCGTTCTCTCATTATTTTCTTCCTTTTGTGTGCTTATTTCATTTCTGTCAAAAACAAAAAATTCCTACTGCATCACCATGCAAGATGGCAATTATTTAGATAATTTCTTGAGGTCAAAGCTTAGACTCGAGTCAAGATCAATATGCAAGCATATTCTCCCTTTTCAGAGACTGAAGGCAGGAATTATCAAACTGACTATTTAAAAACTAATTTCCCTAGAAACAAAACCATCTACAAAGTAGACAGTTTTTCTTATACAGTTCTTTATAGCATGTTTTTGCTTTCAACAGTGAACAGAACAGCAGTATGGGGTTCAGTCTGCATTGCATGTGATTGATCAAGCAAAATGATTTTGAACAAGTTTCAACAAAAATGCCTCCCCCTTCTCCAAATCAATGCAAATCAGTCAGGGCCTGACAGCCAAGCTAGATTCTTCTCTATTATGCATTATCAACCTTAAGGATTCAATGGGCAGAATAATTTCTTCTGAATCCACATGTACATCCCCCACCATAGTTTTCTTTAGTGACACTTGGGCAACCCTCAGTGGTTTCATTAGTTTGCACTGGAAATTAGAAAGGGCAATTGGGTTACTTACCTTGGGAATTGCCTTTCTATTCCCTCAAGGGAGTTCAGTCGGACGTTGGGAGATTCCCGCCACGGACACTAGGGGGCAGCAAACTGACTTTCGACTGGGCATGCGTAGGGGATCTCCCTCGCATTCCCCAGGAGTAAACAGCCGAAGAACCTGAAACTATAAACTAGCAGACAAAACAAAGTGATCAACTCTTTCCTCCCGGAAGGGGGAGCAAGATAACCCAGGATTACTACTAAAGATGCTGCCCAGATAAGGCCCGGGGGGGCCGACTGAACTCCCTCGAGGGAATAGAAAGGCAATTCCCAAGGTAAGTAACCCAATTGCCCTTTCTATGCCCTCTCGTCCGTTCAGTCGGATGTTGGGAGTTACCAAAGCAGTAAGTTCGGCACGGGTGGGATCAGCACCCCTTG
Source organism: Sphenodon punctatus (assembly GCA_003113815.1). NCBI lineage: Eukaryota > Metazoa > Chordata > Lepidosauria > Sphenodontia > Sphenodontidae > Sphenodon > Sphenodon punctatus. The sequence goes on along the minus strand of QEPC01013180.1, from coordinate 293,572 downwards.
AAGCAACCGCCTTCCAGGGAGGCCTCAGCTGAGTCCCATAAGTCTAGCTTACAACATCCAGGGAAGGTGTGCAGCTCCTACAGGTGTGCAGCCAAAAATATTTCGCCTAGGGGTTAGCGAAAAGGCGGCCCAGTGAGCTGCCGCCCCCCTAGTAGAAGAGCCAAGGAACTGATCGGTAGAGGTATGCCTGACGTCCTGTAGGCGTCAGCAAGGCAGGCTGATGTCCAACTAGCCATGGTCGTTTGTAAGCCTACTCACCCTTAGAATGGGGACGGTAGGGTACCCAGAGACAGGATGTTGTGTGAATGCCCGCGTTCACTCCCTATATCGTCAGAGGATGGCGGACGCCTAGGGAGTGCCTTTCCCCCTTCAGCCAGAGGCTGGGTCTAAGATAGAAGGAAGGGAGGCCCAGCTCCGGGACCGGGAAGAATAGGGGAAACCTTCTGAAGGAAGGTGAGATCCAACTAAAGATGACTGATTCCCTGCGGAGGGTGACAAGGGCCATGACACTGGGGAGGGCTCCGAGCTCGGGAACCCTCCTGGCCGAGAAACTGGCGAACAGGAAGACCCCAACTAAGCGAGAGGAAGGACAACACCTCTGGGGAGGTACGAAAGGACTGTGGCATGGGCTGGAAATACTACGTAGAGGCTCCAATTGGGGAACCCAAGGGCCAATGGGACGATAAGAGGCGTGCAGCCCTTATGAATTGTCCGATGTAGTGTGCCTGAAATGTGCTGATGGGAAGCTCCCACCGGGTGCTATCTAGTGCCGCTACCTGTGTGGAACAGGGTATTAAGGGGGAGACCCTTCTCCAGGCCCCCTCAGGAGAAGCAGAACCTGGTATATAGCGAGGGAGGGGTATGGCGGAACTTGATGAAACTAGGGTCCAAGAGTCCAACCTCCGCCTGGGGCACTGATAACGCGCCCGTTGGGTAAGGTCGAGGGGCTATCAGGGCCTGCAGCACTTGGATCAAACAGTCCCAACCCCAGCCAGGCTGTGGGCCCACAGCCAAGCTGACAGACTCTATAAGCCTGGCTGTATGTACAGCAGCGGACCCAGGGACAGCGAGCCCGGGACTTCTGGGAATCAGGGTGGTGTCCTGCGGCTATGCTGAGTAGGTCCGGAAACCAAGGTCTGCGGGGTCAGAAAGGTCCAGTAAGATGCCTGTGGCTCGGAGCTGCTTGGCTATGTGTATTGTGCGCCCCAGAAGCGGAAAAGGAGAACGGCATGGAGGAGGCCCGCTGGACAGTAGGGGCGTCGTGTCTCTCCGCTTTGAGGTGAGGCCATCTGGCGAGGAAGCACCTCGTCTTGGCATTGATTGACGAGGTGAAAGGGTCAAAGATTGGTAGGTGAGTTTTACCAGTTGGAAGGCTTCGGAGCTGAGGAGCCATTACCCCAGGTCTATCGCCTGCCTACTCAATCAGTCCGCCTATCTTTTCCCTTTCCTGATTTGGCAAGTAGAATAGATGGGTTCCTGCCCACTTGAGAAGGCGTTCTGCCAACTGTGGAGCGTGCGAGACCGTGAGCCGTCCTGCTTGATTCTGTACGCTAGAACAGTGAAGTTGTCCGTAAAGGTTAACATGTGTCTGCCCTGCAGAGCGTGCTGAAGGGCCAGTCGGATGGCCCTGAGCCGTTGTCCTCTCGGGGACCATGAGGGGGACACCCTGTGTGAATCAGTGCGGGTTCTCCCACCAGTTAGCGAGTTGAGGGTGTCTTGGCTGGCGAGGTTAGATGCTGGATGCAAGAAACTTGAACGGGAAACAAAGCGTTGCCCTACCCCACAGCTCCGTTCTCTGATTTGTGGTGTGTGTTACGAGGTATAGCCCTCTGCTGTGCGTTATATCGACGAGTACCCTCAGGTGGTCCAGTCGCTATGTAGGCCTGGATGGCTCCTGTCCCTGTTTATAGGGAAAACATGGTGTTCTAAGTAGGCGATGGGTCTGAGAAGGTGGCCCAGGTCCGGTGCTGTTATAGTGCCTTGATTAGCAGTCATCTAAGCATGGATAGACCACTATCCGTTCCCTTCCAAGCCAAGATTGGCGATGAGTGGAACTAGGACCTCAGTGATGGGTCTCAGCACCGTCTCCCACCCCAAGGGAAGCGTTCGGTATTGCCAATCGGTCCCTTCGTAACTCTGACGTAGCCAACGCCAGCAGGCCTGGGGTATGGGGACGTGCTGGTAGGTGATCTGAGGTCCAGAGAGGCCATCCGGGCATCTCTGGCTAGGGCTAACGAATGGGGGCTAGCGATTCATCTCAAAGTGCCACCTGTGGCGCGCTCTGTTCAGCCGCTCGAGGTCGAAAACCTCATGACCAGCCTTCCGAATTCTTCTGCACTAGGAAGAATTAGAGCAGCGGCCCTTCCTTGCTTGTGCCACGGCGCCATCTCTATGGCTCCCACACCATGGAGCCTGACGAGTTCCTAGGACATCTCCCCGGTGTTGTAGAGGTGCGGGATCGGGGGTGAGTGTGCGCGATGATGTACCCCCTGGTCATAGAAGTCAAAGGCCTGGCTTTGCCGTGGTGTGTTAGGCCGGTGGAGCTGCTGGGGGCTGAAGGACCTTACTCCACGTGCCCTGTGGGATCTGGGGCTGGTTGCTTCAGGCCGCTTGGGTCCCTGGATAAAGCAGCTGGGGGGACGAAAGTTTTAAGAAAGGTTAAGGGTATGTTTCCTATTCTTGATGCGTCCGTGCACGCCCTGTCCAGGGTGGGCCCGAAGAGTTTGCCCCCTTTAACGTGCTATTTACTGGCTGATTTGTGAGCGTGGGTCCGCCCGACAGGAGCGGAATCATAGTCTAGACTAGCCATTATGCAGGCTGTCATGCCCCTGGCAGCCCCGGTTAGTATGCCCATGAGGAGTCCCTGAGGCGAGCAGGTGCCAGGTTAATGTTGGTGGCAAATTGTTGGACAGGGGAGCCGATTATTGGGGGCTTGCCCAGCTTAAACCGCATCATGAATGCCCCTAAGACTGAGCTGGGATGGACACAAGTGAGTGGAACACAGGCACACATTCCCATTTTACAGATGGGAAACTGAGGCCGAGAGGCTCTGAGCCGCCCAAAGCCTCCGAGCGAGATCATGGCCAGAGCAGGATCCGATCTCCAATACCAAGATCCAAACGCAGCCCTCCCTCCCCCCATTACTACACCACGCTGGCTCCTGGCAGTGGTTATGTGCCACCGTTTGGGCAGGGCTCTATTCCACCTGAGCTCCCCTGTCGGTGGGGTCCTTTGTTGGAGGATCCCCTCTATGGGGAACGCAGACTGGCGTGCTAGGGCCGCAGTGGCTGCATTCGCCTGGGGAAGGGCAAAGATCGCGTGGCAGACGGTTGAGGTATGGAGGATCTGCTGGGGCTTGGAAAGCTGGGAGGAACTGGAAGGTAGCCTCCATTGAGTCTAGTTGATTTTCCGACAGGCTCTGCCTAGTGAGGCCCCACTGGAGCTGTGGTTCCCTAGGGGATGTATACCCTCTGATTCCTCCTCATTGGAGGAGGAGGGGTCTGAATCCTTTTTTTCCCCCCAGGGGATTCAGGTTGATTAAATCACCCTGTCCGCTCCTATAAGAACTAGGGGCCAAAAACGTGGGGAAGTTGTCCATCTGCTTCCCTGTGCCCCTGGAGGAGGGTGTCCTCCCACTCCTAGGCTCGCTGTTGTAACCTGCAGGTGCCCAGTGTTGAACCCATGTCTTCAAGGTTCTGGAGCAGCTACTAGCCCTGCAGCGCCACCGTAGCCCTCTCCAAAGGGAGGTCAGGATGCGGTGGGGGGGGAGCAGCCCCTTCCTCAGCAGAGGAGAGTACTCTGGTTGGGGGCGCCTTGCCAATTTAGAGCGCTTACTATAGGAAGGGACTGACTCAGAGCCCTCCGGGGGTGGGGGTGGGGGTGCGTCTCACCTTCCTCGCTGAGGAGGGAGTCCAGCTGGGTCTCCTCGGAGGAGGGGCCCAGTAGCTCCTATAAGGATAAATTCCAGGAGGATGTGGGTTGCTTATGCACATCCTGTCAGTGGCCCCGGAAGAGCCCTGAAGGTGGCCTCGAGAATAACCTCCCATGAGAGAGGCTTTGGGAGCGCTATAGGGATTTTACACTCTCTTTATTATTTGTATGTATCAGGGCTGGGCCCTGAGCTCGCTGGCGCACTGGAGAGCTCTCCCGCGCCCTGCGCTGCCTGGTGCTTGCGTTGGAAATCCAGTGCCTGGTCCCCACTTACTTGCGGGGAGGCAGTTGGGGCTACCTCCCCCTATTCCAGAACCTCCTCACCATGCAGAATTGGGCCCCGTACTGCCAGCAGTCCAGGCCTGACCCGGCTGCGGTGGGGTGGACCGTAGTTGGGCGGGCTGTGCTGGACGGGGCTACAGAGCGCGCAGTTTCGGTTTCGCCCTATGCGTTGCCAGCGGGGCTTTCCTAAGAGCGGCGTGGGGTGCCGCACCCGGCGGCCCTTGCCGCCTCCGCCCTGATTCTGCAGGCCCGTGCGGGGGGCGTACCCTGTGGGCCGCACCCCCGACTTCGCAGAGCCCCATCCCATGCAGTAAGCCGGGAACGGGGTAGGCTGCTGCTTACAGCAGCTCCGGCGCACACAGCGCTAGGTATCCGTGTTGGGGCAGGCGCCCCAGCTAGACTAACAAAACGGAAGGCCCCCCCCCTCAGAAGGAGAAAGGGGGGCCCAAAAGTCACCAGTGGATGTGGAGCACCCTGCTACACTCCTTTTTGTTCAGAGGCAGACTTTCGACTGGGGAATATGAGGGAGATCCTCTACGCATGCCCAGTCGAAACTCAGTTTGCTGCTTCCTAGTGTCCATGGCGGGAATCTCCCCCAACGTCCGACTCAACGGACGAGGGGGCATAGAAAGTAAGTTTATTGATAAAACCAACTTCCATTTCAGCTACTTTGACTGATAGACTAAAGGGAGAAAACAGAAAAATGTTTTGCAGATGTCAGCAGACATGACAACCTGTACAAGGAAGATCTACTCAGTACGGAGGTACCGTTTTGTCACATTCCAGAGCAAGCACTTCTTAAGGACATGGGCTGTAGTCAACTTTATATAAAGAAAACCAAACTGTGCTTTACTACAATTAATTTCCTTTTCTAGAAAACCTGGTATTAACCAGTAATTTTTAATTACACACATGGTAACAGCCTACTTTAGGTTACAAAGCTAAGCGCTGCAGAATGTCTGCATTTCTCAAGTTCTAAGCTATTATTAAGCTCAAAGGACAGGAGGCTGCTTCTAGTGCTCCGATGGTTAGTTCTTCCAGAAGGAAAAATACTCCCCTAACAACAACAACAACAACAACAACAAAAGAGGTAGTCACGTGAAACTATAAAACTCCTGACTCTGAAGATATGTGCTTGCAGAGGAAGTGCTCTGTGTGGCCTGAAAGCTTGCTCGCTTATTTCCACCACCAACAATTGGGCCAATAAAAGATATAGTTTGAAACACTTTGTCTCTACATAATTTATTAAAACTGAGGAGATTTTGAAATGAAGGCAACTATGGATTGAGGCCATCTGTCTGCCCCTAAGCCCATATTCCAGGGGTGAGGGGAGGACCAAAATAGAATTCTCTAAAGGTTGGAAGTAAACAACAGTTTTCAATAAAGGTGCACTGAAGACCATGTAGACATTTTCCCTAGCCTCATGGATGATCCACACATCTGAAACTAATCTAGCAGATCAGCCCAAACACAAAACCAAGTAACAGGCTGTGTTAAACAGCTATTCTGAATCCAACTCAAAAAGGCATTAAACTCAGCAGACGCCTGTGCTCATGAATTCCTACTGAAGCCATTGGGCTCAGAAGAGAGAGAAGTCTTAATGTGCATACTGTACTTTGGGAGCCAGGCCATGGTTCTCAATCACATAGAAGAGTTATAGATGTTTATCAGACACACACTTGGGAGAAAGATTTGTGTCAAAAGCTCCTGGATAGCTTCCTGTAGCTGTTCTGAGGGGAGCTGGAGAAGGGCAGGATTGGAAATAGAAGTTCTACATAGGAACTGAAGACATGCTTTAGCAAAAGTCACCATTATAAATTTTTTTAACTAAAGAGACAGGGGTTTGGGGTTTCTTCTGCTTTGTTTTAAAAGGAAAAGGCAGCAGAAGTTGCACTTCTGCTTGTTGAGCTATCATAAGCATTGCTAACCAATAGATCAGACTTCTGAAGGAACTCTTCCTCCAACAGCATTCAACAAAATAGACTTCCAGTACGTTAAAACAGCCTAGCTACTACATAATGAGTAGTGTCAGCCCCCCACTGCTATTTTTCAAAACGTTACGACTTGAAAGGTGTGTAATAGATTCCCAAACACATGGAAGAGTGTGGGTGTCTACAAAAAATGACTGTTTTTAGAGTGGTAATAATATGATACTATATATTTTGTCAAAGTATTTGCTTTAAAGTAATATTTTAAAGACACAGTCGGAGAAGACTTGTTGCAATAGAAAGCCTTTTACTTATAAAGTCACAGACAAGTCAAAAAGTCATCAGCCATCTTAAATATTTAATGTTCTTAAATGTTTAATAAATCTTCCAAGAAACCACAGAGAACATCGAGATTATTTGGAGCAGTCTTTAATCATTAATAAGCAGATGGCTAAGTAAATTAAACAGAGCCAATGATTTGGACCAGGAGAAATCCGGTTAGAATTACTGCAAACCAGCAGCAGCACTTTCTGCTGTATTCAGAATACCTAAGTAAACTGATATTTTGCATCATATGGGAATAACAACATATTTTGTTTTTCCACATTTGTAACTATAGGGAGTCGTCTTGAGGGAGAGGGCATCATTTTGAAAGCATCAAGATGAAACCTGGAGATGGTGTCTGTTCTTGAAAAGGCCGAGGCTTGCGATGCCATGCAGAAAATCTCCAACACAGATTGACCAAAAAAATTGGTTTGGGGTGAGATGACATTAAACTCATGAAAGCCAATCACACCTTGAGTTTTTCAAGAATAAACGGAGTGTCCAAAATATTTTATTTTTTTTAAAAAAATAAAAGATTGCTTTTGCCAGACTTCTAACATGCTCCCTCAGTAAACCCCATGGAAGCTCTTCCAGTTATAAGAGCACTAAATGGGTAAGTATCAGAAAGCAACCAAGAATCAGAATAAGAATCAGAAACATAGGGTGTTTTTAAATGAGCTGCACTTGGAAGTGGATCTGTGTGTCCACTGAGTAGCACCCACACAGTTGACATGCATGGGGAGCACTTCACACGGGCGGCTCCCACCATGGCTGTGTTGTCCAAAGAGGTGGCCACCCCGGACCGCGCAGGGACTCCTGATATGTTGGCGGTGCTCCGTGCATGGCCATGGGTGGCTGCTGTGTGGTGCACAGGAGCTCATCTCCCCAAACACCCAACACCACGCAAGCCATGTTTAAAGCCACCCCTGATTAACTAAGACTGCCTTAATACCATGAAAAGGGCAATTGGGTTACTTACCTTGGGAATTGCCCTTCTATGTCCCTCGAGGAAGGTCATTCGGACGCAGGGAAGCGATCTCCCTCTCGGCCACTAGGAGGCAGCAAGCAACTTTCAATTGGGCATGCGTAGGGAGATCGCGCCCTCGTTTCCTCAGGTGTACCACAGTCGTAGGAACCAGAAACCAACTTATCTGAAACAAAACACAAACACAACCCCTCCCGCACTACAGGGAGGAACTCATATAACGACTATCCACTGGTAAGCTAAAGACTACAACCCCCTAGGGATTCTGAAGGTGCCCAGGTAACATACCCAGGTGGGCCAAATGACCTCCCTTGAGAGACAGAGAAGGGCAATTCCCAAGGTAAGTAACCCAATTGCCCTTTCTATGCCCTCTCATCCGTTCATTCTCAGGGAGATAAAGCAGTAGAGAGAATTCGGCAAGGGAGGTGCAGGGTGCCTAAGGAGAGGTCAGGACCTCCTGAAGCACCCACCTGCCGAAGGTGGCTTCGGCTAATTCGAGCAGATTGATTTTGTAGTGCTTTGTGAAAGCTTTTTCCAGGTGGCAGCCTTACAAATTTCACCTAGCGGAGCCCGGGACCTAAAGGCCCAGTTAGCTGCGGCCCCCCAGGTGGAGTGAGGAAGTGTCCTAGCAGGAGGCACTAGATCCACAGCTCTGTATGCGTCCACAATACAGGCCGAGATCCACTTGGCAATGATTGCTTTGGACGCCCTTTGGCCCTTCGAGTGGGGATGGTAATTGACCAAAAGACAGGAAGATAGTCGAAAGGTCTGGGTGCACGCAAAGTAAATTTTGAGAGCGTGTCGCACATCTAAGGTATGCCACAACTTTTCTAGCCTGTGACGGGGTTGAGGACAGAAGGAAGGGAGGATCACCTCCTGGGAGAGGTGGAAGAGAGAGGATACCTTAGGAAGGAAGGTGGGGTCCAGCCATAGGACTACCGATTCCTTACAGAAGGAGGAATAGACACGTATCCATGGAAAGGGCCCCAATCTCTGATACTCTCCTGGCTGACGTGATGGCAATGAGGAATGCTACTTTGATGGAAAGGAAGTAGAGAGAAACCTCGCGGAGAGGTTCGAATGGAGCCCCAGTAAGGGCCCGGAGTACTACGTTGAGGTTCCAGTTGTGACATCTGTGGACAACCGGAGGGGAGATGCGGCGGGCAGCCCTCAAAAACTGTTTGATATGGGGGTGACCCGCTAGGCGTTGTCCCATGGAAGCCCCTAGAATGCTATCCAGGGCTGCCAACTGTCTAGTTAGGGTGTTAGGCCGTAGGCCCTTATCCAATCCCTCCTGGAGGAATAGAAGGACTTGGGTCACATTAGGGGAACGGGGTGGGACCTGATGGGAACGGCACCATTTGACAAATATCCCCCAGGAGCACTGGTAAATGTGGCGAGTCGACTTACGTCTGGATGCCAGGAGCATCTGAACGACAGAGTCGGAATAGCCTAATTTCAGCAGGGCTGCTGTTTCAAGAGCCAGACTGTTAGTTTCAGGATACTTGGCTGGTTGTAGAACAGGGGGCCCTGGGCTAACAGGTCCAGTGTAACTGGGAGCTCCAGGTGATCCCCTGCAGAGAGAGTGATCAGGTCGAGAAACCACGGCCTGCGGGGCCAGAAGGGGGTCACCAGGATGACTGTGGCCCGTAGTTTCTTGACTTTGTGAATTGTTTGACTTAGAGGAAACGGTGGAAAGGCGTAAAGGAGGTCCGGGGGCCATTGTTGATTGAGTGCATCATGTGTTTTTGCATCAGGGTGTGGGCCCCTGCTGAAGAATCGGTTTGTCTTGGCATTGGATGGGGAGGCAAACAGGGCCAGTACAGGGGGCCAAACCTGTGGACTATTAGCCTGAAGGCTGCTGGACTGAGGGACCATTCCCCCGGGTCTCTTGATTGGCGGATCAGCCAGTCCGCCTCCACGTTGTCCACCCCATGGATGTGGAGTGCGGTGAGTGAGAGGAGATAAGCTTCCGCCCAGAGTAGCAGACGTGTGGCTTCCCTGTGGAGGGTCTGGGATCATGAGCCTCCCTGGTTGTTGATGTAGGCTAGGGCAGTAGCGTTGTCCGTGAGGACTAGGACATGTTTCCCTCGCACATGATGGGTGAAGTGCCTCAGGGCGAGTCGGATTGCCTTGAGTTCTAGCCAGTTGATGCCGTGCCCGCGATCTTGGCCATACCAGAGACGCTGTGTTGTTTCCATCCGTAGGTGGGCTCCCCAACCTGTCAGACTGGCATCCGTTATCGTCAGCTTCGTTGGTTCTGTCAGAGCAACTCCCCGGTCGAATCTGTGAGGGTCCTCCCACCAAGAGAGCGATAGGAGGGTCTCTGGGGTGACAGTCGCAGGCGAGCGGTTGATGATGGCTGTCTGCCATGGGTGGAGCAGGCTTTGAAGATTCCAAGAGTTGAAGCGGGCCCAATGAAGGTGACGGGTGCAGGAGACCATCAGGTCTAGCAGGGATGAGAGCTTTAGCAAAGGAGAACGAGGCTGTGTCCGTACCAGCTTGATCAGCTTTCAGATTTTGTGCCGTCATTGTGGCGGGATGAACACCCTGTCCAGGGTCATGTCGATGATCACATCTAGGTGCTCTAGCCGCTGTGTGGGCATGAGGTGACTTGTCCCAGTTGATTAGGAGCCCGTGATATTCTAGGTAGCTGATGGAGCAGTGCAGGTGGGCCTGGTCGAGTTGTTGACACAGAGCCCTGATGAGCAGGTCGTCAAGGTACGGGAAGATGGCTATCCCCTCCAGGCGTAGGTTCGCTATGAGGGGAACCAGGACCTTGGTGAATGTCCGTGGAGCTGAGCCTAGTCTGAAGAGGCGGGCTCAGTATTGCCAGTGGCTGCCCTCGTAGCAGAAACGTAGCCATCGTCTGTGGGCTGGTAGGAAGGGTATGTGGAGGTAGGCATCCTTGAGGTCCAAGGATGCCAACCAGTCGTTCTTTGAAAGGGATAGTGAGATGAATGCCAGTGTCTTGAAGCGTTGTGTGTGGAGTGCCTTCAAGTCGAGGACTCCTCCATTCTCTTCCTGGTCCAGAAGAAGACAGGAGACTGGAGAGAAGAGCCCCTTCCCCTTACGTGCCATGGTACCTTTTCTATGGCCCCATCTGTTGGAGTCTGTTCAGTTCTACAAGCATCGCTGTGTGTTTGGAGGCAATGCGGGAATGAGAAGATACTCGAAAGAATTCTCTTGGACTGCGTTTGAACTCTATCGAGTAACCCCTCGACATGGTTTGCAATACCCAGGCATCTGTGGTTGATTGTACCCACCTGGGGGCAAACTGCAGTAGCCGTGCGCCAAGCCGGGTAGAGGTTGGGTAGGAAGATCCGGAATAGTCATGAGTTCTGCTCGTGAGAGGGGGACCCCGACCACCGATGGAATTGTTGTTGAGAAGGGAACCTGTTGGGTTTTGCTCCACGTCCTCTCTGACTTCTGTAGCGTGCCTGAGGGTTCCAGTTGTTGCCTGAGGCCTGTCCACGTCAGGGTCCCTGAGAAAAACGGTGGAAGGGATGAAAAAAAATGTTTGAATGTCTGGACCTAGTTCAGAGAATGCTTCTTTTCCTTGTTGGATGCCTCAGCAAGGGCCTTATCCAACGTGGATCCAAACAGCTTACCCCCCTTGTAGGTATTATTGACCAGGAGATTTTTTGCGTGAGGGTCCGCCTGCAAGGAGCGGAGCCACAGTCTACGCCTGGCTGCCACGTTGGCTGCCATCCCAGGTAACCATGTCCATGGATGAGTCTATTAAGAATGCATGGGCCAGGGTGACGTTGGTGGCTAGCTTACGAGAGAAAGCGGAGGAGATGCTGGGGTCCTTACCCAGCTTAAACCACTTCATAATTGCTCTAGATATGTAGGAGGCAGTCGTGGCCATCCGCAGTACATTAGTCAGAGCCTCATAACTTTTCCTGAGGCCCACCTCTACACCTTTGTCGGAGGTCCCCCTGATTGGGGAACACAGACTGTCGGGCGAGAGAGGCAGCAGCATCAACCTGGGGTAGTCCAAAAATCAGATTGCTTTGCTTGGTAAATGAATAAAGTGACTGCTGGACTCTGGATAATTTGGAAGACTTGGTGGGATGTTTCCATTGAGCTCTTATGATTTTTTCGAATGCCCTGTCTAAGGTGGCGCCTCTAGAACCGTGGTCCAGCTTAAGGATATAATCTCTGTCAGAATCCTCCTCCTCTTCGGAGGAGTCAGAGTCTTTTTTCTTAGGGGCTTTGGGGGTGATCTTGAGGACCCTTTCCGCCCTCCTGAGGATCTTTGGACCCTGGTCTGAGGGTAATTCCCTGCCCAATTCCCTGTGACCCTTAAGACAGCAGATCTTCCCATTCCTGGGGCTCGCTCTCTGAGGATTGGAGGGAGGAATTGGAAGCTGCAGACGCCAAATCTTTCTCTGAAGTAACCTCTTGTACTGGGGGGGGGAGGGGGAAGGAGGGGGGAGATCTGGTTTTACCAGCTCTACTGCGCTTGGTGGGGGATGAGTCGGATTCAGACTCCTCCTTGGGTGGCAACTCGCCGTCTTCACTTGGGGGGGGGGGAATGCCTCGTCTTCCGAGGAGGAGGAGCCGAGGAGATCCTTAAGGGATCACTTCCTGGAAGGCTTATCTTTGCTTTTCTGCTTGCCCTTCCCCGCAGCCTTGGATGCTCCTTTAAATGGGGCTTTGGAGTGGGGGGGCGGGGGGGCAGGGTCGCTTGCGGGAGCGTCGTGCCTGGGTTTGGTTCCCCTCTATGCATGCAAGCACTCTCATCATTGATTTTAGGGCATCAAGCTGTAGCTTTTGGAAGGGATCTATGGAAGGGGTCCCTCTTACTTGCAGGGAGGCAGATGAGGCTGCCTCCTCCTCCTCCTCCATTGCTGAGAGACTCTGGTTCTCCTTGTGGTGAGCGCACTCTGCAGCCCGGGTCTGGGCAGGGGGTGGGAAGGCGAGCCGTTTCGCTTTCCTCTGCAGCTTGGATCTGGGCAGTGGAGGAGGGGCGCGATGTTGCGGCTTCCCCTGTAGCTGCTGCGGAGCCATCTCCCTGTGCCGGTGCGCACTGGGCCGCTGCTCGGGGAGTTTTGGCTGTCTCAGCCATCAGCAGGCTGCCCTTGCGGGGGGCGTACCCAGTGGGTCGAACCCCCGCGCCTGCTCTGTACCAGTCCGTGCTCGAAAGCCGGCCCCGGGGGAGGAGGAGATGGAGCGGACTGCCCAGTGGCACCTTCAGGCGCTTGAATAGTTATTTCTAAACTGGAGGAGCCCCCCCTCAGAAGGAGTAAGGGGGCTCGAAAGTCTACTGCAGATTCTCTTGGTCCAGAGGCAGACTTTCCACTGGGGAAGCGAGGGCGTGATCTCCCTACGCATGCCGTTGAGAGTTGCTTGCTGCCTCCTAGCCAAGAGGGAGATCGCTCCCCTGCGTCCGAATGAACGGACGAGAGGGCATAGAAGTGTTCTCTGCTGGATACATAAAGTTTGAGAAGTTGACTAGCATCAATGAATAGCACAGCTGTGCTGAGAACCTGAAATAACACACTGAAAAGACCACACTGTGAAACTGGATGTCAACCATGCCAAAGATGGCGTTTAGTCTCTGGCAGGAGCAAGCAGCAGTCGAGGCCCTCAGACCTAAAAGTCTGAGCAGAATACAGTTGTTGAGCGTACATTTTTATTTACTAATAGGAAAATAAAGCCACTAAAAAGCACTGGAAGCAACTCTGGAATAAAGACCGTTCTTCTAGAACTATATGGGATTTGTCTCAAGGTTGATGACATTCCAGAGCTGGAAAGAGCACATATCTACTCCATACAATATGCTAGAGCAACACTTGCTTTTTGTCTTTTTCAACCACTTCTGTCGACGAGGACACACATTTCTATTAATAGTGTAACTGTCTAAAGGCACTTTAAAATGGCTTAGGTGCCATGGATAAAGGAAAACACGCCTTACTAATAATGACAATGCACCACTAACTATAGAATGTTCTTATGTAAAGGCTAGATGTTTACATGAACACTACAAAAAGTGGGAGAGCTCTGTACCAGGGAAGGATGAGAGGCAAAGAATAATGGCAGCTGGAGTAACCAGGTAGAACTTCAGATGCATTAAGTAGCAATTACTTGCTAAGCTCCAAGATGGATCTGAACCCCCAGCCACTATTAAGGTTGAAGACATAACAGAAGCAGCAGCTTTTACCCTGTGAATACTGCATATATCTCCTTTATACTTTCAGAAATCCTCAACTATAAGGGTTGATCTGCAACTCTTCCAGAATTACTTTCTTACCTGGAAAAAAGATGGCAAGAAGCCAGGAGCTCAACAGAATACAAGAAGGGTCTGGGTACTACAGAACAGACAATTTATTAAATACATAGCAAGTTTGATTTGGCAAGGAGGTCTTATTTCCAAGACACACTTGTCTGTCATGATAACTCAGTAGAACCAGGTAATCATTCAGTCATCACTTAACCTTCAAAAGAGGAGAGAAAACAAAAGCAAGCACATTTAGGGACTTTCAAATGTTCCATACACACAACAGATGAGAAAGGTAATATCAGTGGAAGACTAGTTTGAAGGAATTCTTCCTCTGGCATTTCTGCACCTAGAGACCACTACAGTGGAGGCTGTAAGTAGTAAACAAAAGGGAGCAGCAGGGTAACTGCGTCTACACTAAATACTGAGGAAACATATCACCACCGACGCAGCACGTCAGAGCCAAACAGGTGTTCTAAAATTGCTATTGTAGCCCACGGAGCTGTGAGAGAGGCAGGTCCTAAAGCAGTCTGCAGTTCATGTGTTGCTGCTCACATGAACTAAGCCTGCAAAGTGTCTGCCTAAAGAGTAAAGAGGTGAGGCAAACCGCACAGAGCGAACATCTTTCCCATAGCAGAAACTAGTATCCTGTCACTGTAGAGATGTAACTTAACACGCACGTAGGTGGGGTTGCAGAAGATGTGGAACAAGGAGAAAGCTCACTTTTATCTTCTGACCTCTGTCACAGGAAATTAAGAGATCTTTACTACATCTGTGCCTAGCAACAGTCACCACCAGTAAACAAGGAGTAATGAAGATTAATTCCCTTAGAAACTCCTGCGTTTTGCAGGTCATATCTGCCTTCATTTCTAGTGGCTCTATAGATGGAGTGTACCAATTGTCTTTGGAAGGTATTATTGGTCCATCCAATAGTCCCATTGGCCCTATTGGAACAGCAAAACTGTCAAATTGGGTCTTCCTAATCATATTATAAGTGAGATGTTTGACTGTTATACCAAAGGGGGCTTCTTTAACATTATAGACATTCCCAAATGGTGGGAAACGACCTAAAATGGGGTCATAATCATGTTGATACACTTTGCATGTCTTTGCCACCAAATTATTTTTTCAATCTCAATATGGGGTCACACAGGCAAAGGTGTGGGAAGCACTGCATTCTTCTCAATGGCACAGGAGGAAACGAATCTGACAACCCAAGCTGCTGAGTTTTTTAAAAAATCCTCCAGTGGGGGAGCCTAAGCTCTTTTTCAGCCTCCAAACTATAGCATGGTACCCCTCCCCCCGCCCTCCACACTCCCCATGTAATTCCAGAGTAGCCGATTGTGCACATCTGGCCCAATGAGCCCCCTAGCTACTTCATTCCCAGAAGCTGCTTCATTTCCCCTCCCACAAACTTGTGCTGAAAGTGGGGTGCTCCTGTTTCCTGCCAATCACCTGTAGTGCAAGTCCCAGCCTCGGGAACCCCAGGTGCTGACACACCCTGCTGCTGTGTTACAGAGTTAAAGTCACCAGTTTCTCACTTAAGTCTTTCAGCACATTCAAAGCATTCAAACCAAAACCCAAGCTCAAAGAAATTCAAGGTGTTGGTTCTTACCTATAAAGCCCTTCACGGTCTGGGCCCAAATTACCTGCCCGACCACCTCAATTTCCGGATCCTGGATCAGCCCCTGCGGTCAGCCAGGAGCGTCCTGCTCGAGGTCCCCCGAGTTTCTCGGGTGCTGACCATGGGGAAGGCATTCTCAGTGGTGGCAGCACAGCTGTGGAACTCCCTCCTGGTGGCAGTTCGTCTGGCCCCAAATCTCCCCTCCTTCCAACAACAATGTAAGACCTGGCTGCTCTGCCAGGCTTTTGATGAGGGAGATTGGGTTGGGAAGGGAATTATAGCTCCTCTTATGTTATTTTTATCATACTGTTTTAGTTTGCTTTTTACTGTGTTTTTATAATGCTATTTATTCATTTTAGCTATGTGTACGCTGCCGCAAGTTGCCTTGGGCAAGAGGGTGCGGGATAGCAAGTCCATGTAATAAATAAACAAATCTACTGTGAATTTAGGTCGATTTTGTCAATGTGATGGTATCTGTGTGCTACAGAACAGAATTATCTGTCAGCACAGACACACTGCTTTTTCTAAAATTCCCACTGCAGAAGTCAGGAACATCCACCCCTTGCTTTCATTTTTTGCTTAAGGAAAGACTGTGCTTACACATACCTCTTTTTTTTGCCTCTGCCACCATTTCATCATATTCTTGTCGGTGACGTAAAGCCTCTTCCACAGATTTGGCAGGAAGATTCCTGAAAACAAGTTATCAATATATTGAATTTAGAAACAAAACTTCTAAGAAAAAGTAAATTTTATCCAATTTCTTTTCTACATAAAAGGGAAACTTGGTGTTTGTATTATTAATACTTCTAGTGTCGTCAACGTGTTTGGGGCTGAACAGCTGTGATGAGACATATCCCTGCCCCAAGGAGCTTACAATGTTGTATCATGTGGCATGGGGACAGTAACAGAAGCTGCTATTTATCGACATCTGTTTCATCAAAATCCACCAGAAACGTCCTTCATGCTACTACAAGTGGTTGAAAAATGAATAAAATGATTTTTCAAAATTATCTTCCACTCCTTTCAGAGGAAAGGAGTTCTATTATTCCCATTTAGTTATGCAGCTTGCCTACGAACTCTGCAAATCTGTGGCAGAGCCAAGAACAAAATCGCTAGAGTTCCTGTACCACAAGGCCAATCATCATCTCAATTCGGATACAGATCTACCACGAGTATGGGAGCGGGGGTAGTTTTTTCTCATCATCTACTCAGTCAGTGATCTCTTGGCTGTCATGGATGAGAAAAGCTTGTCAAACCCTATCAGTTGCAATAGTGCCAGCAGTTTTGTGCATGAGGTACACAAAAATCAACATGGGAAACTAACATTAAAAATATAATAATCCAAATCTTCCCTGATAAATACAAATGTATTTTAGCATAAATCTTATACTGCTATGAACTTTCGGTTCTTGTGTCAAGTTAGGTTAGGTTAGGTCTTATTAACAAGTTACCAATACCAGACATTCTCTAGATAAAACAACTAGGCTGATGTAGTTTTTTTCAATCATGCTTCATGCAGCAGAGACCTGGACTATGAGACGGTCTACCGAAACAAAAGGATTGCTAAACTTGGAAATGAAAGGCTAATGGTTGCTTGTAGTATGTTGGTATGATCACATTAGAAATCAGACCATTGCAACTGGTGCAAAAGGGACAGTAGTTGATGGATAATTGTTTTCAAAGAACTGTGTTCTTTGGTCTGGTAGAGGGCAAGAGATCAAGAGACACCCTGCGCAGTAAGTGGATAACAGAACAGAGTAGGACGGAAAGGACATAAAGGTTGCTTTTTCCAAAGTGCAGGACAGAGCAAAATGAGAAGTGGTGACTAGCCACTATAGTGATAAGACTATGACACAAAGGAAGGAAAGAAATTCCATAAGTACAAGGAATACCAGTTGAGCTTTATAAAAAGAAAAATGAGGTGCACTCTGGAAGACTAAACAGCCACTAGAATCATTTTCATGTTGCTGCAAAACTAATTCTCATGCCTCAAAGTTAAGATTATTGGTCTAGGATTGTTGGTCTAGGAAAGCATGTGACATTAAAATGTCAGAAAATTCTTAGATATGATCAAATAAAAAGTTTCATTTACTTGTATGCCATGTGTAGCATAAAGTTAGTGACGCACTTTATTTTTTGTCACGTAGGTAGCCTTCTAAAATGGCATGAGGAGACACTTACATCTCACTATTCTGTTTGTTGACAGACAAATTTCAATAAACTCCCCAGCAAAGAACATACATTTTATATTTCTAGTCCTCTTTCAAAAGGAAACTTCACTAGAAGTTTCATTTAATTAAGAGCTATTAGTTTTGCTACAGAAATTTAAGTAGTAAGGGAATGGAGAAATAATTTTACATGAGCTTCCACTTTCCCTGATAAAGGGAGAAATTTCATCTTCAAAAGAAATACAAAATAGTATTGAAGGTTCATTACTATCATCATTTTGAATTAACAGACTACAGTATTCTTGTAGGTCGCTAAGGGGTATCAAAATTGTATAGCCATGATAGTGGCTCTATAGTTAAGGCGGTTTTAAACTTTCATTGAACAGCGCCTATGCTGTTCAATGGAGTTTGTGGAGCACTTGATCAAAATTGTCGATTTTCCTCCCCGTGTATATGTAATGTAACGGTTTTCTGAATTAAGGGAAGTGTCAGGTACGCACTGGTGGTTTTGTATGCAAAAAATACAAAAAGGTTTAGATTGTAGTCCCCCTTTAAGGAGAAGAAGAAAAAAGAAAGCGGCAGTGGTTGGAAATGGGGCAGGGGATTTAAAAAGCACTGGAAGAGCAGCGGCGTCCCAGGATGAGGCTGGAAGGCGCTGCAGCAGCAAGTAGGGGGGACGTACACCGCCTCCTCTCCAGCACACATGGCCCGTCTGCCTGAGGGGCCCACGGCAACAGCTTGGGTGGGGAGGGGGGGGGAGAACCTACTGCCCCTGCCCGCCCATGGCCGGCTGCTCTGCTCCTGTTACTCCCTGGCCCTGCCAGTCACCACCAGTCTAAGAGGCCCTGCTGCAACAGTTTGGGTGGGGGGATACTCTGTTCCTCCCCGGCCCTGCCGGCCACCACTTTCCCCTCACCACCAGTCTGAGGGGCCCCAGCTGCAGCAACAGATTGGGGGGAGAGGGGAAAGAGGGGGGAAGATCTACTGCCCCTGCCCAAGCTGTCCACTCTGATCAGGCTGTGGCTTTCCCACTGCTACTGCAGTCGTTGCTGCCGCCACCACCAGGAACAGTTTCAACAGAGGGAGGTGCAGGTAGACATCAGCGGGCAGGTGGGTTGTGGTGTGTGTGCGATCGCTATAGAACTGTGATAGCAGCTCTTAATAAACTTAAGTTTCAACAAAAGGGGAAATTACCTATGCAAAAAACCTGCGGTTTAAGAAACTGGTTACGGCAGCATTCCAAATTTTACTCAAACTCCAATGTGACAGTAAATTGTCATGTCCAAGCAAAATATATATATATATTTTACAGCTTAGTTGAGTTTAAATTACATTCCTCATCACGTGTAAGTATCGCTCAGTCACCATACCACACATATGCAGTTTAATTTCAATTAAGCTGTAAAAAAAATAATTTTAGTTTGCCTTAACATGTCAGTGGGGGGGAAGGGGATGGGGTACCTGAGGGAACCGGAATTTTGGGGAACTTCCACACAAGTGGCGTGAAGCACGGGTTGCCCTGTCCCAACCCTCGGCAAGCGATAGGGATGTAAGATGCCCATCAGGATAGTGAGTGGGCCTTTGATCCTACACAAGGATCAGGCCCCTATCATAGGGTGCCGAGGAATACGTACTGGGGCACCCTGCCCACCATTCAACCACTGTATCCACAGATTCACCCTGGGAGGGGGAAGGGGCTGTGCCCGGATATTAGTGAGGACAGGAGGTTAGGGCACCCAGGTATGACAAGAAGGCAACTACTACCATGCACTCACACAAAGGGGAAGGAACCAGAGGGGGGGGAAGGGAAAAGGGCACACTCACTCTCCACCCGCTCTCCCATGCACTCACTCAACCGTTCTACAGAGGACACCAGGGAAACACTCACCACACTTGCGCAGGCACACAGGCTCCAACAGCACTCAAGGGGATGCGGGAAGGAAGGGAGGCTCAGAGTCAATACGGGGGTCAACAATTTCCAACAATAGCTTTCGATCCAGGGGCCAGTCTCAGATCACCGGCGCCGCTTGTTCTGCGGCGCCGGCATTTATGCTGCAGGCCACGACCCCCTTGCGTGCCTGAAGCCGTTGTGAATGTCTCACTGGTGTAGGCCCTGCCCCGGGATGCTGCGTGGCCAGCGGAGGTTGTTCCTGTGACGTGGAGGGCAAGGGGGAATCCCCTGCTGATGTGCCGGAGTGTCCGGAGAGCGGCGCTTCCGGCTGCGCGCTGTCAGGCGATGTCGGGGGTAATTGCGGGGTGTGATCAGCCTGAGTGCGGCTGCGGGCCTTCCCAATACACCTAGTCCTTACATAACGTGACAATTTACTGTCACGTTAGAGTCTGAGTATGATTTGGAATGCCGCCTTAACCAGTTTCTTAAACTGCAAGTTTTTTGCATAGCTAATATCCCTTTTTACCCTGGAGTCTGATGTTATCTTTAAGAAACAGGGAAACTGAAGATTGTTTTCCAATTATGTATCACCATGCTGAGCCAGCCAAAAACTTGTGAAGATAATAACCAAAAAAGTATCAAAGTTAATGAGGAACGGAAGCCACGTTTTTTAAAAAAAATTCTTTACTACTAAGAAACCATTTTGTTGTGCATTTCAAAATGGGTAGCATGTTTACTCACGTGACTATTTTAACTCCTAGTACTGATGGAAAAATTATATTAATATATTAGTCTTATATTAAGCCTTTATGATTTCTAGCATTTCTAGAGATTTTTCTTTTTAAAATCTTTCTAGCAGGATGCAAGCTCATTCCGTGCTGTAGGTCTATGATGTAGTGTATCTTCTCATTCTCTAAAAGGTAACTCTAGACTCATACAATAGTGAAACTGAATCACGAAGTAGGAAATGCAGAATGAATATTTCACTACAGCATACTTGTTGCTAAGATCGGGTGAACGTACATGTTCCATCTACGCTAGAAAAGTGATCCATCCTCACTTAAAGACAGCTATCAGCAAAACACTGATGATAGTTAACACACACTGGCAATGATAGTTTAGTTGTTAGTCTAGGCTAAACAATAACTAGTTTCAGCATGATTAGAGAGAGTATAATAGTGCAATTACTTTTCTCTACACTCCTTGGGCTTTGGTTCTGCATGTCACAGGATGAGGGTATCTTACAAATACCACCACCCGTGGCACCAAAGTAAAAGCGATAACTCCCAAGTTGTACAGACCAGTAACACTGCTTCTCCTTTCTTACACAAGGAATGAAGTGGTATAATGATAGCTAAATTACCCAATGGCTTTGGGTAATTCACTGAGGTGAATGGGGCAGTTTACAGTTTTTAAAGCTACAGATATGGGCTCCCATGGGCCGCTTTCCCTTGTTTACATTGTGTTTGTATTCAAGGCTCTCTGAAACCATGAGAATTAGAACTAGAGATTGACTTTTGTAAGTGACAGTCAAGATTGTTTAATAAAGACTGCTGTTTCATGTGGCTATGCTACGTTGCCAGGTACCAGCTGTTTTTGATCTGCAAAACCATAGCCGGTGCTGGTAGTCTCAACAATGATTTTAGGAACCAATTGGTGGGGCAAATGGGATTTAAGGGTAACAACATAAGAAGTTCTCTTAAAAACGTATCTGCAGAATTAAAGCATTTCAACGAATAGGAATTGTTATTGGTACTTACGATGGCCGATCCTCCAAAATGAGAGCAGTAGTTGAAAGTGGTTCAAATTCAAAATTTTTACGCCTTGTTGTTTGTGTTGGAGGTTTACATGCTCTTCCTGTTCGTGCTTCATACTCCTAAAATGATTTAATAATTTGGTTTTACTAAAAGCTTCAAAATTTAAAAAACTTTCGACTCCTGTAGTGTTTTTATGAGGAACATAATCACAGCTTTAAGTGATTTTCAGTGGCCATGCAATGCTGCTATTTCAGAAATACCTAGAGAGTGACAGATGAGTGAAGAAATTACATTTCATAAGTCTATGACTAAACAGACTAAGGAGCAGTTAAAAGCTGGTGGACCAGTGACCAAAACCAAGAAAACATTTGCTAAGACACAAATGGAAACAGACACCTACCTCCCAGTGAAGGTTAACAGGAGCCAAGTATTCAATTGCCATTTGTGTCTTTTTTTAAAGTACCCCCTGCTCTCTCAGAGCTAGAGATATCAGCATTTAATCTCTTTATATGCTACCTGCACAATATTCTTTTCCTTCTTGATTGCTACCAGTCTTATCTGTCTGAAGTTGTACTTTTCCCTTGCTTTAAAATTATCCATCTTAATTCGCACTAGAATTCAAAACAATGTTAAGAAAAGGTGGACTTCTGACATTCAAATATGAACATACAACTTATGGCAGCCTTGCATTCAAAAGTCTCATCCTCGTAATTCCACGAATCATAAAAGGAACAAATTTTAACATGCTTTTATAACAAATGCAAGCAAAATCGGGTAGTCATCTTATCATGATAGTAATTGACCTTGAAGATTGTGCAAAGGAAACCCCACCCCTCACAATCAATGCCCCTCTCCACACTCGCTCCTTGGAACGGAAGTGAGTTACCAGCTCTTGAGTGCAGAGGTTTGCTGACTACATCCAAAGGCAAACCAGAAAGAGAGGCACAGGCAATTTAATCTTAGAAGAAAATTTAATTGTTCCTGACCACAGTTTAAAGGAACTATTTTATATTTATAAAGCATTTATTAATCCTATTAAAAAATCCCAAAATATTTTTCAAAAAAGCATTTTTGGGTGCACCATCTTATGCATATTACTTGCTGAGCTGCTTTGTAAACATTAAATTGACACTGAAGTCTTCCCGAAAATTCTTATGTGTAATGCTGACATCCTAATTCATCTGTGTGCCAATTTGCTTCACATGGTCTAGGAGAGCATCAAGTTTATAACCGTTAGCTAAATTTCATGTCCAGAAAATGTGTTTAAAATGTTTTAAACAAGCAGTTACAACTAACCTAAATTTCTTTGTTTGATTTGAAGTTAACAAAAGCCAAAGCAGCAGATATCCAAATCATCGTTAAATCAAAAGCTACTTTCATGAAGCATTAATTATAGACTTGATACAGGACAACTGTTTAATTTGCAAGTCTGAAGTTCATCTCACTCAAATGCCACACACTCCTTTGAGAAAGGCTAAAATATTTTACAATTTGAAGGGCACAATGAGTGCCTCAAATGCCAATGTCTGGTGGCATGCCAAAGTGTAAAGTGAGAAATGCAATTTGAAAGATAAAATGTGTACATATGCTGCTATCATCCCAGTCAGCTTGTGGTAACGTTCAACACAATGTTCAGAACTACCTTTTCAAACATGATGATTGCTGCCACATGCCTTAAGAACAAACAGATTATAGTTCTGAAAATCAGAATACGGCAGCATGTAATAGAGCTGAAACGAGTAGCCACAAAAACGAATATACCTGCCAAATGTCCAGTACCCAAATCGATTTGACAATATCAGGTATTGATTGATACCCAATTCAAGTACCCAATGCCCCACAATGTTGACTTCTAATCCTTGACTTACCAATAATCACACATTGGTAATTGAGTACCCCACCCGATTGAGTACCCAATGCGATACCTGAAAATGCAGACAGCAAATGAACTACTCATTTCAGCTCTATGTATAAGTAGGGTGGTCATACCTCCCCTTTAAACAAGGATGCTTATGAAATATACATAGTGCAGGGCTGCAATGGAACCAGTGCAGCCCTGCAGCATGTGTTTTTCATAAGCGTCTTTTAAAGGGGCGGTATGGCCATTCGACGTATAAGCCATTCCAAATGCAGATTCAATACAAATTTGTGAAAAGTAGAAAACTACTTTGTAGCTAGGAGATATGTTTGCAAGAGGGCACAAGGATTGCTCAATATAAATTATGATCTCAAAATCTAAAATAGAGGTCCCCACAACTTTAGAATTAGTATGTTACCATTCCAAGTATTCATCCTCCCTCTCCTCACCCACGAGAAACAGATTCCTGTTCATTAGGACATTTGTAAAATATTAACATTGAATTACCAAATGGCTGCAATCAAACAAACAGATTACCTATTTACATTTGCAAATTATTTTACCTATTTATATTTGCAAATTAGTTCTGCTGTGAGAGAACTCAAATTCCCTCCCCGCAGAGATGTTAACTTTAAACGTTCTCTTTGTGCGGCGAGTCTTCATGGCAAGCTGAAGTGTTGCAGGTTTTTTTGTTCTGTTTTTAGTATTATTTTTTTCTTCCTTGCAAGTTGTTTTAAAGGGACTTTGATGGGACTCTTGTTTGGTGCTGCTGAAGACCTGGCTGCTGTATGATCCATTACACCTGCCAATCCCCTGAGTGGTAGAGACACTGATTCAAGGGGTGGAGTTACTGACAGTAGGGAGCTTATCAGACTCTTGGGTGGCCTTTGGCCGCACCGTAGGATGGCGAGCCTAAGGGTGCCGTGGCAAAAAGAATAGTAGTTGTTCATTTAATATTTGATTATTGTTTGTTTGCGCCTGCAGAGTTGCATTTTGGACCCCTTTTTATGAGAGCTGGGCTGTTATATGGGCCTAAGGGGAACGGTTTATTTTGGGGGTTTTCTTGGACTAGGTTTTTAAAAGGGTACTTATTTAGTGAGGGTTTGTACTGTAACTTTTATTCCCTGATAGAGGTATAGCAAATATAAAGTATGTATGGTTTCCCCTGGTTGGCTACTGGCTAAAAACCATTTCTCAACTCAAACTAAGATAACTCCATTTATTGTGAGAAGAGGAAATTTTGTTTCAACTTCCAGCCATCATTCAATTTTAGTGGAGCAGGCTAATTTAAATCCCTCACCAGTAGGGTTTTCATCATTAACCCCTGGTAATGGGGGAATTGATATGATTTGTGCCGAAGGTTCTTCATTGCTCAAGTCGAATTTAGATATGAACTTCTTATCCTTTTTGGATAATTGTTCTCTATCTTTTCAGGATAGAAGCACAAATAACGTAAACTCAATCTCCCCCCCGAAGACGGTTTTTGTGATATATTCCTCAAGGGGATTTTCCATCAGAAATTGCAAAGTTTATTGGAAGAATCTGAAAAGCTCAAAAGCTTTGTCCATCAAGAATTTAGTAGTTTTCAGCTCCAGTTATTAGAATTCCAATCAGGCTTTGATAAGTTAAGGACTAGTCTTAAAACTAGCCCTCAGGGATGCTAATTCTGCTAGAAGGTCAAATGACTTAACTGGCAAAGATAAAGAGAGTAGGTGTGCCTCCTCAGAAGTAAGGAAGCAAATTAGTGCGAACTGCAGGGAACTGGTCTGAAGGCATTTGATGATATTTCCTATTCTGTAATGACTATAATCGATGTACATGATTCATGCTCAATCCCAGATCAAGGGGAAGGGGTTCGGAACCGAGTCCTAAGACTTAAAGAGAAAAGTATTATTTATTATTTCAGATTAGAGAGAATGGACAAGAGGTCCTTAAAATGGAGAATCATCCAATTTCTCCAAATTTCATGCAACATCTCTTATGACCTTCTCCATCATAATATTATTTATGTTACTAGACTTTTTAAGCACCAAAATGCATTTAAGTTCCCACCTGTTAGGGTTGGATTTAGAGATCTTTATGTCAGACATGTAATTCTATCTATGGCAGAATTCTCACATCTGGGGCTGCACATTGGGGAGGATATTTTTCCCTTACCTAATCTAGCATACTCAGATAGGAATCCTCAGAGGGCTCCCTCTATAATAAAAGACAAGCTAAGTGGGGCAGGGATTTATTCTGTACCATCTTCTGTTGCTGATATGGCCCCGACCCCCGATGTTAGAAAGTTACATATTTATTTATTTAAAACTTATATCCCGTAGGGATGGGCGAACAGAACCGCGTTCGGAAATTCGGTTCGGTAATAGAGTTCGGTTCGGAAGTTCGGTTCAGTCGACCAAACTATTCAAGTTTGGTCCGAACTTCTGAACAGAGTTCGGAAATTCAAACCCCATTGAACTAAATGGAATATTATCTTTTAGGGATGGGTGAACAGAATCGAGTTCAGAAATTCTGTTCGGTTGACCGAACTGGTCGAGTTCGGTCCAAACTTCCGAACCGCGTTCGCCCATCCCTAATAACCTGCCCCTCCTGCCCAAAAGCACATAGGGACACCCCGGCTCATTATGGGAGCTGGGTGGATAAAGGAAGGTGGGGGATGAGGGGGGCCATAAGGCAAGGAAAATTGGAGGCTTGTAGTTCACGAAGAAAATATCCAAGTAAGTCCCCCAAGGTAGGTTATGGTAATGAAGTAAATGGAAGAACTTTTGGGGAAAGTCGTCTACATGAGAAGCCATGTGATAGGTTTAATTTTAGATGACAGTCAATTTTAGATGACAGTCAAAGGTACAGCATGCTGCTGGCCTTGATATACTAACATGGAATATTGCTGGACTCAAAGACAAATTTAATGATCCAGATCGGCTAGATTTTAATTATGGTTTTCATATTCTTCTATTTCAAGAAACCTGGATGAGTGAATCCCCAGTCATTAATGGCTTTAAAGCCTTTGTTTCTCCCGCTAGGAAACATTGTAAGATGGGAAGATACAAGGGTGGCCTGGCCATTATGGTTTCTAACATTGTGGAGGGTGAGATATTTCAGATCTCGATGCAATCAGAGTTAGCGATGGCCATCTTTTTAAGACTACAAAGGATTGACTCAGTGATTTTGGTCAATGTTTATATCCCCCCTAGATCATATGGTAGGAAATCTGATTGGTGGAAAGAACACTTGGAGCATAAATTGGATGAGCTTAGAAGAAATTATGTAGGGGCTGAATTGGTCTGGTTGGGAGATTTTAATGCCAGAATCAGCCAGCAACTCTGAAAAGTGGAGGATCAAGTGGATGCCTTCTATCAGATCCAAGAGTCTACGTTGGTATATCCTAAAGGAAATCAGGTAGGCCAGTGCTTAAACTCATTTATGCAAGAATCTGGCCTTCGGATATGAAATGGCAGAGTATCAGGGGATATCCCAGGTGCATTAACATTTTATTCCTACAATGGAAGTAGTACGGTGGACTACATCCTTGTGGAAACTGATAAGGTAAATAAGTACCACCCAATGGAAGTGATTTCAAGGGTAGAAAGTGATCATCTCCCCCTGAAGCTGGTGCTGTCCATCGGAATTGCACCAAAGTTACGGACCCTAGATAAGCAGAGGTTATAGTAGGCGCCCTTGGAATGAGGACCTATTGAATGAAATAAAATCCTTTGCAAGTTATTAGCCTTTCCTCAGGGATTTCCTAACCATGGAGGATTCTATCCATATAATTGAGTTATATAATAATTTGAGTAAGGAATTGGGTCAGATTATGACCAATCAAGTTACTCGCTCAAAATAAATCTTTTCACAAGGATTGGTTTGATAATCAATGTTTGGAGGCTAACAGGCTAATTAAGAGGGTTCTAGTAGAGGCAAAGAATTCTGATTCCCAGTCTTTGTGGGATGCATTTAAGGCTAGCAAAGCAGCATTTAAGAATCTTATTAAGCAGAAAAAGTTTCGTTATCATTTAGCATTGTGTTACCAACTGAAGGATGCAATCATAAGGAAGGACGCCAAAGATTTCTGGCAGATGATAAATGGTAAAAGAAAGAGTGTTTATCACCCAGATTGCCATATTACAAGCTCAGACTGGGAAGAATTTTTTGGTGCTTAATTTCAATCTTAACTGGGCAATTCTATAAATGTGGAAGATAATCAGGACCAGGATAGATGTAAAGAGACAGAGGCATACCAGGTTTCTGAGGACCAGATCAAGGTATATATTGCATCCCTTAAACCCAATAAAGCACCAGGAATTGATGGTCTAAGTTCAGATCTTTTTAAATCCCTCGAAGACTGGTGGCCCCAGATTCTGACTCGTCTCTTTAATTTTATAATCACATTTAATATCTGGCCTTTAGAGTGGAAATCCTCTATTATTGTGCCCATATTTTAAAAGGGGGAAGAGACACAAGCTGGAATGCTATAGACCTATTCGCTTAATGAATATCCCGTTTAAGATTTATGGGAAGCATTTATATTTCCATCGGAGCAGGCAGGCTTTAGGTCAGCGTATTCAACATCTGCTCATTGTTTTACTTTGTATTATTTGGTTACCAAATATATTTCTCAAGGAAGGCCACTATATGTTGCCTTTATGGATTTAAAAGGGGCATTTGATTCTGTTGAGAGATCACTTCTTTGGGCTAAACTAAGGTCAATGGGGCTAAGAGAGACATTACTTAATCTACTTAGACAGTACCACTCTCAGTCTACAGCAAGTGTTAAGAGTTGGAATGGGGGGGGGGGGGGGGAACTCTCCAAACCTATCGCTTTGAATCGAGGAGTGCAACAGGGATGTCCAGTTGCTTCTATTTTCTTCTCACTATTTTTTAATGATTTGAACCAGTTTTTGTCTGATTCAGTGTTACATGCCCCAAAGCTATTATATTTGGAAATACAGAGTCTTCTGTATGCTGACGATACAGCCTTGCTGTCTACTACCCGAGTTGGCTTACAAAGACTATTAGATAAATTTAAACTATATTGTAATTCCAATATGCTGGAAATGAATATCCAAAAGTCTAAGATAATGGTGTTTGGTTCCAAAAAGAAGCACAGGTGGTTTATTGATAAAGCCCAATTAGACCAGTTTACTTCTTTTTCCTATTTGGGAATTACTTTTTCAAGTTCGCTTAGTTTGATCCCCCATACTGATAGCCTAAAAGTAAGTCTTATCAAGCTATGGGTGGAATTCTTAAGTTCCACTGGAGGATGGGTAAGAGAGCCTGGGAGGAGGCCTTGATGGCAGGAAATTTGAAAAAAAAATTCATCTCTATTATACAAGGCCGAGATTTTTGGTCTGGATAATAAATTTGTGGATTTCACAGAAGCTACCCAAAACCGCTTTTTAAGAAAGTTAATGGAAACTCCACAAGGAACACCAGGGGCACTGCTAAGGCTGGAAACAGGCACCAACAACATCAAAACAATGGCCTTTATGAGATCCATAAAATACTGGAGAAAGATAAAACTATTTTCTCCCGGCAGGTTGCCAAAGTTATGTCTTTTAGATTATGAAAACAAAGCCCCATCCAAATTTAGGTGGTTGCATAATATTAGACAAATGTTATATGTTAAGGGCTTGGGTTACTGCTGGGAAGCAGACAGAATATCATTGCCAGGTATTGAAGCTCAAATAGGGGCCCATCTACAAGACATTGAATGCCAGCTGGATGGCTGAAATGGGTCAAAAGTGTTCCTCTATATGACATTAAACCTTTAATAGGTCCTGCTCCACACCTGTCTAAATCTATTAAACCGTCTTTTAGAAAAATCATAACTAGGCTACGCTTAAATATAGCTGTGCTATATGATTATGTATATTGTACTGTTGGTTTACCTACTTTGGCAATTGCTGTAAATAAAGTATTACGATAATAATAAAAATATTATTATTATTTAATTAATTAATTATAATTAATTTTGATTGATTGATTTTTAATTAACTATTAATAATAAAAATTATTATTATTCTCCTTGTGCAGAAAACATGGTTCTTTCATTCAATTTACTCACACGCAACGCAGTTTGAAATGGAATATGAAAAAACCACGACCAAAAAAAAAAAAATGAGAACGAAAGGAGTAGAAGAGTGAAGAAACAAAAATAGAGAAAGACAGCCCCATCATTGAGTAAAGAATGAAGTTGGACCCCAGGTAACAGAAGAGATAGGGGATTACACAGCATAAGTCACCCAATAATATACTGGGTGGAGAAGAAGCAGGCTTGCTGGCTTTACTCCAAGCCAACCTGAGGAAGAAGAAAGCCACAAGACCTCTACCAAGAACATGTAATTTGACCCCAAGGCTACAGAAAGTTACACAGAGTGTAGCTACATGATTTGTAGAATTAATAAAATGTTAGGATGTTCCTGAACTTTGAACTAAATTGTACCATCATGGCCATTGTTCATTTTCCCAATATCACATATTGATAGAACAAAAACGGCAGATATTATGCTCAAACATTTGCTCAGAGATCTTTCAAAACTGCCTGAGAAATGTTAGTCTTCTTGTTTACTGATTTTATATTCACTGAAAGGCATCTGACTAGCTAAATAAGTCAAAGATAGTATGCATGTGTGAACATACATACATTTTACTATTTCTCAAAACAGTTTAATTGCCAATGAAGATGATTTTCTGCAGAGAATAACTGCTGTGAAACAGAGTATGTTGTATGAAATATATAATCCCTGGCTACTAAACTATTCGTCTTTGTCAATAGTCTTGCTCCAAAAATTATAAAAAATTAGGAAGTTTTTCTTTTATTACAGAGCAGTAACTAATAACAAGGCTTGAAACTCCAGGGACAGTTCCAAACTGTTTACAGACCTGTCTGCATAGAGCCCCATACTCACAGGAATCTAATTACTGGTTACAGAGCAGAGAAGTACAGAGAAAAAAAGCAGCATGAAATTACTGTGCACAGGTTGTGAAGTCTTCACTTCTTTCTAGCACAGAGTGGACCAATGTCCATCAACTGAGCATAGACCCTTGGTCCAATTTCACTAATACCACGGCTTGACGTGCATGATGCAAGTTTTGACTACACTCAATGCTATCTATCTGCTCAACAGTGTGTAGAAGCAAGAGCTGGAAGGAAAAGATACATCCCATACATTCGGAGTCAAGCCACACAACATGTTACTAGAAAGATAAAAAGCGGAGCCCAGAATAGTTGCTGAACTAGAACGGTTGTGGTTTGAACAGTTACCAGCTACAGAATGGGGGGGGGGGGAGAGGTGGGAGTCTAAGATGCCAGTCTAAGATTTTTTATTTATTTAAAAAAACAAAAACAAAACACAGTAATTTAGTTTTGTGAACATTTCTAGGGGGCAAAAATTCTGCATAAGATCATCTAAGAAAATCATGTGGTACAAAAAGGAGGTGTATTAAACCCATTCTGGAAACTAACACAACAAATCCTGTTCTCCACATGCATTTTGGCCCTAACCCTGTGAACACGTGGCACACCTGAAATCTCACTGAAGGCTTTTACATATGACTAAAGCAGTCAAAGACACCTAATAGCCTAACATCTATAACTATTTCCACAAACTCATAGAAAAATACTGATGAAAATTCAGCTTTGCATCATATAAAGTATTTAAAGCATGAATACTTGTGTATGTTTTCTTCAAATTCATATTTTAAAATAATTTTTCAAATTATTTTGTGAAACACTTACAGAGGATGCCATGCCATAAGTCAATGAAAAGCAAACCAAATATTCAGATTCAAAATTTTACCAAATTGTTCAATTTAGCAGGGGGAAATGCTTTATTTTCAACAAGACGAAACCTAAGTTGTTGAATTTATCAACCTGCTCTTGAAACTCTGATATTCCTGTACTGTAAAATTAAATCACAAAAAGTACCTGCAGCTTAGATCTACAAGGTCTGATCCGAGTTACACAAGTCAGCATGAAATAAACCTCATATCCAAATAGTATGAAAAAAAAATCAAATTAATCATAATGGATACGAGAACAGTTAAATCAGTCTGTATATTTTAACTTTTGTAGGCTCATTAAGATGACATTACAAAATTACAAAATTATTCTGTACAAGAAAATGTTGTTGTGAACACTAATCAGATTACTGAAAAGCCACATTGCATGATTTTGTTTTTTGCAATAACTCTAAAATTCAGATGCTGCAGACCTATATAATACAACTTCAGTTCCCAGACAGTGGAACACTAAGACAGAACATCTTTCACGAAAAAAAGTAAAGAAAGAAATGAAGGCATCTATTCACATTTGCTAGCAGTGAATAAAGCTATTGTATCCAATGGGCGGTGGGCAAAAGCCAAGATATCACTTAATGCAATGTCACTGAACTTCAGATATAGATATTTTAACAACCCCACCCGCCTTTGCATTTAATGTTTGCATCCTACAGAGCCAAGTTATAGCCATAAATGAGGGTATGTTAAAGAAAGGGCATTAAAGCTACAATGCCCCATCATTATCAGGAACAAAAAGCTTCTCTGGTATTTAACCACCGCCTCCCCAAAACACAGACAAACCCCACTTCTCCCTCATTCAGAGAATCTTTCACAGGGTAATATGTTGTATGCATGCGGAGTTCACTGCTTGCAAAGGAAGAATGGTCTTTTGATTAAGGCACTGCACTGGGTTTCTAGTAATCTCTGCCAGTGTGTGATCCTGGGAAAGTCAAGTTTATTTATTTTATTCCATTTATATGCCGCCCCCTATGCCTACGGCATCTCGGGGCGGCTTCCAACACAAGATAAACAATTTACCACAATATAAAAAAATATAAAAATCTACACAAATATTATTAAAACAGTTTTAAAATACCCCCCACAAAAATGTAGCCCATCCTTCCCTCCCCGCCTCTGAAGGCCTGGGAGAACAACCATGTCTTAAAGGCCCAACAGCAGGCCAGCAGACTCGGGGTCAGTAGTGCTTCCTCTGGGAGGGAGTTCCACAACTGGGGCCCAGCCACCAAGAACACCCTCTGCATTATAGCCCCCCGCTTTACGCGGGGGACCTCCAAGAAGGCACCCCCAGTGGACTGGAGAGTTCGTCCTGAGTCACGGAGGGTGAGGTAGTCCCTGAGGTATCCAGGTCCAAGACCGTACAGGGCCTTATAGATCAAGGTCAACACCTTGAACCTGGCTCGGCCCGTTACAGGCAGCCAGTGCAGTGCACGGAGCACCGGTGTTATGTGCTCTCGTCGGCCTGTGCCTGTTAGGAGACGGGCCGCTGCATTCTACACTAGCTGCAACCTCTGGGCCAGCGTCAAAGGAAGCCCCACGTAGAGCGCATTACAGTAGTCCAGCCTCGAGGTGATGAAGGCATGGATCAAAGTGGCCAGGTCGGGTCTGGAGATATACGGGTGCAGCCTCTGCACCAGATACAGTTGGCAGAAAGCCGCCTTTGCCACCACATCCACCTGCTGATCTAGACAGAGACCCGCGTCCAATAATACCCCCAGACTCCAAACCTGCTAGGCCACAGAGGGGCGCACCCCCTCCACAAGAGGGGGCACCACCTCCCCCGCTCGGCCTACCACCACCACCTCCATCTTATCGGGATTGAGCCTCACTCTGCTTTGCCATAACCAACTTGCCATGGTCTGCAAACACTGAGATAGCATGGAGACGGCAGGGCCTAGGTCGGCTGAAAGAGAGGTAAAGCTGGGTTTCATCAGCGTATTGGTGGCAACGCACACCAAACCCTCTCACAATCTTCCCCAAGGGCTGCATATATACATTAAATAATAAAGGAGACAAGACTGAACCTTACGGAACACCACAGTCCCGGGGGCTAGATGTTTCTGCTCCCAAGACAACCCGCTGGGTCGCCCCTGAAAGGAATAACTGAAACCAACCAAGGGTGGTCCCATCCAGACCCCCCCAGGTCACACAACTATCTCAACAGCAGCCCATGGTCCACTATATCAAATGCGGCCGAGAGATCTAGCAGGACCAGTAGCATTGAATGTCCTGCGTCCATCTCCCGGAGGAGATCGTCCACCAAGGCCACCAACACCGTCTCCGTACCATGGCCGGGCCGAAACCCTGATTGAAATAGGTCGAGAAAACCGATGCTGTCCAGGTGAGCCTGGAGCTGCAAGGCCACTGCCCGTTCATTAACCTTCCCTAAAAAGGGAAGGCTAGAGACGGGTCGGTACCTGGTGAGTGCATCCACATCCAAAGATGGCTTCTTCAACAGGGAGCGCACCACAGCCTCCTTGAGACCAGGGGGCAAACTCCCCTGCCGAAGGGAGGCGTTGACAACTCCCGCCAGCACCGGCCCCAGTATCTCCCTGGAGGCTTTCACCAACCAGGACGGGCAAGGATCTGATTCACAACTAGTGGCCCTCACCGACCTCAGGTTCTCCATAGCATCGGCTGGCGTCACTTCCTGAAACTCATCCCAGAAAGATGGACCAGACGGCACCTCCATCACCTCACGCTCTGTTCCTACTGTCTCTAATCCAGTTGGATCCGAGCAATCTTGTCTGCAAAGTAGATGGCAAACTCCTCACAGTGGGCCTAGGACAAGTCCCCATCCAGGCGGAGGGAGGCTGGACTGACCAGCCCCCGCACTACCCGGAACAGCTCCACTGGATGCGACTTTGCAAACGCTATGAGGGTGGCAAAGAATTCTTTCTTTGTCATCCTCGCAGCCTCAACGTAGGATCGCAAATGGGCCCTGGGTGGAGAAGATGGTCGGATTCAGAGCAAGTCTGATGCCAGTGTCGCTCTAGTCGCCTGCCTTCCTGCTTCATACCTCACAGTCCCTCAGTAAACCAAGGGGCCCTGCGATGTCGAGACAGGGGACGTCTCGGAGCCACCCTGTCAACAGCCTCCCCAAGCCTGGATGAGCTCATCCACAGAGCGGCTGGCAGAGTCCAGGGTTAACTCCCCCAGGGCTTCATGGAACAGTTGAGATTCCAAGGGGCCACGCTAACTGGTACCTGCCCCTTCGGGGGAATTTTCTTCTCTATGCCTCTGGCCTCGATCTGTACTGATCCACCGCGAAAAACAATGTTGAAAGGCTAAATTAATGTTTGTGAATTGCTCGAAATAAAGTGTGCATGCAATAGAAAAATCTACAAATAGAAATATGCATAGCATTTTCTTCCTCAAGGAACACTGCAGGCCACAAACTGGCATTTGATAGTAGTCAGGGCTTAATTTGTGGGGTGCTTGCCTATGGCCTTAAACCCAATTTTATTAAGTATCAGTAAAACTCTGCATGTTTAGCTCACAGTTCATGTTCAAAAGTCTGAATAGGGTTTAATCACCCCTGCACTATAGAAACAACATACACTGGCTGCACAATTAAACGTTTGTGTGCAATTCAGTCCAAGAAGTTGGACAGTCCTGCTTTAGTACATAAGACCAAAGTTACAGGACAGGACAGTGGCCCCGATCCTATACCCTACAGTTTCTGTGCAGAGTCACATGCGCGTGTAGCCATGCGGGACCTGCATGCATCTACATTAGCAGCACATTGTGCCACATGGAATCTGCACACATGTGTGCGGGATCCACAGGGCATAGGATTGGGGCCAGTGTCTTTAGTTTTACTTCTGTATACCAAGGAGACCTGGGCTGCTGATATGGAGGGAGAAAACATCTGGGTGCCACTGTGTCGATAGCCGAAGTCAACATACCGGAGCACAGATCAACCAGGTCATCAACAGAGAGACCATCAAGGTCAGTGGGTAAATCCCCCAGCAAGTTCTGGAATCCTATTGGATCCATTAATCTCTGAGGGCATACCAATCTAACTGGTCCACCACCCCAACAAGGTCAAAGGGAGGTCAGGGATCTGGGCCCTGAGAAGATAATGGTCTGACCATGATAACAGTGTCTTAACTACACCCCAATAAATGGAACCTGTTTCCAGGCCAGTGCAAAATATTAAATCCTACGTTATGTCCAGCCTCATTTGCTAAGACAGTTATTATCTGGGATAGGCCCATGGTTGTCATTGCAGCCATGAAATCCTCCTCTGCCCCTGAAAGACCAGCCTCAGGGTGTATGCTGAAGTCACTCAAGGCAATAAATCTGGGCAATCTCAACATCATCTCCAAGACCAGCTCAGCTACAGCAGTCAGGGAATCTGGTGTGCAGTGAGATGGTCAGTACACCAGCAGAATCCCCAAGCTATCTCGGGGCAAGACTGACTTCTCCAATGTCTGACAGTGGATATCTTCGATAGACCAGACTGTCATTATAGACCACCACCACACACACACACACACCACCCTCCAATCCTAGGCTTATGCTGCACCAAGTACCAGCCAGCAACATCTGGACCAAACACAGGCCCAGAAGACTCATCCAGCCAGGTCTCGGTAATGCATACATCAGCAGCCTCATCCTGAATAAGATCATAGAAGGTAGTTGTCTTATTAGCCACTGACCTCACATTAAGCAGCATCAGATCAGAGGCTCCACTGACCTCAACCCCAAAAATCCCAAGATGGGGGAGAGGAGGACAGGGGAACAGACACCAAGGCTAGTTGGCTTCACTTTCCACAGGATCATCCCAGGTAGTTCCAAATCCAAACACGCTATCCCCAACACTCCTTGATGTAGCATGTCTGGTCTCTGCATGGCCAGTACCTGACACTCGTTTCCACCCCACCCAGCACCACTTTTTTTTTTTTTTTAAAAAGCAGCTCCTGAATAGGGAGGAGCGAGCCCAAAAGCAAGGATAAACCATGCCTAGCCTATCCTACCAAAATTGTTGTTAGGCAGAAGGGACATTCCCTATCAACTCCAGTTTGAACTCCGATTGCCCCTATTTCAACTGCTGGACAGGAGGAGGTGGGGAGAAAATGACATCCCATAAATGTGAGACAGATATTTTGGGAAAAGATCAGGAGAGCTTGAGGCCAAGAAGGATATTTCTAGATCCTGAAGGAAACAGTTTGGCTTTTTTTTTCCCCTTCCAAAAAGGATTGGGAAAAGGTTTCTTGCAAGAATCTGTATGCCTCTTGGCGATCACCTTGGGATACAGCTGTAGCTGAAGACAGGGGCTGTTCATAAAGTATGCAACATGTGTTGTTTTTGGTGCCTTTACATCAACAGTCCGTCACACTGCTACAGAAAGTTATGCTGCCACCCCCATGCTTTTAATACCAATAAAGTAGAATCCCATTTATTCTATGCAAAAAATGTCTTTTTGATTACAAAACACAGGCGCATAAGTTATAGAGTAACAAGAAATCCTCCAATGCTTTCCAAAACTACCTATCACCCATTTGTCATCTTTTCCATTTTCCGCAGTCCTCTCTGTTCTGTATCTGGTGCCTTAAGTCCCTCTTGTATCCCCCAAACTTTAGGAATCGCTGTACCTACAGAATAAGGAATCAGGCTAGAGCAGCAGTCTATGCAGCCTTTGAGTAGTTGACTCTTTACTCTGTATTCTTTACTTCATGTGGTCTTGGACAAAAACAAATATGTGGGTGTGTAAACACGTGTTACAGATCTGTACAATATGCAGAGAGAGTAAACTTGGGAGTGAAAGAAAGCCAACAGACACAGGAAATAATCAGAGTACAGGGACAGCAGGGATGGAAGATGGTGAACAAAGATGAAAGTTAATGGGAGGAGGTATAGACAGGGGATAAGACAGGGAAGCAAGTAAACATACCTGGACCTACCTAAATAACAACATATTAAGTGATCATGCCAGAGGCAAACGCATAATTATGACCAATACTCTCCCCCTCTTGTCACAAACTTTACTAACCCCTCCTTCACTTTGAGTAACATACTTTATGGAAAGCCACATACTAGAATAGTGTAGCCTGGGAAAAAGACAGTATTTGAATTAGTAAATAGTGGGTCTTTGTTGGGGTGAACAACTGATGTACTTTCCCTTTCTATTTATTTGCTTTTGTATAATGGCGAAAGCTGAAAAAACTTGGTTTTGAACATCTGATTGGACTGATTGAGTAAACAAACTCAGTGATTTATTTGCAAGGCAAACTTGTGCTTAATATTTAAGAGCTCTGTAAGCTCAGTCACAACAACAAATAAATGATGTCAAATCTTCATTTGTACATATTTGATGTACCCATTGTTTTAAAAAGATAAATTTTTTAAAACTCTAAAAACTAGTGCCACTGAAATTAAGTCTGTTTTTTTCCTCTTTTTTTGGTGCACAAATACTACTAAAAACTGGGGTTGGGCCTTTTTAAGAAGTTCCCACTTCCATTTTGTTTAGACCAATGAAAAGGATTCCAGACATTATCATGGTGTGACAGTTTAAGTTGAACAAACCACTCCTTTCAAGAATTCACATTTGAGATAATAGGGAAACAGTTTAGTACGAAGTTGGGAAGCCAAATTTGCTGCGCAGGTATGTATTTCCAACAGCTATGACAACTGTACACCAAAACCATCTTATATAGTTTAACACATGCTTCCTTTTATGAAATATCACTTTCAAATATATCAGACATAGCAAGTATTTAGAGAACTAAAAGCTTTTTCATTTAACTAAGTCTGCTACCACAGCAGAGTCCAAATTAATTTTACATTTATAACAGCAGTACTGGTAATCTACATCAGTTTTAAAAATTGTTAGTGAGGTCAATGAGTGTGAAATTTATCTTTTGCTAATGGTATCTAATGGGTTGATGATTTAGTGCCATAATTCTCATGCTATTGTGATAATGTGATGTTTTTTCTATTTTAGTGACTGCTGAACAGTACCATGCATGGCACAGAATGCAACTAGAAAAATATATTAAATTCCATACCCCTGCGTTTAATAGATTGAGAGAAGATACTGATGCAACACTGCCAGAACTGTCATCCTAATGAGAAAAAAAGAAGTAAAACCTTAGTGAAAATTAAAGTCATTAAAAAATATAGCAATATGCATGCAAATTACACAAATACTTTCTACTGTATATTTGAGCCAGAATCCCATGTCCCCACATTATTTGCATGCCCCCATGGAAGATATGGCATTGTTGTGACCCTTCTCTTTTGCCTTCTCTTTTTTTCCCTTTACCCCGAGCCTATTTCTGTATTCTTTTTCTGTGACCAAAACCTAAATAGTTTAATGGCACAAATGTTATGACCAAGTGGCTCTCCTGCAGGCTACTTTGGAAAAGGAATACACGCTCCATGGGTTGGGGGAGTGCTCAGGATGGGGGAGGGGAGGGGGGCGTAGGGGAGCAGGGAAGTAGCTTTAATAAGTGCGGCCACATTAGGGTCCACATGCCTGAGGGACCCGCACACACATGGAATGCACATGCACATTGGAGTGGATTGCCCCAGTAAGGGGGGTCCGTTCTATCTTCTGCAGCAGGCCCATTCTCACCTAGCTACCCCAAGATGGGGATGATCCAGGTCATGGATCCATCCCCTTTATTCAAGTACATTCCCTCAACTCTGCTCCTTTCCTCCAAGCTCACAGTTTCAGTTTTTCCAGGGTATAGACTAGATCCATGGGCCAGAAACTGGAGTCAGTCCCGGGTCAGAGGTTCCCCACTTGTAAAACCTCTATAATTGAAGCTAGGTATACACAGGAATACATCGAACAGGACTAGGAAGACTCGTGCATTTACTAAACCAGTCCAAATTTGCTTAAAGCCAGAGAGAGAATACAGGTTTAAAGAAAATCAACAAGTAACATTTATGCAGACATCAAGACCTTGCAAGCTTCATGGAAGTCTAAGATTAAACCTTCACCGTTGCCTTTTATGGAATCACACTGTTCTATTCAACATTCATCCTGTCTTTACCACCTTGTTTTTATACAATTAATTTTAAAATCCTGGATTTTTCTTCCTTAATATTTTTAAACTGAAAACACAATCAAAATGTAAAAATAGTCTGGTCTATACCCTAGTTCTCAGTAGACCAGCAGAACTGTTTGCAAGCTCTTTATTCTTGGACTGAATGGAAGACATCAAGTGTTTCCTAAGATGTTAGTAAAAGAAATTAAGTAACCATAATTTTATATTGGTCTAAATGTAACTTGTTAATATAGCACACTTTCCACTTCTTGCACTGTATTTACAGTAATTCTCTAGACATCAAAGGCTACATTCACATGAACAGGTTAAACCTGTCTGGGGACTTTACTTTGCAAGTATTCAAAACTATACATTAACCATAAAGTTAATGATGGTGTGAATAGTCAAGTGGGGGGTACTAAGTGTCTTTACATAAATTTACACTCTTCTGTTGTTCATCAATCACTTACTCCTCGGAGTACACTTCTCCACACTATGTACTCCTCTTTAAATCAGGAGTACATACTTCCAGGGTCACCACACCCTACTTTAACTCTTTATAGTAATGTAAGTTAAGGGGTTCGTTCAGAGTTTGGATGCCAACCCTAGCTTCGATGAAGTCAATGGCTCAGCTCCTACTGACCTTCATGGAGGAGGATTGCCCTCAAATGATAGTCTTCCACATTACACAGGAGATCTGTTTGTTTTTTTATTACTACAACAACAAAAAGAATTAAAAGCCTTTCTGCTCCTTTCTCCCTTGGTTTAAAGGGTAGCCTGGAAGTAAACTCCTTAGAAGAAGTCCCTCCACTAGATTAGTCTTGTCCACGAAAGTATCACTTAAATTTACACCACTAAGAGACACTTTATAGCTATGCCACCATGCCTTCCCCGGCCCAAATTGCGCAGTACAGGGGGGAGGAAACTGCGGGAAAGCCTCTCAATGCAGGCTCTCCCCCAGTTTCCACCTTCCGCCCTACAATTCCCTTGATTATTCCCTTTCTTTGCTCACCCCTTCCTCTTAGCTTGGGGAGGTAGAAAGGTTTGTAAGCAGCAGGAAGCAGTAACTACTCTATTTCCCTACTTCTACCCCTCCAGTGACTCTGAATGACTCCTTGATATCACCACATGGGTCCCAGCATTACGACAACAGGAGTTAGGTGGATAATTACTATGGGGCAGAAATAAGTTTCAATACAGCAACTATTTTCATAAGCAAGTATTTTAACCTCTGGCAACGTAAAGAACCACAACCCCTTGTTGCTTACTCTTCTCCAAAAATCTGTGATTGAACAGACTGCATGTCGCAAGGGTAGTTACGAAACACTAAGCTCAGAATAAAACACTTTTTAAATAAAAGTTTTCTATCTCAAAACCACACACAAACAGAATTGCTCTAAATTCCAATGTCACCATTGACACAGGAAAGGGAGATGTACTGTGTAGAACAAACATGGACAGTGGACACCATATCTTTTAGCTCTTGCCTGTTTGAAAAATGAAACAAACTTTCCTTTTGTGAGAGACCAATCTTCAAACTCCTGAATTTAAATAATGCCTTAATGATCACGTAAAATAGCCGAGCATAAAACATCTGACTCTTATTCTCACTACAAAAATATATTTAGATAACATATCTTTAATAAAAAAGATTATGCAAGTGAAAATGATTTGACTGCAAATTTGTCTTATTTGTCTGCAACTTTGAGCAGTCCCATCTGAAGATGAGGATATGTTACAGGATGAAAATTTGTTTTAAGCTTGTCTAGTATTAAATGTTATTCTGTTTTATTTCAAACTTTAGCACTGGAAGTGGTTTTAAATAAGGCATTTTTTGCGAAAGTATTGTGTGAAACTAGTTTTTAAACTGGTAGTTATGCTTACAATCACAATTCATTAAAAAAAATAAATTAAAACTTAGTACATGATGAAATGTACTTCTGGCATTTTAACTCAAAATGGTTGCTTTTTTCCCCTTACTGAAACAGAGAAGGAAGGAAGCACAGCTGGTGGGAGATGTCCAGAAAACTAGAACTGGCCTCAATCACATCCTGCTTTAGCAGTCTGAAATCCAGTGAGACCTCAGACAGCCAACAGCTGCAGAGATTTAGACTGCCAAAACCTTTCAGCCTTTGCCTAATTTATAGTCAGAACCCAACCAGAAAGATGCTGGTGTGGTGTCAGAGCGGAAGGAATGGTAATCTTTAGCTTGTAGAATAGAAACATAACAAACATTATGAACTCAATGGGCTTATTCGAGCTATTTCTTGTTTTAAAATCCTTACACATTTTCATAAATTGATTTGTACTCTCTCTGAAGGCAGCATTCTCCAAAGTACTCACTTGCGAGTCCTGCAGCATCTAAAGATCTCTAGCAAAGTTTGTAGACTTTCTCAAGGAGAGCCAGGTAGGATTACTACCCTGTTTTTCACAGAATGACATGCAGCATGGACTAGTAGTTCTATCAGTCTTATCTACCTTGAGAGCATATTTGTGGCCTCAAGGAATTGAAAGATAAAGTTTATATATACAATATTTTAATACTATTGTGAGAAATGTGTTCATAACCTTGATCATCTACTTACATTTCAAATATTGTGTTCAGTATGTGTCATATCTTTAGGTTAGGTTTTACACTATCATTACGTGTAACCAAACAGAAATTTGAACAGCTGCAGGGGGTAGTGGGAGAACAACTGAACAGCATAGAGTCTACATGCTTTTTGTATATTCCCTCACAGATCAAGGTTAGTATTCCTTGTCGAGATGTGCGTAGGAGGCCCCATGCCCATCCTGCCTGCTCCCATGGGGGTAGAGGGGGAAAAGAAGAGGTCCAGAGCACTGCACTGTAGTGAGGTGGGTGAAGGCTGGCTTGCTCAACACTGAACATCAAGGAGCACGCAGTCCCCCCTGGCCTGAAATGCTGGAGTTGGATGGTTGCCCTGCCATCCTAACTAGAGCACACACCTGTTCATACAAATGTATGAGCAACCTTGCAGCCCGCCCCCCTCCCTCACTTGTCCACAGGAAATGTAACCCACTCCAACAGGGAGGGAAACTACAGGGCTCTAATATTATTTCTATATTTTGCCTCCTTTCAGGCAAGGCACAAGTTTCTTCAAATTCTACTATACTTCATTATTAAATTAATCTTCATTGAACTCACTACTGGGATAGCAACAGCAGCCATAAGTTTTACAGACAAGCGAGCTTTCATAGGAACTGCATGTATGGAAAGAGAGAGAGAGCATGCTTCCTGGACAGGCCACAGGACACAAAGATTTTCAGCCAGTTAGAAAAGGGCTCATTCTTAAATCTCAGGTCAGGTTCCGATTTTCTGAATTTATATCATCCAGATGCTTTATATAGGAATATCTCAAAGAGAAGACTCCTCTGAA
Source organism: Sphenodon punctatus (assembly GCA_003113815.1). Classification (NCBI taxonomy): domain Eukaryota; kingdom Metazoa; phylum Chordata; class Lepidosauria; order Sphenodontia; family Sphenodontidae; genus Sphenodon; species Sphenodon punctatus. The sequence goes on along the minus strand of QEPC01013180.1, from coordinate 251,401 downwards.
AACTGTTTAGGAGGTTTCCAGCTAGATATACTACTAAGCCACTATGGAGTGGCTGCATCACTGTGCATCCACTATATTAACAGGAGCCAAAGGTGGGGGTGGAGGGGGGTTGGAAGGGGAGAAAGCAATAATGCTACAAAAAGCATTTAGTATTTACAAAGCACTTGATATTTACTAAGAATGAGGAAATAACGTTACTAATTTTGTGGATTGTGATGTGCATTAAGTGTAAACTCCTTCAGCACCAAGAAAGAGGAAGTGGAACTGGTAACTGGAAACTATGAAGCAATATGTACCCACTTTCACCTCTCCTCCTAGGATAAAGGAACAGAATCTTCCAAAGTGTTACCAACACCCTCCTGTGCTGAAGACAGTGTGACCCCAAGGGTATATGAAAATTATTTTGAAATAAGCCACCATTAATATTCAAATAAAAGGCAAAAGTAGGTATGAAAGAGCACATTAGCCTCAGAGTTTTAAATACATAAAGGTTTAATATACAAAGTTGAGAAGTCAGGGATTTTATCATTTGTCCCAGTCAGGGTCAGCCTTAGGATTTGCAGGACCCAGGGTGAAGATAAAATGCGGGGGCCCTGGTAGCCCCTCTCCCTTGGTGGCAACCTCTGCAGTGCCCCGAGGACGGTCATGTTTGGGGCCCCTCTGAGAGGGAGTGGTGCCCCCACAACCCATCCTGGTGAAAGAGAGGCCACTGCGGGGACCTCGGTCGCTGTATGGTAAGGCCAGCCCTGGTCTCAGCTCAACAGGATTAAACAAAGTGACAAAAGTGGTTATCAATTATTTTAGACAGATCATTTCTGCAGGCTCACAACTTTGTGGTCAGAGTTTTCAGTGAGCAGCAAAATACTTCTGGATTCTTTGCTAGTATTTCCCACCTTACTAGGAGTTAATTCAAGCCCTGCAGAACCTAATTTTTTTTCAAATCACTTCCCAAGAGGCTGTGAGTGCAACCTCTTTTCTCCAGAGACAGTTCAATCTTTTAAAAGGCATCTACCAACAGAGATCATTGGGCAGAAGATGAAGCCATAGGGTAGAAAAGTCCTCAGTGGACTCAAATTAGTTCCTTCATCAGTCCAAAAGCAAGAGGACTCGCAAGTTTGTCATAGGACACTGCTTTTAAACTGCAAACACAGTTGTATTCTTGATATTCCAAAGCATTAAGAATAAGCATTCAAGAAGTGTCCGTTAGTGTCCAGTAGTCAAAGCATATTAAAACTTGCCCAAAAGCACTGCACGTAGATGAAAGGTAACGTGGCATTTTAACAGATTAAAAAAAACAAATTAATTACTTCTCTATTGCCTTTCTTCTGTCTGCACAGAGACCCAATGCAGCCAGAAAAAAGGAAGGACATAGTAATGGGTTTTATTACCAATCAAGAAGTCAAATGTTAGGTTTCATTTTTAAACTCTAATCACTTAATTGCTAAATGTGGGAGAACTTATAGTTATTGAGCTGTATATGAAAAAAGATGAGCACTTCCTCTTCTGCGTGCAACTGTGGGACTGCTACACACCTCTCCACTACTCATCAGTGGGGGGAGGGCTGAACAGATATGGAGGGAGTGGATGGATATGGGGGAATGGAATGGGATGGGTGGGATGAATAGAAAGTGAGAAGGGCAAGGGAAGGCATGGGTAGCACAAAACTGCACAGAGACCTGCCAGGACTGAAGTCACAAGCTGCCTGCACTTATGTACATACATATGAACTGTGTAGCTTTGCACAGCTCTCAGGATAAAGTCTCAAAACAGTCTAAGACCAGGATCTCCAAGTGACTTACACCTGCACGGGCACCTTGCTGCCTTCAGTGCCTTGAGATCAGCAACAAGCCCTTTCCTCTCTTCCTTGCCTTAATCCCCTTCTCTGCATAGTACCTTCCATGCTGTACAAGTCTCCGAGGTGACTGGAGAGCGTTCCCTTCAGGGGCAGTAAGCACAGTCAAAGAGATCAAACCTCTCCGTGGAGATAGCTACCTGTGGCAATAATACAGAGCAACAATGGGGTCTGCTTAAACAAACAAAACCTAAGAAGGGGTAGCAGTGAGGAATTGGGTAAGGGGAGCGTAAGACAAGCCAGTTTAAGATAAGTCTCACAGTTCAGTTTCTAGTGAGGGCAAGTTCTCCTCTGTGGTGCTCTGAAACTGAGCAAGTAGAAGAGACCAGTCCCAGGAGGAACAAAAGGAGTTGTCACTCAGACAGCTTGGCTGGCTCTTAGAATGTTCATAGCATGAAATGATACGGGAGTGTGGTTTTTATCATGCCCCATTAGTAAAAGGAAAGTGTGGACAGGAACACCTCATATAATCCAAGTCCACAGAGCTTGGGACTATTTATCTGCTAGATAAAAGTTCTTGTCATCTCTACTGGTGTTTCCATCGAGGGGACTGTAGTTTTAAATTGCAACCAGCATTAGGGCATCACCCAGCTCCCCTGGCTATACTTTCATGTGAACCTCTTTTGAAGCTAGTGTGGCAAAACAGAGGAACAGCCTTTTCCCCAGGAGACATTTCATCACCAGGTATCCTGAGTTATACAGGCAGAAGTCAGTTTGTATTTTAAATGTTTGTACTAATCAAAGATGCATGCAAACTCTGTTTTCATACATCTGTGTAAAGATATATTAATTTGGTTTATAGTCCAATTAGCTTTTCCACTGAGTGATTTAGTAATTCATTCAGGCATGTGCTCCTTTGCTGATAAAAATCTGATTGTTTGCTTACAAATGCAAGACTTAAGAATTAGAAAAGAAGTTTATTTTTTTAAAACCCAGTTACCACACCTCTGCTAGTTCATCTTAAATCAACACATCATACTGTTTTTCAGTAACCTATCAGACCAGAACCGTTCTTGTTCAAAAAAGTCTGACTTCAAATCCATGCCACAGGTCTTACTGTGGCTGATCTCTTACTTGCCATCCTCATTAAACCATCACTGGTTTACTTTTAAAGACCATGGGGTTGATCCAAGGTTGAGCACAGCACTGAGTTCCAGCAGCGGCACCATAAGAAGCTGGAATTCAGCTGGGAGAACTACTGAAAGCCCTCTTTTCACCTTCCGATCTTGGGGGAGCAGAGGGGGAAATGGCTGCAAGCTCCCAGCCCAATTCCACCAATACAAGTGCTGTGAGTTGCTGCCAAACTCCCAGCTCTATTCCCCCCTTCCCCTCCTCAAGTGAGGGAGTGGGAAGTGGGCTGCGAGGATAACAGTAGCTTGCAGAGGGAAAGGCAGGGTTACAGAAGCACCACCATGCCAAGGCACAAAACCCTTTTTACATGGGCAGCACCCACCCATGAACACCCAGAAATCTGAGTGCTCATGTGTGTGCCCCACCCATTTAAATCCCACGGCAGGTGGGGAGAGGTACATGCATGCTCCCGCGTACATGCCTGCACACCTACCTCCACCCATCCCCCACACATGGAGCAACTGGTAAAAACGGCGGTTGCTCCGTGCATGTAGATGGGTGCGCGCCTGTCTAGACCCTCCCCCCACACACCACACGTGGCACACACTGACCCCCTCGCACCCCTGCGCTGCGGCCCATGTAAAAAGGGCCTAAGCGTGAAGTTGCGTGTCTGTATATTGTGCATGCACAGACAATTATCAAGGCCTACAAGCGCAGTCTTACCTCCACTGAATTCAATGACAGAACTCCCATTGACTTCAGTGGAGTAACAATTGCAAGTGTACCATTTTAGGGTTTCAACCTAAACAGTTTAATTGGACACTGATTTTTCTCCCATGTTTCCTTTTTATATAACAGAAATTCTTCCTTGTTTTTTCCAGTAACTTGAAAAATAAAGTGTACAGCAAAAACTCCTGAATGCAGGATGCCAAGCTGCAACAAATATGTTCTTCAAATCTGAAATGAATTACAGTTTTAAAGAATACAATTTCTAGAATGTCACAGAATCTTTGGTAGGCTGAGCTTATTTGTTATGTAGTTACCTGCTTAATTATTTTGGAATCTTTCTGAAGATTTTCTCTTGGTGGGACTTTTCCAAAAAGCTTCCAACCAGGAGCACTGTGAACTGCAGGCTTGAGTTCCTTCGTTTTTTTAGTGAAAAAGCTCCTGGAAAACAGAAGAGTTTTTTTATGTATATATGCGCACATATTTTATGTATATAGGCACACATCAAAAAGTCCAAAACTGATTTTGCAAACTTCAGCCTACACATTGAGAACATTTGTATATAATCACATTTTAGTTCTAAAAATCTGAGAAAAACTGGTGCACACTTCTGAAACATTGAAAGTGTTAGAAGTATTTATCATTATTTAATGTGCAGTTGGACAATTTCCTTTTTAACATTTAACATGGTACAGTAGAATGTAAAACAGAAATAAGTTCCTCCCTTGCAATCAATTTTCAAAAAAGCAGATTATTATTTTTTAATCACTTGGGTGTTACCCAACCTTTCTGGTAACTTTAACAGAATTGATCAAGCAGAGCAAATCTTTAAGATACAAACAGAAAGTTACCTAAAACAAAATCTAAGTCCATTAGCATCTGCTCACCATAGCAAGTGATGCTCTATAAAATGCACAACGTATATTATAATCCAACTTTGATTTCATAGTTCTGCAATGCATCAGTTTTCAAATCTAGAAATCATCTGACAGGAAATGCAACAAAAAATCTTTTGCAGTTTGTGGTATAACTAGCTTCCAAGTGTTAATTTCAGCTTGTATCAATGCTTACTATTGAAAGTCTCTGAGCTTTGCGGATGTCAGCAATTAAATACATTTAGCAGTGAATATAAGCAGACAAAAATATAAAGTAGCCTCATGAGGACTGAATATGGTTTTCTAGATCCTGTTACTAGATAAGACGGGCTATACCACAAAGCCACAAGTGTGTGTGTTTGGAGCTTAAGCTCTTCAGTTTGATATATTACTAACAGATGAAGTAGTTTCTTTTGGAAACTACTTGGAATCAAAATACTTTCTCTGACAGTGGGTGGGTAATGGGTTTTTGTTTTTTAATATTGTGTTTTATTGCTTGCAAGCTACCCTGAGTCCACTGTGGAGACAGGCAGAGTAAAAATCTACAATAGGAGAGTTATAGGATGGAATGGAAGAAACCTTGCTTTTCCCACAGTAAAGTATTCCAGTAACTTTTTCCATTTTTAAATTGAGGATTACAATGTGACTAGTAGCTAAGCTTTGGCCACATTCACACCCGACGAGGAGGCCCTGTTAAAATAACGCATGGGCAAGAATGTGGAAGTAGGGAGGAGCCCGATGCAGGAAACAGCACTGGTGCAAATGGGGTTCTACCAAGGCTTTGCTCGCTCATGACAGGGCTGGATTTTGTGCCCTGTCATGCGCGAGCAAAGCCGCAGCAGAACCCCGTCAAATATCCACAACAAATGGAAAGAAATATAGCATTGTGTCCATTTTCATAAGTGACATTTTCATGTGCACAAAAATATCACTACATATGCATTTGGGAGTCTAGTATACCCCAAGCTAAAGAACCACTTTACAAACATAAATGGAGTTGAATATTTTTTTAGCAGTTCTAACCTTACTGGTGTGAACCTTCAACACTCTTTTTTTCATCATAGCGGCTTTCAGAGTTCATATTGAACAATACTTACCAGTCAGTCATATGGGGTCATTTAGACCCCTTCATTTAGGACCCTTTTGTCAGCCAGGGGTCAACATTAATTAACCTGTTTGCAGTAAGGTTGTTACTAAAGGCAGACCAGGAGACTTCCTGGAGCAATCTCCGAGGAATACAAAGTGGAATGAATGCTTTGTAGTTGGTATGTTAACATTGTGGGATATTATTGTCCCCGTTGTTTTTTGTGCTGTTCCGCTGTCCTCCCCTCCCCACCCCACCCCCTTCCAAAAACCATAATAAAGTGTGAAGTTATTTCTAGAATGCTGGTGTCATTTTCAATTAACCCCCCCTGCTTTTTATAATTATGGCTTAATTGGGGTCAAATAGACACTTCACACTTTATTATGGTTTTTGGAAGGGGGTGGGGTGAGGAGGGGAGGACAGCGGAACAGCACAAAAAACAACGGGGATAATAATATCCCACAATGTTAACATACCAACTACAAAGCATTAATTCCACTTTGTATTCCTCAGAGATTGCTCCAGGAAGTCTCCTGGTCTGCCTTTAGTAATGGTTCATGGTGCCAAACAGCCTACAGGGAATGGCACAACAGCTAAGCATATACATACTTAAGGCTAGTTATGTTGTACTGTTTTAGTTAAAAGCAACGGCATATAGTGCAGACCAGCCTTATTTACAATATCCTTAAGATTCTTACAGATGTTTCTAGGGAAATTAATTATCTCTAAATGTCTGTTGAAGTTAATGACACCACAGTGTAGAACGATATCCCCCATCCCTAACTAATCCAATCTTTTAGTGTCAAAATCCAGCAAAGAATTTAAAGGAGACACTGTAGAAAGCCTTTTTCTTATGTTTAAAAAAAGGAAAACAGAGAACCATGTTCATGCAATATTAAGCCTGCACATTTAATGCAATTTAGTCACAAGAATCAAGAAACAAAGTAACTAATGTTCAAACATCAACACCCGTCCTCCCAATATAGGGAGGGTAGTCTTGAAGCTGGGACTGTTATAAAACAGGTTCATTACAAATACAATTTGCTACAGTAAGGTTTGAAAGTACTCATTTTTTCCAAACAGTGTTGCTACTGGAAGCAAGCTGCTCAGTTAAATACAGAATCATTAAGAATAACTTAGTTGAAACTTTTGTCAAATGCTAAGTTAATACAAGCGTAAATTTTGTCAACGTCTATTTTTACAGAGACATTCTGTTGATAGAAGTCAAAAAGCTCCAAGACTTTATTGAAAAGAAATGGTCTCCACTTCACTCCATTCAACTGTTTAGAATGCAAGAGGAAGGGACTGGAGCGTAGTAGCAACAATTTTAGTTGTCATTCTCAACTACTTACCTTTTAAGAAAAGGCTCTTCTATACAACTAGAAATCTTTACCTACTGAAGATTCTGTAACAAAGTTTCAGACTTCCTTCTCCAGTATTGGAGCTATACTGTATTTTAAGAGGGGGAGGTTGTAGACTCATCCTTGATTCCTGCTGAACATAGTGCATGAATTTTTCAATTATCTTGTGCAATACTTTTCCTCACCAGTTTTGTGTCAAAAGGAATTACGTCTGAATGGATGTACGATTATGTTACTCATCTAATTCTTGACAAATACTGCAACATCAAACATCATAGTAGACAACACTTAAATCATAAGCATCTCTAATAGTTTCTAGCTTCAAAGCAGTTCCAATCCCGATTCAGAATCGTCACAGATCAGTTACAGGTGGGTATTTTGCGTTCTTTTTAAACAGCTGAACTGAATCTAAATAAATATAAACTCACACTTTTCCCAGTGTTCAAAGAACAAGTTTCAGTGTTGCAAAATAACACAATTTTCCTGGCCTCTATATTTGTTTTTTTCCCGAGGTACTTACCGAGTACGTCTCTAAACAAAAGCCAAAAGAACTCCTGATATAGCTTAACATGATTACTTTACGATTCATTGGTTTGTTTAAAAACAATGCTTTTTACAAGATTTTTTTTATTGAAGTTAGTCACTAGTTAGAAAGAGTTTTAAGAGGTAGCCACAGTACCTCTTAAGTGGGGGTCTGTTTTGTTCCCTTTGTACATCTCATCACTTAATTCTTTGTTTTATACAGACATTTCTTATCAGCTTGACTACAAGCTTACTTTGCAATGCCAACAAGCACCTTTTGACTGTGCCCTCACAGAAATAAGTATGCTGAAAACTTACTTCAGGTGCAATCACCTGCCATTAAAGTTAATGGGCATTTTGCCATTAACTTTGATGGATGGATGATTGCACTCTCAATGTTGGTACATGCATTTTACTTGCAAAAGCTACAATAACTGTCTTACCAAAAGGCTGCACCTCGCCCTACAAAATTTTATATATATAAAAAAAAATCCAACCACCATTTAAAAAAAAACAAACCACCACTCTTCATTTTGTGTACACAGAGGACCTACCACACTACCTAGCCATGTATTCATCAGTGCATTCTGGGAACCAGCCATGGCAGATATGCACACAGAGCAGCAGTGAGGCAATGCATTTTAGAATATCATTTAACACAATGGAGAATCAGTTAAAAATCACAGAATGGAAAAAAAAAAAAAAAAAGGAAACCCACCACACAGACATACTGAAGCATCAAATAGTAATTAACTCACTCATGCTAGAATCTCAACAAGGCTTTTCTCTCCCTGCATTAATTTTCAGCCCCTTTACACATTAATACTGTGTGTTCATCGTTACCTACTCTAGGGGTAAGGCCACACAAGAGGTTGACCCACGCTGGGCCACATTACCCCACAGTAGCCTGTGATGCAGCAGACCATCAAGCTGGCAGCCACCAGATATTCACCCATTTCTGCCCAAGGGCAGGCAGCCAGCTGCTATACGATGCATCTGAAGGGCGGTGATGCATTACAGGCTACTATTGCCCCACTTAGGCCAACGTGGGATAATGGGCCACCTCCCATCAGGCCGGCCCCATGCAGCCTAGCCCCATGTCAGGCACCATAGAGGCATGTTTCACAATTTCTGTGTGTCTGTGTCATGGCCAGGTACCCACCTGTGTGGACAGCCATGGTGGAACTGGTGATGGTGACTCACCCACCTGGTTTCCCCATGAGGGGGGCAGATTGTGTGGACTCCTCTCCCTGCCAGTTCACAGTATGGCGGGTGCATTTGCCCTCCTGGGGGCAGGCAGGGGATCCAGCTGCCCCATCCCATGTGGCTTTAGCCTAAGTGTCCAAAAACCATAAAGCTTTCAAGATAAGAAGTTTGTGGGTTTTAATTGATCTTTTCAGTCTTTAAGCTACAGTTGGCTCATTTCCCTGTAATATGGAAGTTCAAAAATCTTTATTAGGAGGCACTATTTTCACAATTTATAGTTCTAGAGCTTTAACACAGCAGAAATGGAAACCTGCAATAAAACGAGAGAACTGGCATATATATTACTGCTTATACACACATGTATTACTGTTTGTAATGTATTTTTTCAAGAATCTTTCATAATTATACTTAATCCTGTCTCCCCTTGCAGCCCTTGTTTCTCTTTTCTCACTTATGAAGCCGTCTCCTACATTTTACAACCTTTTCTAGTAAGACAGTCTTCTTTCACTTTTCATTTATCATTCCATCTTCGTTCACCTATTTTCTCCCTCTTTTATGCATCATCATTTATATCGAAGCCTGTACTACACTAGAAACACACCAAAGAGCTCTTGTCTTATTCACAAAATGCCATTTACAATTGTTACAATAGTTACAATTATTGCCGTAGTTAATTATGAATGCCAGTACTATATAAGACTGTGCAAAAAAATATTTCTTAGTTTAAATATATTCTTCTAGTGAACGACTTTTCAGATTCAGTTGACCTACTATTCAGTCATATGAAGACAGTTAACTGAAGTAAACCATACAAGTACATAGCAAAGTGACTCTCACACTTCTTTATGTATATTATATACCTTCAAGACAGACAGGAGTATTTCCAGTATTTTCTTTTACTAGTTTTGTTTTTATACGCATATTCAGCTCTTTAGGAGAAATAATAATGCACAGTTCGACATAGCTAATGTCACTGGATGTCGCCTAACAGTGATGCCTTTTAGATATGTAATCAACTATGGCAGTATGTGAATGAGAGGCATCTCCATAAGTAGGTTTATAGTTATAGAGATCAGAATTTCATATCCAGGACTTTGTTGGTAGTTGGATTTTATCACCTGGACTTGTCCTTTTGTTTTGCTCTCATCACAACACAATTTGTAACACAAAATATGCAAGCTCTCCTGATGGTAGCTAACCAACTGCCAATGTCATGTGGCAAAATTCCCAGACATTCAGAATCAGAGTTGAAGCTTGAAACACTGTCTACTAGGCAGCCATTCAGCAGCATCAAGACAAAGACCTGTAACAAAATAGTAAAGGCAATGTGGTGTAGCGGATAAAGTGTGGACATGGACCTGGGCAGCCAGGGTTCAAATCCTGCCCTAGTCATGCACTCGCTGGGTGACCTTAGCCAAGTCACAACCTCTCAGCCTAGAGAGCCAGTGTGGTGTAGCGAATAAGGTGCTGGACTTGGACCTGGGCAGCCAGGGTTCAAATCCTGCCACAGCCATGAACTCACTGAGCAGCCTTGAGTAAATCACAATCTCTCCGCTTCTGTTCCCCATCTGTAAAAACTGGGAATGTGTGCCTGTGTTCCCTCACCCTTCTCCATCTTAGGTTGTAGGTTCACTCAGGGACCTGTCTCAAACAGGCTAAAGTGCTACATACACCTAGTAGAGCTATAGAAATGAATAAGTAGTAGTAAAAACAAACCACACACAAAGCCACACACATTCTTGTAAATGTAAATTCGTGTATAAAAAACAATTACAGGCATCTAACCCCAAGTACCCATATCAGTCTACAAACAATAGTATTAGCCATCAAGAAAAGCAAAGGAAACATCATCTGGTTTGACCCATTTACTATAAGGGATACAATGATCCAGTATCCTTCTTTCAAACAATGAGTAACTATTTTACTTGCTTTGACTATTACTGGGGTGTCACAAGTAAATATCCTACTAGAAGAATACACCCTTAAGTTTAACTTAATGTTCACAAGTATTATGCCATCCAAGTTTTCACTCTGACATTTGTAGAAAAAAGTATGCTTTGTTCACTGCTTAGAACTTTGTACTTTTTCCCCCAATGATAACAAAGCAAGGAAGCTCTGTATTGTGTACTATTTTCACACAAACTTACTGTTCTTTAAAAACTTTTCTCATTTTTGTAAACAGATCAGCATTATTCTACAAAGAAGTTTATGAATAGCAGTTATAGATGTTAGAGTGGTATTTGATACATACTGCATGACAGCAGTACCAACCGTCCCCAGCAAAGAAACATCCCTAATACAAGAAGGTAAACAAAGCAACTCTAAAACCTAATTTATAATAAACTAAGTTTTATTTACCATGCAATAAACAGAAACCAGGATTAGAGATAAATGAGGTTTTTTGATTATGGATGAAGTCCGAATTGTGTCTGAAACTTGGGGACCCCAATTAAGATGAAAGAAATGGATACTACTGAAAACTACTAAGACTACTGCCACCAGAAACAGACAAACATTTCAGTGACATTCTAGTCATGCAATTTTAGTGGCAAGGTCACAAACAGGCAAAAAAACAACAACAAGGAAGTCTGACAACTTACTGATCGGCTTCTATTGTACGATTTCTGTCCGGGGGGGGGACAAAACCCTCTGTACTCTGTTAATTGTTTCAGTTGAGACTCAGCTATGACATCTGTGACCTCTATATGCAAATGTGTCAGCTATCATGGATATTCATAGGTTTAAGTAATAAATCATCATATTATGAAGAAAAGCCATTATAACACTGTTACACAGGTTGCTTATCAAAAAGATTTTATAGCAACAATTTTTCTGTTAGATAAATTCTGAGAACAAGAAATCGAACTGTGTCTCCCCAGTATTTATTTCTGCAGGATAATCATCTTCATGGCTGCTAATGTCAACGTAAAGATTTGGATGAAAACAGAAAAAAATAAAGATACCAAGCAGAGATTTCAAATGAAATCTTTGAATCTAGGAATCAGAGTGTGTTAAAAATGTTTACCGTTCTGGTCACGTTCTGATGAACAGTTAGATGCATTTGGGGCTTACTTCTGTTTTACTCCTGAAGAGTCTGCACAAACAGATACTATCTGGGAGTACATACTCCCCTTGGTTTGTATTATTAGGGAATGATCAACAGGGAATGAACTGCCCATTGTGACCGAGGCTTCTCCCATGAGATCAAGATTGGTGCTGTCGGAGACAGGATGCTGGGCTTGATGGACCATTGGTCTGACTCAGTAGGGCACTTATGTTCTTATGTATTTCAAAGTAACTGTTCATGTGAATACATTAGTGCAAAGCTGGTAATCACAATTCAGCAATCAGCTGAGGAGGAAATGGATGCAGTACTACTTCAGTTTACATTGTTCATCTGAGCACTTACCAAAGTGGAATAGTTACTTCAGTTTACCTCTGTTCATCAAAGGTTAATTGTCAAGATTATTGAAAGCAATCTAGCAAAAATGTGTTGCATAAACGGTGATAATCAGGGCGTAAAAATCCACGTGCCTGCATACCTCTATCAAGTTAACAAGTGGATTTTGAGTAGATTTTTATAGTCATGGTCCTCAGTCCCTGCTGCAAGTCCCAGCTGAGAAAGTAGTCTTTTATATACCTGGCTTTGGGGCAATAGACATTAGTCAGGGATTTTGATATGGGTAGAAATCATGTTTTGAAGTAGGGACAATTCCAAGATTGCACATGTAGTTTCTTTTTTCCCATCCCAGCAATGCTAGGAGCAAAGAGATGTCCCTATACTCCCAACTGCCACATGCAAAAATGGCAATAAGCAACACAGCTTGTTTTTCCACTAGGCGTATAATAGTTAATTGCAACATTTAACGGGTTAGATCTAATTACTACAATGCAATTAAGTCAATGTAATTACTCCACTTTGGTACCATTCTCACTGCAGCTCCAAATTGAAGTAGTTACTCTGCTTACTTCCCCTAATGGTCATGGCAAACAATTGTCACCCAAACACTGACAGGGTTCACAGTGCAGTTACTTCTAAGCAGAGGAGAGAGTATACTCATCTTTCAGGAGTGCATATTTCTCTTCCTACTCCTGATAATAATTCCAGTTGAGTTTGGGTTCTCACAAAGAGTTGGCAATTTAATCAGAAATTATACCTGAAGACATGATCACATTATACATAGGGCTCTCATTATAGAAAGAAAAGGATTAGGGAAAAGTCACAGTATAACCAAAATATAGTTACTTGTCACATCAGCTCACCTGCATACAGCTATTTAAAAACACAGAACCTGTATCTGTAATGGACCTTAACGGAGGGGATGTGGTACTGCAGGAATTTTCACTGAGCTAGTAAGTACAGTTCTCAAGCCAGAAAGACAAGTATGAAACAGGTAAATTCTGCAAACCCGAGTTATAAGTAAAAATCCATTATCTGTCACATCACCTATTAGATCTCATATTCTAACTAAGCTCCTTAGTAACTTTAAAGAAGCCATAATATATACTGTAGTTATAACCCTATGCTCCAACACATGAAGTAATCTTCCATTTCTGCAGGCAACAAATAATGTGTGGTCCAAAACTTTTTTTCAACGTTCTTACTGTCTCTCTCACCTATAAGGTCCCCCTGTAGAAGGGAGTAAGCATTACTTATTGTGGTTGCTTCCCTCCCAAAAACTTTACTAACGTTCTGTGCACAGTCTTAGCGTAGATGGATGTTTCTGCTAACAAAATCATTAAGGTCATTTAAGCTGTCTTTGGGATTTGCTGTCTTAAGTCTAAACTTTTTGCCTGCATTACCTCATTTTTTCAAAATTTAAATATAATCCAACAGTCAGGACAGGGAAGACATGCAAAGTATATCAATAAGCCTCATGCCCACATCTACAGATGGCAGGACACAGAGAGTTTGGGATCTTTGGGAAAGAGGATGAGAATCCTTTACTCAGTGGAAGTGGAAAAGCTGACAGCACCACCATTGTCAGGCTGTCTTTTTTGACTCCCTAGGTTAGCGCATCAGATCATCTAAAAAAGGTCTTTTTAAAGCTGGGAGTTGTTTGACTGTGATCTCTACAAGCCACTTGCCCCGGAGTAACCTCAGGGGCTTCCAGAGAATTCCTCTGAAGTGAGTGCTTTGAGGATCGCAGGCTTTGCTGGTAAAGACAGCAAAAGAATGGATGAAAAGCGCCGTCCTACGGGTTTATTGGCAAGGGACCCAGGCTAGGTCCAGCATCTCCTGCCCCACCCACCCCAGCCCCCTCGAGTCAGCGGGAAGCGCGTTACCTCGCGAAGAAGTCGGCCAGGCTGCTGGTGGTGGCGGCTACACCGAGACGCTTGGCTCTCTCCCCCGGCTCCTGGGTGGCGGCCGGGGCGGGCTGCGGCGGGCCCCCTGGCGCAGGCAGGGGCTCCGGGGCTCTGCGGCGGCGGCTCACCTCGAAGGTGTTGCGCGAGTGGAGGCTAATGTCCATGAAGCTGAGCGGCCCCGGGGTGAGGGCGCCCGCCGGGGGGGTCCCCGGGCTCTCGACGGCCGCTCCCTCCGGGGCGCTCCCCCCCAGGCAGCAGCTCCGCAGCGGCTCCTCCAGAGCGGCCCCCGGGGGCTCGGGCAGGAAGAGGGCAAAGCCCCCGTTGTGCAGCTTGGCTTCAGCCCCCTCGGGGGCGGCGGGGCTGGGCGGCTCCCCCTCCGGCGGCGGGAGCAAGAAGCCGGCGTCCCCGTTGGTCATTCTGCCCCCGCTGAGTGGTCCCTCCGGGCAGCGCTTGCTGCCCCGCTCCGCCCCCAGGAGCCGCTGCAGCCGGCGGCCCGCGACCCCGCTCAAACTCCCATCCCGCTCCCCGTCCTCCTCCGCCGCCGCCGCCTCCTCCTCCCGGCCCGGGGGAAACAAGGCAGCGCCACCCTGAGCTCCGGCATCGTCCGGCCCCACCATTTGCCGACGCGGAGCCCAGGGGCTGCCGGCAGGGAGCGCAGGGGGCGGGGCGCGGCGCGCTACTTAGCACCGGGGCCGCCGGCTCCGCTCACCGCATCGGACAGCGGCCTGGGCAAGCCCGGCTCACGCAGGCGCATAAGAGCGGGGAGCCCCGGCCGCAACCGCTTCCACCATAGAGAGACGGCGGCACCACCACAAACCCACCCCCGCCTGGTAACATCCGGCGGGATCATAGAGATGCCACCTAGACGGGATCCTCCCATCCGTCGGGGAACGGCCGCTTCCCATTACCGTAGGCCACCTAAACTCCACGCAAAATAATAGCGTCGCCTCACTCCCGTTTACCGCATAGCACCTAAAGTCACCGCAGAAGACAGACTTGCCTCGGTTCCTGTTACCATAACTTCACCTAGGAGCGTAATGGGAAATTGAGGAGACCGGACTCCGTTCCATCCAGCACATCACCCGCCCAGTTACCGTATTCCATCCGAAACGAGACTTTCGAAAAAGGCTTAACCCAGCTCTCGCCTGCATCCGCAGAGGTAACTGCCAATGGACATCTCAGGAACACGGGCATGCTCCTAGCTCAAGGCGAGAGAGACCTGGGTTCATGGCTTTGCTGCAAAGGAAAGGAAGGAGACGGTACCCTATAAATGTGGGGTTTGAACTAGCTGGCTCTTGAGGTCCCTTCCAACCCTACATTTGTGTGGGCTCCTCCCCCAGTGATGCCAGCTCCCACAACAGCCTCTCCAGACCATGCAAGAAACCCCAAGATTAAGGGATTGGTCTCTGGTGCTAGGGCTCAGCCGTGAGGCTCCCAAACTATTTATTTAAATGTCCATCCCACCTATTCTGTGGACTCAGGACAGGTTAATACATATATGTAAACATAACACCATTGAAAAAGCTCATCCCAACTTCACAAAACCCTATTCCTGCCTGCCAAATGCTTGGCCAAACAAAAAGGTCTTGCACTGAAAACACTCAGGCTTTGGAGAACCTCCAGGGAAAGGAATTTCACAACTGTGGAGCAGCCACCCAAAACACCTCTCTGCATGCCTGTACTGTGCAAACAAGACACTATGGGTGATTTCAGACGTGACGTTGACACGGTGAACCACGGTGAATACCCACCTGGGGTCACCGTGTCCCGCACGTCTGTTTGGCGGCCGCCAGATGTTGGCCACGCTCAATCGGCACATGGGGTCAATTTGAACCACGCTTCCCGGGCTAGCCGGGGGAAGGTCCCGGGAAGCGTGGTCAAACGGACCCCGGGCCGTGGCCAACAAAAAGTAACGTCTGGCCGCGTGCCACGGCCCGGGATCCCCGGCGGGATCCCGGGCCGTGGCACGATCGGCCAGACGCGGCGGCCGCATTGGCCCCGCCGCCCGCCCGTCTCCTCGGAGGGCGGGCGGTGGGGTGCGTGGAGGGGGCGGGGCCGTGCGGCCGCACGTTGCGCCGCGCAGCCCCGGCCCCTCCCACTTTCCCCGCCGGGATCCCCCCAGCACGTCTGTTGGGCCGTGCAGGGGTGACCCCGGCGGGGAACGAAGATGTTGGTTCCGGTACGGGGCCAAAGGGCCCCGTATCGTCTGAAAGTACCCAGTGATAGCATATGCATCTTGAGGGTGCTCCTGGCTGGCCTCAGCAGTTACAATGCAGCATAAGAAAGGAAGAGGAAGCAATGCATTTCATCTGTGAAAGGACTCATGATCTTAACTGAGATTGGATACACTCTGCACCAGGAGTGAAACAAATAGAGGGTTTTGTATTTGCTAATATGATTTTCATTGTCAGATTGCCATCCAAACAGTATCCATAACCAAAACAGATATTTGTATATCCACTCTTTCAGTTATCTCAACATTTGTTTCCGTTATTGCACATACACAATAGTATGAGTAGTGCTAAAATGAATAACAGAAATCTCAGACTAGAGGGAAATGGATCAAAATTCATATCTGCTTCATCACAACCAAAATGAATAGGGTGCGTCATCAGATACAAAATTTGGCTCCAATCTTCCTTTCATCTCTACTCTGCTATCTGGAGTCAGAGCATTAGGGTAAAGTCTCAAAAATGGATTTGCACAGACAAAATGCTTGAGAATCACTGACTGACTTGTCCCTTGGCAAAGAGCCATAGTGATTCTGCTGCCTCTCCCACAACTGAATAAGCAGCCAGTCAGGAGGGTGGAATAGGTAGCTGCAGCTGGCAAGCTTCTCAAGGGGCAATGTGCCCGCTTCCTCCCTATAGCCAGTAGCTGTACAATTGTATAATAACCTTTACAATTGCATAATGAGCCTTGAGTTTGCAAGGGACCTTAAATCACAAGACTCTTGGTAAAAAGGTGATGTCAGCTTTCTTATTACACAATTTCTGGAGAAAAATTACAACCTTAAATGAACAGCATCACAGAAGAACATACCACAGCCAACATTTTCCATCTGACACCATACCTTATGTACACATACCAACAAAAACATCATACAGAAAACATAATTTATAAACGCTATACAATAGTCATAAGTAGCTTGATGTTGAGGATTAAAACATTATGTTAGTTGTATGTAAAGTGTTCTGAATGCCATGGCAGGTGGATGCTATATAAAACTTATTATTATTATTATTATAGTTAGCAAATATAGTCTAAATTCAAGGACAGATGTTAGTTGGTCAGGATAAAGTTGGATTTTGAAAATTAGGAATGTATGGTTGGGGAAATGAAATTACAAAGACTACAATTTCACAGATAGGTGAGCCCAGATTCTATTAGAGGTCCCTGAACTCAATGAGGCAATATTAGGGATGGGAAGGTCAGTATCGGATCAATCTGATTTACCCAATTTTGGGGCGAATTGGACTGATCTGATTTTGAGATGGGGGATGCAAACTCCCATCAGATCCCCCAGCAAGTCCTTGGAGCGGCACTGGTGCTTTCAGCTGCCGCCAGCTTTGCCTCCCCCAGCCCCCCTCCCCAGCGCATGCCTTCCCCAGCCGGACCCCTGCCGTGTCCTGTCCGCCCCAGCAGCAGCAGTGCTGTTGAGCCAGGGCAGGATTCTTTGGGAGACCGGTGCCGGGCACTGGCAGGAGTCCAGGGAAGGCAGAGCTGGGGGGAGAGGGGCCGGACAGTGGTGGCAAGGAGGGTAGTTTGTTATTTTCTTTTTCTTCCTAGGCTCCAGCAACCTGTGCGGTGTCCAGCATGGCCCTCTCGAGGCCGCACTGAGAAGAAACTAACCACCAAAAAGCAATATGCATGCAAGCAATACTGATTTTCAGTATGAATTCCCTTCCCTAGGCAACATAAACCATAACTTAGTCAAGTTATTCCTTCATTTCAGGGGTGGGCAATCTTTTCCCTCCCAAGGACCACTTTAAAATTAGTACAAGCTCAGAGAGTGCATAGATGCTGGGTGTGATGTTGCCTATTTATTTATTTTATTTATTTTATTTATAAATATTTGTTAGCCGCTCCCTCATGCCTACAGCATCTTGGGGTGGCTTACAGCATAAAAACACACAATAAAATTCATTAAAACAATGTTTTAAAAATACAATACCCCCACCTACCCCACCCTCCCCTCCAAAGGCCTGGACGAACAGCCAGGTCCTGCAGTCTCGCCAAAACGCCAACAGACCTGGGGCCAGATGGGCTTCCTCCGGGAGGGAATTCCAGAGCCTCGGCCCGGCCACCGAGAACGCCCTCTCCATTGTGACTTTACATGGGGGACCTCCAAAAAGGCGCCCCTGGTGGACCGCAGGGATCACTCTGAGGCACGGAGGGCGAGGCGGTCCCCAAGGTATGAGGGGCCCAGACCGTGTAGGGCTTTATGATCAACACTAGCACCTTGAATCGGGCTCAGTACGCTATAGGCAGCCAGTACAGAGTACAGAGCACAGGTGTTATGTGCTCCCACCTTCCCGTCCCCATAAGGAGACGGGCCGCCGCATTCTGCACCAACTGCAGTCTCCGAACCAGAAACAAAGGAAGCATTGCAGTAGTGTAGCCTTGAGGTGATGAAGGCATGAATAAGGGTGGCCAGGTCGGGCCTGGAAATGTATGGACACAGTCTCTGTACCAGATACGGCTGGTGGAAGACGGCCTTAGCCACCATCCTGCCGATCCAGCCGGAGCCCTGAGTCCAACACCACCCTTATGGGGTGCAATCAGAAAGAGGAGGGTCCAGATCATGGATCTGTGCCAGGAATTTGTCCCCTGTCCTTGTGTGCATGCTCACATCTCTGCTCCGCTCCAGAACTCAGTTTTTCAGTACTTAGGAGTAGGAACTGGATCTGTGGGCCAGATCCAGGAACTGGAAATGGGTGACATAAAAATGCCAGAGGCCACATTTGGCCCATGGGCACAAAGTTTCCCACCACTGTTGCACCCATGATTGAAGCCAATGACAAAACCCTATTGACTTTAATGGTGAGGGATTGTCCTGCCTGTGACTCCAGAGTGGTCAGTCAATACTGTCCCACTATTTTTATTTTATCTTTTCTTTTTCCCACTATATGCTAACTAAACAAATTCTTACCTAGCAAGCAATATTTGAGAACAATATATTGTTTTCTTTATTTTTTTTAGTCTAATATTTATTATTTTTCCTAGCAATTTAAACCTTTCCTACTGTGGAGATACGTTGGGATCCGAAAAGCATCAGACTAGATGACCTGCAAAGTCCGTCCTAAGTCTACAGTATTAGGCTGATACAAGAGAGACAGCTGAGGTTGAGATGGGGGCACTACAGAGTGCAGTGTTGCTGGGGTGTTGTACGACTTAATTGCTTATTTCCTTACTTTTTAGTACGTTCTGCTGTGGAGCAATGCTTGATTCTATACCACTTTATCGAAAAATATCAGGCAGTTAATGGGAAGTTCTTCGTCGCCTTTCTGGATCTTAGGGCAGCCTTTGATTCTGTTGAAAGGGACCTTCTGTGGGACAAATTAAGGAGGACCTCAATAGATAAAAGGCTACTTTATCTTATCCAGTACCCCTACGCGGATTCTTCCCTGGCTGTTAAAATAGATAATCAGGAGCATATTACAGACACTATCAATGTAGTCCTTGGTGTTAGACAGGGTTGCGTCTAGCCCCTTCATTATTTAATTTATTCATTCATGACGTAATCCCTACGCTGGCGCAGTTAAAAAATTTCCACCCAAAATTGGCCTCTAGAGTGGTTGGTGCCCTCTTGTATGCTGATAACCTGGCAGTCATGTCACAAACATGTATTGGCTTAGTTAGACAGCTGAAGGCCTTTGTCAGCTATTGTGCTAGTAATAAACTGACAATAAATTATGATAAATCCAAAATTGTAGTGTTTTCCAACAGCCACAATATTTACAAGTGGCCCATTGACAGCCAGTACCTCCAACAGTTAAAGTGCTTCAAGTATTTGGGAGTCTATTTCCATGCTTCTGGTAAGTGGGATGCCCACTACAAAGCACTTCTGGCAGCAAGAGGGACCTCCTAAGCTATTTTGAGGTTCTTTGGTGGATGGATAGACCTTGCTGTTTAAGTGTTTAACAGCAAGGTTAAAGCCAGTTTCTTACATGGGGCGGAGCTGTGGGCACCCCTTACTGGTTCCAATCTAAATGTAGTACAAACCGGTTTCCTTCAAAGTCTTCTCAGGATCCCTAAGGGTATCTCAATGGCAGCCGTTAGGCTGGAGTTTGGATTGGGGAGCTAGACTAGAGCAGCTTGGGAGCTCTCCCTTAAATTCTGGTTTTGGATTAACAAAATCCCTAACACCGGGCTTGTTTCGCTTATGTTGGAGGACTCCCTTGGTTTGAGCCATATTTAGACCTTTTGGAGAATTCAAGCCTTCAAAGGCATTACACTCTTTTACGTTTTCATCAAATTCAAACTGCCATGGTTGAAGGCAGATATAATACTCCCCGCCTATGTCAAGAGTATGCTCTTGCTGGGTGGAGGAAGTTGAAACTGTCGAGCATTTTCTACTTCGGTGCCCCTATTATACGAATCTGAGAGAAGTTTGGATTTCCCCCTTGCTAGGGAATGATCTCTCCCTCTCCTCAGAGAACTGTTATGAGTTTTTGCTTTCTCGGTCTGGGAAAGAGGAGATGGGAGCTCTGGTGACCTATACCCTTTTGGCATCTAAAAAGGGGACTAAAATTAAAGAGCATATCCAGTTTAGGAAGGCTATCTAGTGAGGGGATGGCTATTCCCCTTCTAGTGCAGGAGTCAAGGTCCCCTGCTTTCCCTAGAACTATAGGATATTTTGGTGTTAAATAATTTGTTGACTCAGACTATATTTGGGGTTGGGAATATCGAATTGGCCATATGTGATATTTGCTATTGCGCTGATGGGACATTGGTCGAATATTTAGTTGAATATCTTCTATTGGACATCTCTGCACATTTTTCAGTGTCAAATGGGTAATTGTTTAAATGTTTTCTGTTTCCTTATTACTATTTTACTTATTTTATTGTATATTGTATTTTGTATGGGACAGAGCGGAAGCTAGTGCTCAAATAAATAAATTGAATTGAATGTTGGACGACTCGCACAAGAAACAGTGGGCCAGAGCCATTGATAATCACCTATCCAGGTTGGGGGTTTTCGCAAAACTATTTTGCTTCTAAAAGTATTTCTGCTGCTAGATCCAAGTTGCTTGAAAGATTTGGAGACATTGATAGGCAGGAGGATCTTGCTAAAGTAGGACAATCGCTCCATATGATTGGATACAAGCTCTGGGTACCTATGCTGGGTCAAATGGCGAATTACTTGTCATAATTTGCCACCTTTAGGGGCAAGTACCTTTTTTCTTGTGCTCGTTTAAATGCCTTGCCTTCTAAGATGCTGGAGGGATGCTTTTGTGGTGTTCCTTATGGAAACTGTCTATGCCCGTTTGATATGGTACACACCAAATCTTCCCAACACATTTTGTTCAATTGCTATCGGTACAATAACCTGCGTGAGGAACTCCTTTCCTTAATTTTTGAGAAATTTCCAGGAAGAATGGATGCCTGTTTGTTGGAGATAGTTCTTAGGGACACTTCTCCAGTAATATCCCAAGCGGCGATTAAGTTTTTGACGCTTGTTTTTAATAGGAGATCCCTTTTTTTTGCAATTTAAACAACCTATGAATATGTGAGTAGAGGGAACCTGGCATTCTGGGTCTCATTGTGGTCTCCCTAGGAGATGGGGATTAAACTTTGTTCCCAGAAAATAGTTATAATTAATGGGGAAACGCAAATCTGATATTAGGTTTTGACTAAATCTGACTTTTTATTCACTATTTTAATGTTGTTGACAGATTTGATTCTTTGCATATATATGTTTTTGTGTGTGTTTCCTATTTATTTATTTGTATGTTTGTTGGCAATAACCTACGGCCACGCGAAATAAACTTTATTATTATTATTACTTCGTTTGCACGGTGTCTAGTAACCTTAATGAAGAGCTAATGGTTTTGTGTGGGAATGCTGTAAGCCAGAGGTGCGGAAGCTTTTCCCTGCCAGAGACCACTTTGAAAATTAGCACAAGCTCTGAGGGCCACATAGAGGTTGGGGACCGGGGTGCTTAGGGGATGCACTCAAGAAAAGAAAGGTCCACAACATGAATCTGTGCCATGGATCTGCCCCCTATCCTTGTATGCATGCCCTCATCTCTGCTCCCTTACCATAAGCTCAAATTTTCATTACTAGGGGGTAGGAACTGGATCCTAGGGCTAGATCCAGGAACTAGAAAAACTTGCCATGGGCCACATTTGGCCCCGGGCCTGACATTTCCTACCCCTGCTGTAAGCAACTGTAGCGGATTGTGCGGAACAACAAGAGGGGGGCAGATTATACCACAGTAGAAGAAGCCAATTCTAAAGAGTAAAGTAAAAAAACCAAAAATGTTAATCGAGGAGACTTTAAAGGAAAAGATTAAGGATAGTTAGCCTTCAGAATATGTCAGGAACAAGTCCCTTCAAGGGGCCTGTGAGCCTGGAACCTCTCCTGGGTTCTCCCTCCGGGGTGCTTAAAGGGGTGCACCAGGCCTCTAGGGGGATCTATAAAGGTAGATCAAGATGGGCATAGCTAGTGCTCTGGAGTAGCTAACCAGGAACTAACAGGTTATTATTTATTTATTTATTTATTTCAATTTGTATCCCGCCCCTCCTGCGAACAGCTCGGGTGGGGTGGATGGGGCTGCACTAAGCAAGCTGCAGTGGCCACACCCTGTGACTTATATGTGTTATCTGTATAAGCTGCAGAGCCTAAAGGCAAAGGGTACATGAGCCCCCCTAGGTTCTACAAGGGGGCCATGCCCCCCCTTAAAATAAGGGGCCCATGGCTGCTATCCACTCTGATGCCAGGACTCGGGAGAGTGTTGAGATCAGACCACCTGCCGCCATTTTGCTCTCTGGGAGCATGAAGGGAAATGTAGTCCAGCATGCTCCAGAGAGGCAGCAGCAGGTGGTGTGCCAGTGCCACTTTTTTGTGCTTTCCTTATTTATAGGCTAGAAATAACAGGAGCCACCTGCTGCCGCACGTGGGGACCTGTCTGGAGAAGGAGTGCAGGAGCAAAAAGGAGCTGGTGTGCAGGGCCAGCCTTAGGCGATGTGGGGCCCCACTCTCCTGCTGGGGGCTTTGCCAGCGGTGGACCTAGGAGCGCTCCCCAGCTCAGTCAGGGGGTGCTGCCTGGGCTCAGGGACGGGTGGAGGGGCACTCCCCTCCGCTCATCCCCAAGCCCAGCCATTTCAGGATCACTTACCCCAGCGGGGGTCACGTGGGCATGCGTGGGCAGCAGGTCGCGTTCAGCTGAGCTCCCAGCAGCCCGATGCAAAGACGCAGATAAAAACAGCAAGAAACTCTCCCAAAAAGCTCAAAGACCAGGCACAAAGTGCAAGGAATGAGTGGAGACCAAAAAAAGGAGGCTGACTCAACAATTGATTGTTTCTGTACCCCGCGCCGCAGCTCGTGGAAAGCTGATGCAGGGGAAGGCAAGATGGCGGGCACGGCAGGGAGAGACCCACCGGAGGAGGCAGAGTCACAGATAAAAGTAATGGACATGTTAAAATCTATAAAAAGAGACCTAGCAGTGAATAAAGCAGGCATAAACAGAACAAACTCCACATTGGAGGATCTAAAAAGGCAGGTGGAAGGAATAAATAAAAGAATGGACACAACAGAGCAGAGGATAAGCAATCAAGAAGATTGGGGAAACACTGTAGAGCAAAAAATTACCCATGCAGAGGTGGAGCTGCAAGAATTGAAAAGCAAAGTAGAGAACCTGGAAAACCGGTCCAGAAGAAACAATCTGAGGGCACTGTTAGACGATCCCGCTCGCAAGCGGGATCATTCAGTGCCGGCATCTTCCCCCCGCCTTCCTCTGAATGCCGTGTCTGATGCTCAAAAGAGCATCAGACCCGACGTCCAGTGTTTGTGCGCATGCGCGCCCTTCTGCGTGTGCACACTCGCCAAAAAAACCCGGAAGTGCGGCGTAAAGCCGGCATTTTGGGGATCCGCGTTGGAGGGGGCAGGATGATCGCCTGCCCAGTCTAACACAGGGGAAGATCCGGCTGCGCTGTTTAAACGAGAGCCAAGAAATGCAGCTGATCAGCTGCGTTTCTTGTCTCGTTTAAAAGCACCCTGAATAATGGGGATTCCTGAAGGGAGGGAAAAAACCAACATGAGAGACCTGCTGCATGAGATTTTTAAACACTTATTCCCAGAGAAACCTGCACTGCACGCAGTAGAAATAGAACGGGCCCATCGCTCTCTAAGGCCAAAGCCCAAAGATCCACTACCACCTAGAGCTGTAATAGTTAAGTTCTTGAGACTTTTAGACAAAGGGTGTTTTCAGACGTTACGAGAACACGCTCAACCACAGTGAACCACGCTCAA
>QEPC01013180.1:191611-226821 GCA_003113815.1 Sphenodon punctatus | reverse complement strand
AGTTTGTCAACAACTAAGATTAGCAGCAATTCACACCATTGTATGCAACTGGAAGTCAACCAAAAAGCCCTTGGTGAAAAAATGGATACAAAGGTTATCGTATACAATCACAATGGAAAGAGTACAAGCGAAGCTATGACAAGAGATGGAGAACTTTTATGCTGTGTGGACTAACATTTGGAACTTCCTCTAGCAGAAAGTAGAAACAGACCAGCCTAAACTAACTATTTGCTTAACCGAAATCTAAAACAAGTGGAAGGGGGGGAGGGAGGGGGACAATTTGAAAAGGGAGGGGGTAGGGTTTTTTTAAACATGAGATCACATTCATTATGTACACCAGGGACCAACTCTGTAACCCAGGTCCTACTAAAATAATTGTTACCCAGCATTTATGGGTGTGTAAAAACTGGTAAAATACAATAAAAATATTACTAAAAAAACAACAACCAGGATCACTTAACCCATCCGTTGCTGTGGTGTTGGAATCCTTGCCGGCTCCCTGCAGCGGGTTCCAGCGGTGGCAGGCACAGCAGCGGCAGATTAAATCTGCCACCCACTGCCACCGGAAGTTTCAAGGGAGTGAGGGAGAGGCGGGGCCTCTGCCTCTCCCTCACTTCCGCTGGCCCCCTCCGCTGCCTGGCTGTCTCAGCCAGGAGGAATGAGGGAGAATCAGAGGCCCCACCTCTCCCACATCCCCCCTGTCTGAGACAGCCAGGTCATAATGCCATAGAAAGCTATTGCTGCGGGTTGTGTGCCCAGGAAAGCCCAAAGACTTCAGCTTTTGCCTGTGGGTGCTCTGGCCATCTGGGTACAGGGTCCAGAGAACTTGGGGGTGATGGATACCCTGACCTTTGCTGACATTTGGGTGAGGTCAGATGTACAGAGAGAACTGTCAGACCCATCCTGTGAGGCTAGCTATGCACTCATAGGGTGGCACATGCACACAATGGGGTTCTACGTATGCATGATGGAGTACAGATACCATGCAACACTGCTGCAGTTCAAAGTTCAGCAGCATGGAAGAGTAGGAGTCCTGGACAAGGTGCAAGAGTAGAATAAGATCAAGACTTTTCTCAATGTTTGTGCACTGCCAGAAGTAAGGAAGACGCTAACCGAGGCTGGACCTTCCCTGTCGTTTTTCCTTTGCACTGCCCTAATGATCTGTGGGGCCACCAGGACTGCCTTGATCAGATGGTGGAGCTGCATCTGTTGGGGAAACAAGTGACTCAGGGAACAAGGAATGTTAACCCACTGGTGGAGAGGTTCTTGCCCTGTACGAGGTTTGGACAATCCCAGAAATGCAGAGTTCCCTGGCGAGTGAGCATGTTTTCTGCTCTACCTGTATGGTAATGTGTCACAGGGAGGGAGGTCTAAAGGGGGACCCTCTGCAGGGTTCAAGGCTCCAATCCACCAATCCCAGGCACTCACCCAGGAGGCCGAAACCACTGCCCGCAGTGCTCATTGGGTTCTCACCCGAGGAGTTATGCCCATCAGGATAGTATTTTGGCTCTTAAAATCTCCTAGGAGATTAGGCCTATCTCATCATAGGGCATCGAGCAATCTGTGTAGGAGTGTTCCTCCTTTCCACCACCCACCAGTCACACTCCACGCAAGTCAAGGGGAAGGGAAAGCTGTGCCGGTAGTGAAGGGTTCACAGAGGCGGGACCCTGGGAACACGGAGCAAGGCAGAGGAACTTACATGCCAGGTTATGCAATGGGGTAGGAATTCCCAAGGAGAGGAAAGGGTAGACTCACCCCGGGCCGGAGGCGGCCCCACTCACTCACTCACTCACACACAGCAGGGTAGGGACAAGGGAGGAAGGAGACACACACACACTCACGGTTTACCAAGGTTCCAGACACGACACAGGGAAAAAGAACAAGCAGGTCACCAATCAAAGATTCACTGAACTACTAGACTCTCTCAAAGGCTCTCTCTCTCTCTCCAGGGGGCCAGTCTTGTGCAGACCACCGGCGCTGTGTACCCTGCAGTGCCGGTGTATATAATGGAAGCCACACCCCCTCGTTGCACCTGGAGTCACTACGAGCATCGCAGGCGTGCAGGCTCTGCCAACACACCCTGCACGGCGGCAGAGGGTGGTTTTTCCTGCGGCTCTGTTTGCGGCAGCTGCCTAGCAACTACCGCATCTGGTAATACTCCTGGATGGGTGGCAGCTAGGTCTGTGGTGGGGGGCAGTTCTTTGCTCTGTGGCTCCTGCCTGGGCTCCTGCCGCCACTGTGAGCTCCACCGGGGGGCGACCGTGATATAATGGAGAAGATGCTAGAGAGGAGTACAAGAGGTGCATGTTTAACTGGGGGTTTTATGAGAACCTGGAGGGATTTCCTGTTGGAAATACATTCCTTAGTTACATCTCCCCTAAGCACCTTATCCTGCTTGTTTGCTAGAAACAGCAGGAGTAGAGACAGTCAGATCAGGGAACCCCTCCCCCATCAATTTAGTTCTACTCTTGCCAGGACCTGATTGGTTAGTCTCCTCTCCCCAGGATGTTTCTTATCTCTTTGTGTCTGAGAGATATTCAGAGAGCTTCTCCTACTTCCCTCCTGAACACACCTAGTCTTAGGACTTAGTATAGATGTAGGCCTTTCCTATCCTACATGTATTTCTTAATAAAGCTACTTAAACTTAAGTATGCTTGCTGCCTGCTTATTGATGATTAGCTACTCACACTCCTCTGTAAACTCTGCATTGGGCTAATTAATGCAATGATCTCACAGTCCTTGCATTCCAACATTTCCAACCCTACAGCAGGTGAGACCCCAATAAAACTGTATGCTGCTACCTGCCAATGAGCCATGAACTATGGCGTGAGCTGTGGATGCAAGAAACTGGGCTGAGAACATGCAAAGTGATTATTTTCACTTTGAATTTTTACTTTCAGTTTTCCCTATAGGTGCTCAAACTATGTGTTTTGCTTAACAAACTAAGCATTTTGTGCATAGCGAAGGTTATTTCCAACCACCAAGTGCTGGCAGGTGTAAACTCAGATATGAACCTCTGTGGGTGGGTGGGGATATCAGGTGCTAGACTGCCTCCCAGAGTCATAATAGCCCACAGGAAAGAAATGGCTGGGGTGACTTCTTGTTTCCATTGTTCGCCATGGCTGAGAGTCACGTAAGGGATGAGATACTGGGAAAGGGATGTTGGTGGGCAGAGTGTGGCAGGGAAGAATGTCAGCCTGTGAATTAGGTTTGTCATGCTAAACCTGGGAGTGGCGACTGAGTAGGGGTTGCCTGAATGCACAGGTGACATGGGTGACATCGGGGTGCGATGTCACCAATATGCTGATGATACTCAGCTGTACCTCTCTTTTTCAGATGACCCAGACCCTGCTGTCTCGTTGCTATCTCAGTGTTTGGAGGCCGTGGCGGAGTGGATGTGGCAGAGCAGACTGACGCTCATCCCCGATAAGATGGAGGTGATGGTGGTGGGGAGGGCGAGGGAGGTGTCAGCCCCCTGATTGGGGAGGTTCGCCGTCTTATAGCTAAACAGGTTCGGAGTCTGGGGGTGATATTGGACTTAGATCTCCACCTGGATTGACAGGTGGAGGTGGTGGCAAGGACCGCCTTCCGCCAGTTATATCTGGTGTGGAGGTTGCGTCCATATGTCTCCGGGCCTGACTTGGTCTCCCTCATCCATGCCTTCGTCACCTCGAGGCTGGACTACTGCAACGCGCTCTACATGGGGCTGTCTTTGTTCCTGGTCCGGAGGCTGCAGCTAGTGCAGAATGCGGCGGCCCGGCTCCTGATGGGGACGGGTCGTCGGGAGCATATAACACTCGTGCTCTGGACTCTGCACTGGTTGCCAATAGCGTGCCGAGCCAGGTTCAGGGTATTGGTATTGATCTATAAGGCCCTTCACGGTCTCGGCCCCTCGTACCTCAGGGACCACCTTGCCCTCTGCGCCCCAGAGCAGCTCCTTCGGTCTGCTGGGGGTGCCTTCTTGGAGGTCCCCCGTGTTAAGCCACAATGGAGAGGGCATTCTCGGTGGCCAGGCCGCGTCTTTGGAATTCCCTCCTGGAGGAAGCTCGCCTGGCCCCAAGTCTTTTAACAGTCCGGTGGGCTTGTAAAACCTGGCTGTTGGCCCAGGCCTTTGGGGAGGGGCGGGGTTAGGGTTTTTTAGCTCTTCCCTACCCTTATTTTTATTTTTATTTACTTTTTCCTAACCCTGTTTTGAGGTTTTAAAATTGTGTGTTGTTTTTAAAAATTGTTTTTATTGTTATGAATGTTTTTATTGATTTGTACGTCGCCCTGGGATGCCGTAGGCATATGGGGCGACTAATAAATGTTTAAAATAAATAAATAAATGCACAAGAAATACACCCGGGGTGTGTGTGTTGCCTGTTTATTAGGATCTACATGTCAAACATGCAAGTGGGGGCTGCAAGGGCCAAACACAGTTTCCAGTGAGTTATCATCTTGTTTGTTAACATGCAGAGAGAGAAACAACATAAGGCAAGAACCTGGAATGGGAGAACAACCAAAGCTGAAAAGCAAGCAGGAACTGCATTGTGCCAGACTACAACCGAGTGCAAACAAGGGACTTCAGGAAACTGTGCTGACCAAAGTGTTGGTAAAGGAAGACTATTTTAACTGTAGGATGTTGGCTAGAAAGGGAGACGCACTTCTAAAAACAATGCAAACAATATGGAAATCAAGAGGCTTTGCTGCATTTACTTTTCAACTCCACCATAAAATAAAATGTTAAACTCTTCTCCATGGGATGTGCATTAAAACCTCGTAATACAGTATGGTACAATGTGGTTTTTCTAACAAGTCGCCTATCGGTAAAGTCTTTGCAAAGGCACTGAACAAAGCATTAGGAGCATTTTGTGCAAGATCATCTACGGAAGGATTTTTTTTTTCTATTACATCCTGCGCTGTTTTCAACTACAGGGAGTATCCCTATTGCACAGATTGAAACAACTTTATCAAGCCTATCTTGTGTGACTATCTCAGTGTCACCCTTGATGTATTTTGTTTAGTTTCTCTAAGAACATTTTATCTTATACTGGATCTCTTGCACATTATTCAGAATCTATTTGGCTAGATAATATTAAACTCTGTGTTCATAGGTTTTGTAATTCAACAATAAAAGAACATTCCAGAACAAAACAGAAATTAGCATTAATCATCAGAGTCAGGAAGTGAGTATTTCACAGAGTCTTTGTGAGATATTTATCCAGTGGTAACTTTTTGCTTAGTCCTTAAAACCTCATAAATAAACTAAATCTGTTTTCAAGGACTAAGAAAGCCTCCCAATGCACTTTTGTGATTTACCCTCATGCAATAGGCAGTCTCCCTGTAGTACCCATGGAAATTAAATTTCTCCAAGGACTCCCATTAAATCCTTCTTTACCTATATCACTCCTTTTGTCTCCCCTGCCTCTTGAAGTTCCAGAAAAACACTCTACCTTACCTTCTCCACCAGGTAACCTCAAAAGAATGCTGCTCTGGCTCCACTGCTTGATTTGGCCCAGATTTGGCTACTGCCATTGCTAGGAACCACCTTCACCCTGTTGTTTCTTGGTTCTTTTGTAAAGGGGGTGGGGGGAGGCGGGAAAGACTCAACAGCAGAGAAATTCCTGGCCTTGGAGAGTGTCACTGGGAGGGGGGAAGGACGGGGAACAACCCCACAGGGACAAGGGTCACGTATCCTTCTTGCACTCGGGAGGCTCTGCAGGTACCGAGGGGGGAAAAACAATGCCCGTCAGGATAGTAAGTGGGCCCTTCCGGATGCTACTGCATTTGAAAGTCAGGCTCCTATCATCATAGGACGCAGAGCTATTGGGTAAGGGAAGGGGATCCCACACACTCCAGCAAATACCCAGATGGGGAGCAGGAAGACTAGTGAAGGGATGTGCAAGGGGATAGGGGGGAAGCAGGACCCAGGACAAGGGGGTTGGCAAGAGGGGCGTTCGCACTGGTGGGGTAGGAAGTGAAAACCCCGGAGGGGGGGGCAGATTCAGGCGTCCGCAGGCCCACTCGCTCACCTTAGCACTCTTTGGGCAAAGGATAGGATTCACAGATGCACTACAAACACTGAGGGAGGAAACGAGGCACACTCTACTCACTTTAGGGGAAGATAGCGGGGAGGCAGGGGGAAAGGAATACAGGGACCAAGATTCAAGGCAACACTACAATCAATCTCCACAACAGCACT
Organism: Sphenodon punctatus; assembly: GCA_003113815.1. Lineage (NCBI taxonomy): Eukaryota > Metazoa > Chordata > Lepidosauria > Sphenodontia > Sphenodontidae > Sphenodon > Sphenodon punctatus. The sequence continues at coordinate 220,640 of QEPC01013180.1, read as the reverse complement.
TAGCTTCCAGACAGAGGGGGCCAGTTTCTCCAAGCATCCAAGCTCTGTTCACCGGCACTGCTGCTCCTGCAGTGCCGGCAGATAAAGAGCAAGCCCCGCCCCCTGCACGCACCTGGAGGCGAGCGGAGCGGCGCAAGGGGGGGCTGGGCCCCAGCAACACCTCCCTCCAAGTGCTTCTATTGGTGGTTGCCGGGGTGACCGAAGGCTGTGGCGGGGTTGCGGCTTGAGCCGCATCGTCAGTCCCAGCGGGGGGGCAGGGCTTTTGGCCCGTGGACGGTATTGTTGGGTGGAGGGGCGTCGGCCGCTAACAGTACCCCCCCTTCGAAAACGCCTTCCTGGGCGGTAGGCCGAACCTGGCTTGTCAGGGTGATTACAATGGAAACGGTGAAGGAGTCGAGGCGCCTGGACGTTGGCAGCGGGTTCCCAGGACCATTCGTCGGGCCCAAAGCCCTGCCAGTCAATTAAATATTGAAGTCGGCCATGGCGAAGCTTGGCGTCGAGAATGGCTCAGACTTCATAGTCCGGGCCGGGGTCTAAGGCAGGTGGACTAGGGTCATTCCCCAGCGGTGCTGAAATAGGAGCTGGAGAGAATGGTTTAAGAAGGGAGGTATGAAAGGTGGGATGGATACGAAGGTGTGGAGGAAGTTGTAGGGTATAAGTGACCTCATTCACTTGTCGAAGGATGGAGAAGAGTCCAATATATCTATGGTCAAGCTTGTTAGATGGGTGTTTAGAAGGATAATGTCGTCGATCCAGCCATACCAAGTCGCCAGGCTGGAACTGAAGAGCTGGGCATCGATGAGCGTCGGCCTGCTTCTTATACCGTTGTGGGGCTGCTTCTAGGTTTGTTTTTGCCAAGACCTGTACTTGCTGTATTTGCTGGATTAGGGTTCCTGCGACGGGAACGGAAACTGCTAGGAGGTCGAGGGAAGTCATTTGTGGGTGATACCCATATGTAACAAAAAACGAGGAGTTTCCGACGGAGGCGTTTGGAGCATTGTTATACGCGAACTCTGCCATAGGGAACCAGGTGTACCAGTCGTCTTGGAGGTATCCAATGTAACATCAAAGATATTGCTCGAAGTTTTGATTAACACGTTCTACCTGTCCGTTGGCCTGAGGGTGGTAGGCAGTCGTTGGTTTTAAGGTGATATGCACGGCTTTGAAGAGGGCTGTCCAAAAGCGCAAAACAAACTGCGTTCCCCGATCACTGACTATTTCCATTGGCCAGCCATAAAGTTTCACCACGTGTCACAGGAACAGCAGGGCTGTACATTGCGCGGTAGGGAGTCCCTTACAAGCAACAAAGTGTGCCAGCTTTGTGAAGTGGTCTACGATCACAAAAACAGTGTCATACCCCCGGGACGGGGGTAATTCCACTATAAAATTGAGTCCAATTCGGTACCAGGGTCCTGAAGGAGTGGAGGTGAGTTGGAGGAGACCCATGGGTGCTCGTCTAGGTACCTTGGTTCGGGCACAAGTGGCGCAGTCTTGGACATATTGATGGACGTCTACAGATACCATTGGCCACCAGAAGTGCCGTTGGAGACGGGCAAGGGTGTGCTCTGCTCCGGGATGCCCCGCTAAGGGGGCATCGTGATGGGCCCACAGGATATGAGAACGACACGAGGGGGGTACTACGAGTTGGTGCCCCTTCTTGACAAGTCCATTCTCCCAGGTATAGGAGGGGTTCTCGGTGCGAGGTAGTTCCTGAGTGGAGGCCTGGCGCAATTGGGCCAGGGAGGGGAAGGTAAGCAAACAATTGGGCCAGGGAGGCAAACACCTTCCTGTCCAAAATGGGGCCTCGTAGTTGCATCTCCTGGTCCTTCTCTTCATAATATCGAGACAAGGCATCTGCGAGGATGTTTAACCTTCCAGGACGGTAGTGTATAGAGAACCTAAAATGTGCGAAGAATAATGCCCAACGAGCGTGTCTCGGATTGGCAATTTGGGCAGTTTGCAGGAAGGTTAAATTCTTATGGTCCATTGTGACAGTAACCGGGTGTTTTGCTCCTTCCATACACATTCCATGCCGCCAGGTCTCGAAGGCCACCTTGATGGCCAGAAGTTCTTTATCAAAGATCGTGTAATTCCTCTTGGCTGGAGACAGCTAGCGGGAATAGTATGTGCAGGGCAGTGAGCCCTTATCGCCTACGTCTTGGAGGAGAACCACCCCTATAGCAACACTGAAGGCGCTGGCTTCAACGAAAAATGACTTGTGGAAATCAGGATGTTGGAGAAGGGGCGCTTGCATAAACGCCTTTTTGAGAAACTGAAAGCTATGCTCCTGGTCCGAGCCCCATACATAGGGATGGTCCTTCTTGAGCAGTCGAGTAAGCGGTGTTGTAACTTCTGCTTAGAGCGGCACGTACTGCCGATAGTAATTCACACTTCCAAGGAAACGTTGAAGCGCCTTAACTGTTTTGGGAGGAGGCCATCGCTGGATTGCGAGGATCTTTTTTGAGTCCATCTGTATTCCAGAAGGGCTGATAACGAAGTCAAGGAATTCTATAGTGGTGAGATGAAAGGCGCATGTCTCTTGTTTGCAGTAAAGCTTGTGCGTTTGCAAACGTCATAAGACTTGACGAACATGTTGCACGTGTTGCGCCAACCAAGTGGAGTAGATCAGAATGTCATCAAGATAAGCTATTACAAAGGAGTCCAAAATGTCTTGAAAAATGTCATTGATGAGATGTTGGAAGGCGGCCGGTGCGTTCGCTAGGCCAAAGGTATTCAAAAAGCCGATACTGGGTACGGAAGGCCGTCTTCCATTCATCTCCTTGACGTACTTGAAGAAGATTATATGCTCCCCGAAGGTTCAATTTTGTGACTATGCGGGCCCCCTGAAGCCGGTTGAGTAGTTCTGGTATGAGAGGTAGAGGGTACCGGTTCTTAATGGTCACACTATTTAACCCCCGATAATTGATACAGGGCCAGAGGCCACCGTCCTTCTTTGAGACAAAAAAGATAGGTGCCCCCGTGGGGGAGGTGGAGTGTCGGATAAAGCCATTTTGGAGGGCCTCATCCAGGTAGGTGCGGAGTACCTGAAGTTCTGGAGCTGAGAGGACGTAGATGCGGCCAAAGGGGGGCTCCTTCCTGGGGACTAAGTCGATTGGACAATCAGAGGGGCGGTGTGGAGGTAATTCGGCAGCCCGAATCTTACTAAACACCTCAGCAAATTCAGCATATTCTTGGGGTACGTGTCAGGAAGGACTATCAGGCACAATCCCGAGGGTAGCATTGGCCTGACTGGCTGGGGTGGGAACCTGGCAATGCTGGGTACGATAGAGGGATTCAAACCGGAGTTGTTTGTGGGTCCAGAGAATTTGAGGTTTGTGGCGCATGAGCCAGGGAAGACCGAGTACCACAAGGAAAAGGGGGGTGCATACTACATCAAATGAGAGAGTCTCACCGTGTTGCCCCATAACACAAGACAAGGGTGCAGTCTGTTCCATCACGGGTCCTGAGATCAAGGGTGACCCATCAATGGAATGAACCACTTCCGGGTGCCCCTTGGCCTGCGTGGGAATGTCCTGGGCTTGCACCAGCGCTGCATCAATAAAATTTCCAGAGGCCCCTGAGTCGATTAGAGTCCATACCACGAGCGAGTGCTGGGGAGCCAGGGTGAGGGTAAGTGGTCTCCGCAGGTGAAGTGGGGCATGGGTGGACACAGAGGGAAGTACCTTCAGGGTCGAGACGTCCACGCCCCGTCTCAACCCTTGGCGTTTCCCGGTAACCACCAAAAAGGAGGTAAAGCTGGGCATTCCCGGATGAAATGGGCTGGATCCCTGCAGTAAAAACATGCTCCGGACTCGACTCATTTCCGACAGCCCCTTCTGGGCTAAGGGATGCCGCCGGCACTGGTCATGGCACGAGTCCCCTGGTGTCTTGTCGTCGTTCCCTCCATCTTTCCGCGAGACGGTCATCAATTTGGAGTGCGAGAGTGGACAGATTGGCCCAGGTCACCGGCAAGGCTGTATAGGCCAACTGATCCTTGAGTTCGTCTGCGAGTCCCTTCCGGAAGTGTACCCTTAAGACTTGGTCTGGCCACTGTAGTTCCAGGGCGAGCTGCTGGAACTGGGTGATATATTCCAGTAGGGGCATCCTTCCTTTCCGGAGAGAAAGAATGGCCATCTCGGTGTCTCGTATCCAATGAGGATGATCGAAAAGGAAACGAAACTCCCGAACGAAGTCCTCGTAATTCGACAAAAGGGGACTGCGGCTGGTTAACAAATTGATGGCCTATTCTAGGACCATGCCTCCTAGATTCCCAATAATAAATTCAACCTTCAGGTCATCGGTGGGGTAAGTCGCTGCCTGTGTGGTGAAAGTCAGGTTGCATAAGGCCAAAAACCCTCGAAAGGCCTTACGGTCCCCCTGAAATGTATCAAGGCGGGGCCCCCGGAGTTCCCTAGGAAGTGCAGGGGAGGCTGGTATTGGTGGTGAGGGCACCGCGGGCCCTTCAGCGCCTCCCGGTGGTGGGGGCCGGATAGGTTGCTCCGGGGGTGCCAAAACAATCACAGCGGGAGGGGGGGCGGCTGGTGCTGGCGAAACCGTGTGCCGGGCCACCGCGGCCGCCAAATCTGAATGTTGTTCCTGCAAGTCCGTGATTTGCATCGCAAGGGTTTGTACGGCGAGTACCAGTTTGCCGATTTCCTGGGCAACATCCATCTCAACCACAATGGGGAAAAAATAGGGAAGGGGGAAATAAGCGGGTGAATCTGTCACTGGGAGGGGGGAAGGACGGGGAACAACCCCACAGGGACAAGGGTCACCTATCTTTCTTGCACTCGGGAGGCTCTGCAGGTACCGAGGGGGGAAAACAATGCCCATCAGGATAGTAAGTGGGCCCTTCCAGGTCCTACTGCACTTGGAAGTCAGGCCCCTATCATCATAGGCCGCAGAGCTATTGGGTAAGGGAAGGGGGTTCCACACACTCCAGCAAATACCCAGACGGGGAGCAGGAAGACTAGTGAAAGGATGTGCAAGGGGATGGGGGGAAGCAGGACCCAGGACAAGGGGGTTGGCAAGTGGGGAGTTCGCACTGGTGGGGTAGGGAGCGAAACCCCGGAGGGGGGTGCAGATTCAGGTGCCCGCAGGCCCACTCGCTCACTTTAACACTCTTTGGGCAAAGGATAGGGTTCACAGATGCACTACAAATACTGAGGGAGGAAACGAGGCACACACTACTCACTTTAGGGGAAGATAGTGGGGAGGAAGGGGGAAAGGAATACAGGGACCAAGATTCAAGGCAACACTACAATCAATCTCCACAATAGCACTTAGCTTCCAGACAGAGGGGGCCAGTCTCTCCAAGCGTCCAAGCTCTGTGCACTGCTGCTCCTGCAGTGGTGACAGATAAAGAGCAAGCCCCGTCCCCAGCACGCACCTGGAGGCGAGCAGAACGGCGCAAGGGGGGGGCGGGGCCCAGGCACATCATAGGACGGCCCCGGCAACACCTCCCTCCGAGTGCTTCTATCGGGAGTTGCCGGGGTGACCGAAGGCTGTGGCAGGGTATCGGCTTGAGCCGTGTCGTCAGTCCCGGTGGGGAGGGGGGGCTTCTGGCCCGTGGACGGTATCGTCGGGTGGAGGGGCAGCAGTTGCTAACAGAGAGATGGAATGGGCTCTACCTAAATTAGTTAGGGGTTTGCATGTTGTTTTAATTATTACAATAACAAATAATAATAATAATAATGAAAATAGGGAAAATGACATTTTGTTTTTGAAATAAAGGGAAAAAACTGAAAAACGTATTTCCGGCTATAACTTTTTTGTTTCTTATTCGATTGTGATGATATTTAGAATGCTTGTACTCTCAAAGGAGGGCATTATGTGTACCACTCTCTTAAATGATTCGATAAAGGGACCCGATGTTAGAAGCAATTGAATGTTGTGATTTTAAGAAAAGCTCCATACACATTCATGGCTACAACTTCTTTATCTTTCATCCAATTTGCGTGAAACCTGTGAATGTCACGTCCCTCCACAAGCTTAACACACCTGCCTGTTCTCAGAAAGAATGGAGAACGGGTCCTGATGGTATAAGACATTCACTTGAAAATACATTTCCAGCTGTAACATTTTTATATTCCATCCCGATTACAAGATATTTGGCAAAAATGTAGCACACACCTTCTCTGTCATCTCTGCCAAACTACAGGACAATTTGAAAAAGGAACCCAATTCTATAAGCAATTGACGTTGTCCCCTTGAAGACCATTATTCAGATAAATAGCAACACATGCAGTGCCAGTCAGAGGCAGGCACCTGGCATGGCAAGGGGAGAGAGGTTGTAGAAGGGAGGATGTGGAGTAACCCAAAAGACTGACAGACACATTCACTGGCCAATTACTGCATGGTTCTAGCTTTACAGGACCAGTCAGTAATGGTTGCAAGGTGGGCATAGGGAGCGGCCTTCAGGCAGGCATAGAAGGGACATAACTGGGACTTTGGGAATAGCATCCCAGCATTAAGGAGACATTGGATGAAAACAGACATGACGCTAACCACCCTTTAACCACCCTTGGTGCTTATTTATGCATGTTGCAGGGCTGTATTGGTGCCCTATGCAGCCCTGAAACATGCATAAAAGACCACCAAGGGTGGTTAAAGGGTGGTTAGCATCATGTCTGTTTTCACCCATAGTTTACACATCCAGGCTGGCCAATTATCATCACAACAACAAAAGATTGGCTAAATAAAGCAGTAAATCTTACAAGGTAAATAACAAGTAACTGACACTAGAAATAAAGTTGGTTCTTTATATTTAAAATATATAATATTTTAAATTAGAGAACAGAGTCCCTTAATGCTCAAATACAATAGTAGTAAACAATCCACTACACAAATAATTCTTATAAACAATAATAGCGCAATGCCAGTCCAAAGGAGCCCCCGCCACTTTAAGAAAGGTTGCCCCACTCTTAAGCATGAGCGTCCTTATTTGGTAAGCTCATTGTTACTCTGTTCAGTTTTCTCTGTACTGTATTATAGTTATCTGCTTTTTCCTGTATATACTGTTTGATTCCTGTATTTATGCAATTTGCTACCCGGAATTCTAGACTATTAGTCCTTTTTGTTTAACCTTCAGAAAGTCCCTGGAGTTTATTTCAGCATTAAGAAATCATCTTGAAGCAAGACCCCCTGAAGAAGCCACGAGTGTGGCAAAACATTGGGCTGGCTTTGATCCATCCAGGATATTTCCTTTGGACTGGCATTGCTCTATTATTGTTTATAAGAATTATTTGTGTAGCGGATTGTTTACTTTACTACTATTGTATCTGAGCATTAAGGAACTCTGTTCTCTAATTTTAAATATTATATATTAATATAAAGTACCATCTTTATTTATTTCTCGTGTCAGTTACCAATTATGATCACAATCACATGCTGCAGCACTGCAGAACAGAATCTCTATTGGCTCTTTCCTAAACAGATGCTTCTGACTTCTCAGTAACAAGTGGTGGAGAGAAGTTGGGATGGTCACAGCACAGAATGAGGATATTTTGTTGACATTTCTGCTGGCCAATTGGCATCACAAACTGATCTTATACCACAGTGACAAATAAGAGAATCCCTGGCATAGGCTCCTTCTCTGCATATGCTGTGCAGGCATATAAAATTGAGACCCTTTATTACAGTTTCCTGATATTTGTCAGAGATGATCATGAAAGTGTGATATAGATCCCTGCCATATTTCATGTACACTGGTTGGACTACAAAGATGTTACAGTCAGACATACATTTATAAGTTAATTGTTTATACCACCAGGACCCTTTATCCAATCCTTCTGAAAGTTGGCAGAGGTAGTAAATATGGGAAGGGGTATAAACGTGTTAAGTTTCATCTACATTAAATGTGAGGAAAAGAAGTTACACCTAAGAATGTATATGAAGATTTTTGCAAACTAAATTAATTCAACTGCTTCTAAAATTGGATTCCTTTATCCAATCTGTTTGGAATTTGGTACACATAAAGCCTTCCATTGATTTTGATTTAATTTGATTTTGTTATTTATATCCCACCTCTCCTAATAAATTAGCTCGAGGCGGCTTACAAATCAAATGGTCCTACACCAAGGACCTCAAAATTACAATATCAATTAACACCAGTCCTACACAGAGGACCCCTAACAAAAACAATATACTCTAACCCAGATTCCCCCATGCCCTCAAAAAAATAACCTCAGTGCATAACGCCTACACAGAAGCACCCCAAAATTGAATACACAACATCAAATTCACAAAGAACTATCCCTATATAGACAGCAGCAATAAATACCAACATTACACAGTATATCAAATTCCAAACCTATCACTTTCCCTAGCAGCATAGAACCCATCTACCTCTTAATGCAAATATATTGCTGGACCACAACTCAGAGTGTCTCCTAATCAGCCCAGGAGAACCATTCTAAGCGCTCCGCTGATTATATAGTGATTATACCTCCAATCCATTGGAGGTATAATCACTCCAGGATTCAGCTAGATATAGTGAAAACAAAAAAGTTACAGCCACAAATGTGATTTCCGTTGAAACCAATGGAAAAAGAAAACAAAAGCAAAAACGAAAACAACAATTTGATATTTATGAAAATGAAAACGACAGATTTAAATAACGAAAATGAAAAAACAAAAACAACATGAGCCCCTGGTACACACCTCTAAAATTAGTGGTCCGGGCTTGACCTCTTTTCCAGCTGGCTACAAACATTCCTACTCCCACCCCCACTACAGCCCTAACTCACCCCAAACACCTGGAGCCTGATCAATCCTGATGTTTAATAACAGACACAGTTATACTAGGGGATAAACATCTTTAATATTATAACTTTAAAACTACTTTATTAGTTAAACACAATTTTATGCAGCTGTCTTTTGCCAGGAGAATGTAGAATAGTTTGTTGTGAGTGTTCCAAATCGATATGGCTGAAAAACAATGGAAGAGTGTTCCCACAATTTCTCATACTCCTTCATGCATGGAACAAGTCTGCAGATTAGGTGTTTTATGTTAGTGACTTCAATTGTTTTTGGTTAGAACATCTTCACGGCCCAATGGCTTGTACTTACCCAATATATTCCAGCTGATGATCTCACAACAAATGTCAGTTAATTAATTCAGTCCCAGTGAGTGCTAAAGTTTGCCAAGTTTTGGGCAGATCCCACACCCTGCCAGTAGTGTTTAGTCCCCAAGCCAAACTGAAGTGTTGTGGTCTAAACATCCTACATACCTGTATTGAACTAAAACTCCTAATCTGTGTAAACTAACACCTCCTGAAAATCATCACAAACAACTTTGGATAGAAATGTTTCTTCTTTTGAACAAAACGTAATGGGCAAATTAAAAGTCCTACAGGCTTAACTACACCAAGAGATTATGGAATTCGAGCAAACTCCTTCAGAGGAGGTGTACCTGCAGAAGCAAGGAAGCAGGGATAAAATCCCTAGGGAGCATGCTCATTGGCAACTTTTCTACCCCTCCTTCCCTCCTATACTGACTGGCTGGTGTCCAAGACTGAGAAAACTAATTACCACTCCCAGAAATGTCTCTTTGCTGGGTGAAGTAGGCCTTGTTGGCTTCCCAGCTTTTGCTCTCCTATTGTATGGGGATCTTGTATGCATTATATTCTCCCCCTCTCTGCTCAGAGCAGCCATAAAATGACCTAGTCTGTCAAATTACCCAATACAAAAGGTATTAAAATGAATTTAGAGTCAGATTTAAAAAAAGAGACAGAGCAATTTCAGAATTCTTATTTCCCTCTCCAGAATGGAGGCATCACACAGTGCTCTCCCAGTGACTTGGTTGATGTGTAGTTGTTTCCAGTGTTGCTCATGGATATATTTGCTTTAAATGTTTTATCAGGCCATTCACTTCTTTTAAATACTTTTTATTTACTTTTTTTATCCTGCCCTATCCAATGGCTCGGAACAGGTTACAGTACATAAAAACATATAACGTACACAGTTAAAATCAGACATTATAAAATAAAACCAGTTAAAACTCCTCATCCCAACTAGGGTGGCCAAACTGGTTCCAATGCAGTCCTGCAACCTGTGTTTCTCATAAGTGTCCTCTAAAATGTGCATATCTAGCCACCCTAATCCCAAACCACCCCAATCCCTATCTCTGCCTACCAAAAGCCTGGCCAAATAGAAAAGTCTTACATCGCTCCAGAAGATGAGCAGGCTCAGGCTTAGACAAACGTCCAAGGGGAAGGCGTTCCATAATTGTGGAGCAGCCACAGAGAACATCTCTCTGTTCACCCTTACCTTTATGAACTTGATGGGCATGTACAAACTGTACATGCAAGAGGGCACTTCCGACTGACATAAAGGAGAAGGTGGTCTTTCACATATGTGGGGCCCAGGCTAGCCCCACTTATGCTGGAGTACAGGAGGCTGCATAAGACAAACGCTATGTGCATCATTGCCTTGTGTTTAATTTGTGTATTAATGTTGGAGACAAAGGTGGAAATGATAATGGAACTGATGGTTTCTTTTGTACAAACCACAATCCCTCTAATGTTTTATTTTCTTGCAAATGCATCGTGTAATATTCAATTTCAATTATCATAACAATAAATCTTGTTCACTCCCACATTCCTCGAAATTACCTTAAATAATCTAACACTGCAGTAAGTAAATAAAATATATGGATGCATTTATACAAAGTTTATGTGAGTTTAAGTAGCCAGGACCATGACGCTTATACGTATATAGTCCTATGACTGAAATCAGTGGGGCTATGTGTGTGTTCCTCCACCCATTGAAGTCAATGTTTTATTTATTTATTTATTTATAATATTTTTATACCACCCCCTCCTGCCCAGTGGCAGTCCTGGGGTGGTGTACATTGTATATAAAACATCAAATATAATAATAAAAATATATAATAAAATATCACATTAAGAGCCACACTAAAAGAGGTCCAGTAAACACAATACCCTTAAAACAAAAACAAAAAAACCCCTCCCACTATCCGTCCCCCTCACCAAATGCCTGGTGAAACAGTCAGGTTTTGCAATGTCTCTGGAAGGAAGGGAGATCTGGAGAGGCAAATCTCCACTAGGAGGGAATTCCATAGCTGTGGAACAACTTGAGGGACCAAAAAGGGATGCACCCCATCAATGATGGGGGCCTCCACTCCCTCGCCCTTACCCACCAGTATCACCTCCGTCTTGTCGGGATTCAGCTTCAGACGTTCATCCTCATCCAATCCCCCACCACAGCCAGGCACTAGGTAAACACCAAGACTGCTGGGCCTGGGTCGGATGAAATCTGGTCAATGGGTGAGGGGCCCGATCTCCACATGGCCCCGTGGCAGGCAGTCCCCGCCACCACACTTGGGGGGTACATGCAGGGAGCCAGCCAGACAATTGCAGGGAAGCTGGGTGCGCTGGCCACTGTTGGAGCCGCTACCGCTGCTGGGATAGGCTGAGGTGCCACTCACACGAGCAGGTCTCCAATCTTGCCCTGCTCTGTCACCTTCCCCCAGCTGGGCTGACAGCCCTCCCTCAGCCATGTTGCTCATGCCCCTACAGCGTTGTACCGCACATGGCACTGCATCGCGTGGTTCATCTGCCCAGGAAGGGGTTAGGCTACCTAAAGTGTGGTAACCTCTCCAGTCTGTCTCATCTGGCTGCACCCAATGGCAAAACTCCCATTGACTTCAGTGGTGGAGGATTGTCTTATATGAATGCAACCAGGGCCTCTATTAATTTATTAATTTATTAATTATTAATTATTATTATTATCTAATAGGTTTTTGTAAGGTTTAAATCTCAGAGCACTCTGCAAATAAAGTTCCATTATCCCCATAGTACTTTAAAGGTTAAGTAGTTTATTAAGATTACACAGGACGTCAGTATCCAAATTTGGCTAAAACTTCAAATTCCTGATATCTAATTCCCTGTCCTATCTATTGTCCTGCCCTGCATCTCCAATACTGTAGTCAGTAAAGTTAGTACTTAAGAACTGCAAAGCCTTATATGCCCAGTTAAAATTGCACACAATGGGTACTTTTACACTGACTACACCTATGCCTCTGCTCTGTCTCACCGCCCCCCCCCCCCCCCATCCATTTAAAGGCAGGTTGCTCGGGTGTGAGGCGGAGCAGAGGTGGAACAGATGCTGCATGCTCTGAGCCAGCCCCACTGTAAAAATAATTTCCATGCATTTGGAGTTTACGTTTTATTACATTGTATGCTGTTAAAAGTGTTTTGTAATGTAAGTGTAATTTATTATTATGCTTTTTGGCGTTTAAGTTTAGTAAACTGAATTGTGTTCAATGTTTTTTGAAAGGTAAGTTTTGTTTAGAAATGATCCTGCCTTTAACCGTTTTTGAAACTGAAAGTTTTGTTGTTTGGCTATATATGTGATTAGATGCCCTTGCAATAAATTGTATATAGGTAAAACAATTAGAAAAGTCAAGACTTGCAAATATGAACATAAGGGTAATATTAAGAATATGAAAGAAGGTGCTCCTTTAGTGCACCACTTTGTTAACATGAAGCATAGGGCCACTAATATATGTACTTTTGCATAATCAAGCATAGAAGCTACAAGGCTGATAGATAGGGATGATATACTTTTAAGAAGGGAGGGGTTTTGGATCTGCAAACTAAAAGCTCTCACCCATAATGGATTAAATGAAGAATTAGATTTTGTTCCTCTCATAATTAAATTTTCTTTCTTTTATATTTAAAAAGTATGTTATGTATCATAGCAGAGCAGAGGCTCAATTGGGTGCTGGCCCTTTAAGCCAAGGCGAGCCATGACAACTGGGCTGAGTGTGGTTAAGCCAGTGTGGAATAAAAAGCCTCTAACTGACTCAGTCTGGTGGTGGTTAGCATGCTGACTGGAGTCTGCACTGCAGACTCTGCAGTGCCAGAGGGAGTTACAGAGGAGATGATAGAAAATTAGCTTCTTCTTCAGGTAGGGCTCCATGACTCACACCAGTGGGTTTTGCGCCTGCGCGGTACTGGCCATCAGAAGTTTCTCCTAGTGGTTATCAGTGTGCCCTCAGAGTCCATGAATGACTGGCTGCCATTTTGGCGGGCTTCTGGAGTCACTATATAAGGCAGGGCGGGGGGCACGTTGCCTCAGTTCCTTCCAACTGCCAAGCGAAGCTGTTGAAGGAAGTTCTTCTCCTTGTGGTACTTTTCTCTTGCAGACTTTTGCCTCAGGAAAACATCTTATACACCATCTTCATTAGTAATTGTCAAAGGAAAAACTTCTTTTTGATGCAAATGCATTGTTTCCACCCCACCCCACCCACTCCGCAGGACACGGGAGGGAGACCAAGTGGCCTTGCTGCTCCAACATGCTGAATATGCCAAAGAAAGGGGGCTTCAAGAAATGTATAATCTGCCTTGTCTCCATCCCTTTCACAGACCCTCATGACGCGTGTCTCTTCTGTCTTGGGGAGGTCCATAAAACACACGGCTGTTGGGCCTGGGTAGACTATCTAAACGTTCTGTGGAAAACCACAAGGTGCAGCTCCAATTCCATCTGACTGAAAGGGTACTCCAGCCCCACAGTGGCTCCCCCCCCCATTCTGCTGGGGCTCTGGCATCACCAAAAAGGACAGCCTCTGTGCCTCCTTCGATGTGGGTCAAAAATCCGTTGCCTCAGCCACAAACGTATGTACAGAGGCACTCCACTCAGGAGACTGTCTCTGCACTGAAAATGGCTCCTGCACTGGTTAGAGTCACAGAACCGAGGGGCTCAACTGCACGGTCTGACATCTCCGCACCAGCCCAAGCCACTGAAGAAGCCCTTGTATGGACGGATGCTTCCACACCAAGGAATCCTCCTGTGCAGACAACTACCACAGCAGCGCCCGTACCAAGCCCCATCCTCACACCCAGGGAGGTCCCCGTACCGAGCTCCCCTCTGCACATATCGGCTCAGGATGAAGCTTCCATACCAAGACTCTCCTCTGCATGGACAACTTCCTCACCAAAAAAGAAGAAGTCTGTCATGTCTTTGCTTACCAAAAAGAGATCTTTGAGGAAATCTCCAAAAAAGAAAAAGCAGGACAAATCTTCAGAACCTGACTGGTTCCAAGAGCTCCAAAAACTCACATCATTCTCCAGCCTCTCCACGCACGGTAAACGTGAGCTCACCCCAGCTTCGACTATCACCAACACCAGTAGCAATGACTTTTACTATCTCTTAGAGAGTTTCAGCTGAGAACTCCCCTCACTTCTCACCAGAATCTTATTTGGATACTGATGACCAAATGCAGTGCAGTTCTCCGCAATTCTTGCATCCATCCACACAACCAGAGTTTCCACGACCCAGACTTAAAAGTGTGATCTCTCAACTGACAAAACCACATAATCTGGAGTCAAGTTCACCAGCGCATCATCCATGTTATCAGTGGCCACATGCACCATACTGGCCTTCTCCCCACTACCATCTGTACCAATGGGACCAGCCCTATTCAGTGAGCTATGACTATTTTCAATATGCTTCAAGGGGCACGAGACACTCATCCCCTGGCGGGTTCTAAGGCTGGTGGGGCAGTAGGTGGGGCCAGCAATAGGCAGGGGCAAGCCAACAGTAGGCAGGGCCAAGCAGAATTTTGAAATTAATATGGAATTTTACAGCCTCAGTTCCCCATCTATAAAAAATGGAAATGTATGAGTGTCTGTCTCTCCCTGTGTTCCCCTCACCCTTGTCCTTCTTAGATTGTAAGGCCACTGAGCAGGGACCTGTCTCCAATAACCACCAGCAGGCAATGTGTTCAATGGCAGGAATATCATAACAGCTAGCCCAGATTACAGAAATTTCCAGGAAACATTAGTTTCTGAAATACACAGCAGCATAGGCCACAATTAAAATGCGTGGAAAATGCAGGAAAACCCAATGGGATTATCTGGATTCCTAAAATGCACACCATAAATGCTGCAACTGGTCTCTGGGAGGGAAAATATTTCCCACCTCTGATATAGTTCCCTCAAGCTTCCAGACCAGTGAACAAGAAAAAAACAATACATGGAAAAATCCTTAAAATCCCAAATTCCAAGTAGGGTGGGTGGCAAAATTCAAAGAGGTTAATGTAGCTATTTCCTCCTTCAAAAAGACTAAAACCACACAAGGGTGTGTGAAAAAATCAGCAAAGCAAATATTTTAAAAAGTGCCTTAGTCATTAAACAACTTTGTCACAAAAAAATTATTTGGAAAAGCTTCTATATTTTTTCTATGATCTTTCCCCACAATGAGCCCAACAAATATGCCAAGGGGTGGGACTTGGGGAAAAAAACCGGATACCGGTTTTACCGGTTACCAGTTTTTTAAAAATCGGTTTACCGGATTAAAACCGGTATACCAGTACCGTTTTTTCCCCATTGATTTGAATAGGGAACTGTCCCCATTGAAATCAATGAAAAAAACACCCCAATACCTCCCACCTCCCCCTCCCAGGCAGCACGGGTGGAAGGGGGGACACCCCCCACCCACCCTGCCCAGCCTGAATTTTTTTTTAAAAAAACAACGGACCAGACCCAGGCTCCGGGCCGCTGCCGGCTGCCCGGCAGGAGCCAGGGCTATGGAGGCAGCTGAGTGAACTCTCCTCTGGGAGCCCACACGTGGCTGGCTGCCGGCTGGCACTCTGGCAGCTGGCAGGCAAGACCGGTAAGCTAAAACCCCCTCAGATCGTCTCCCTTCTACCTGTGTTCTCCCTCTGGGTGGTGGCGGCAGCAGCAGCATGACGCGGATCCGGCTGCAGCACTGGCTTCAGCGCTTCACCAGGCCTTCCGGGGAAACCTGGAAGTTCCCCAGAAGACCTAGTGAAGTGCTGAAGCCAGCGCTGCAGCAGTGCCCGCACCGCGCTGCTGCCGCTGCCGCTGCCACCACCCAGAGGGAGCACACAGGTATAAGGCGATGGGGTGTGTGTGTGTGTTAGGTTACCGGTCTTGCCTGCCGGCTGCCAGAAACCTGCCAGCCAGCCACATGTGGGCTCCCGGAGGAGAGTTCAGCTGCCTCCATAGCCCTGGCTGGTGGCTGCCATTGGGCAGCCGGCAGCAGTCCGGAGCCCGGGTCCAGTTTAAAAAATAAATAAATCCAGGCTGGCCAGGGTGGGTGGTGGGTGTCCCCCCTTCTACCCACACAGCCTGGGAGGGGGAGGGAAAGTGGTTTTTTGTTTTGCTTTGTTTTTACATTGCGGCCTTTGATTTCAATGGCCACAATGTAAACAAAATCCGGTACAGGAACCGGCACCGGTACGGGGAATTATTGGATCTATCCGGTATCCCCGATACTGCCAAATACCAGCAGTATCGGATACCGGGAGATCCGAACTTCCCATCCCTAATGCCAACAAATGTAAGCATTCAAAGTTCAGCTTTCTCAAGCATCAAATCACACAGGAACTAAAAAATGCAAATTATCCATGTACTTGCATGGACACCACTGTACAGAAGGTAAATGTTGTTAGTATAGCATATTCAACACAATTACTTTCAAACCAAACAGAAAACTGTTCATTAATGCTCTTTGACAACAAGTAACTACATAGACTGAGTGATGAAGGAGGCCATCAAGCAGAAAAGAAGGTTGAGACAGGCAACAGCAAATTTTCAGTTCACATGTACAAATGGAGAAAAACATAATGAGAACCCATCTGATATATAAAACATGAGTTGCTATTTTTTCAAACACACCAACTAACAGGTCAGATTCAGAGTTTAAAGCAATAATTAACCTGGGGTTCTTCCCATTTGCCTTCAAGTCAGTGCAGCCAAACACTGCAGTCATGTTTTAAAGCTTCTCTCCACAACTTCAGGGAAACTTGCTTTCTTAGTGAAAACCAAAAATCACAGGCTTATTACAACTCTCGTCATTTATGGATTTTCATCACCCATATGTTGCTCACCTCACTTCCCGAGTGGTGGGAAGTTCCAGGGGCAGCCTTGCTGAGTGGGTGGAAGCAGGAGAGAGAAACTGGAGACTTACTGCATGGTATAATAGTCCATTTATTTACAAATGTACAAGTTGAGAGGAATTGCTGGACTCAGCTGCCAGCTCCTCCAGTCAGGTCCTACTGAACCTTCCAGGTCCAGCACCACAGGAGCGCCCCAAAAGGTTGTCTCTCTGTAACCTTTTGCCCCCAAACCCCAGCATGCAACCTCGAACCAGGCTGCAGCTCTCTACTCTCTGACACAGACTGACAAGCTGTCCCACCCAGTACTCAGCATCACCCAGCCCAAACCATTGTTCTAAGCCAAGGGGCTGGCAGACAAGCTCAGGTGTGGCTGATGGCCCTGTTCAACGACTTACATTCCAGGGGGAATGAATCCCAACAGGGAGTTACATTCCCAGCAGGACCCCAGATCCATAAACACATGAGACTCATGAGTTGACAACAATGAAACAGGCAAACTCTTTAAAAAACACAACGCCCCCCCCTCCTCCAAAAAAACTGTAATTTTAAAGCAATCAACCAAACCCAAAGTTCAGCCCATGATGGGGTTACCACAAACAAATCTCACTCCCTCAAATCTACTCAGTAACCTCGGGTCTAGGGGCCAAATGTGGCCAATGATGAGGTTTTATGCTCCTTTCCAGCTCCTGGATCTGGCCCCTGGATCCACTGCCTACCCCCAAATACTAAAAGACTGAACTCAGGATAAGGGAGCAGAGATGAGGGCACACACAATGATAGGGGGTGGCAGTTCCATGGCAAAATCCCCCCAATCTGCTCAGGGGGACAGCATGCAACCAAGCACAAGCAGAACCAAGTCCAGTGCATGTGGGGACAGAAGACAAAAGGCTCCCTTCACCCCCACCCTACATGTGCCCAGGGTAAAACCTCTCTTTAAAAAAATAAAACCCCTTAAGAAGCAGGTTAGAACCAAGTCCCGCACAGTGCACATAGGGGCAAGCAGGGGACACAATTTAACCTTAAAGCACACAATTCTCCCCCCCATCTGCCCTCCCCACCCCAGGCCCCCAATCTGCCCAGGGAAAGGAAAACAAATATTTCATTTAAGTGGAGCCCAAGGGCCCTGAAACTTACCAGCCAGGAGCAGGCAGCTGCAGCCACAGCCATGTGCAAAAGACCGGCTCCACTGAAACTGCAGTCTGGCTCCATCTCCTGAAGGGAGTGGGGAGGAGGAGAAGCCAGACAGCCTGCCCTGGGAGGCGTTTTTTCAAAGTGGCCTGCTAGGCCATTGATTCTAATGGCTGCTGGGTTCCCATTGGAACCCATTCTGTGCTGCTGGCCACACCTCCTGGCTAGGATGCTCTGGGTGTTCACCCTGGAGAGTGACCCACCACATGTCACAGCCAGCCAGACCAGGCCAGCCAGGGGCAGAAGGGAGACGGGGGAGTAGGAGCCAGTAGTAAGACTGCCTGGGAGGCATGATTCTAATGGCTGCTGGGTTCCCATTGGAACTCATTGCTTGCTGCTGGCAACACCTTCTGGCTGTCATCCTCTGGGTGTTCACTCCAGACTGGGGCCCTTTTCACATGGGCACCCCGCACCGCACATGTGTACGGTGGGGTGGCGTAGTGCCTGTATAAATGCTGCCGGCGGTGGGTATGCAGGGGGGGAGGCGTCTGTGGGAATGGTGCCCGCAGTGGGGGGAGGGGTGCGTGCATGCGTGCTCCCATACTCCACCTATCTCCACCCACCTCCACCCATCACCCATGCACAGAGCAACAGGCTCCAATGTCGGTTGTTCCGTGGGTGGAGGTGGGTGTGGAGATGGGTGTGCGCCCATGGAAATGATTGTACACCCACCATGGGCATACACCCATCCCCACGCCCTCTGCAGCCTGTGTGAAAAGGGCCAGAGAGTGCCCTGCCAGCTGGGGGCTGTCTTCAGGGCATCAGGCCGTACGCAGCCGCGGCAGCACCAGAGTTGAGGTAAGGGGTTTGGGGGATGTGGGTGTGGGCTGGGGGGTGTCATGGGAACAAGGTGCATATGGGCACTGCCCCCACTGCCCATATGCACCAGCCTCCCAGCCTGCACCATCGACAGCATTGAGCAGACCACCCACACTTGCTCC
Source organism: Sphenodon punctatus (assembly GCA_003113815.1). Lineage (NCBI taxonomy): Eukaryota > Metazoa > Chordata > Lepidosauria > Sphenodontia > Sphenodontidae > Sphenodon > Sphenodon punctatus. The sequence goes on along the minus strand of QEPC01013180.1, from coordinate 201,623 downwards.
GCTACCATCCCCCAAGGATGTCCACAGGTCTCCACCTCAGAGACTCTCAGACTCCTCTAACACAAATTGCAAGGACTCTAAAAGAAATACTACAGCAAAGTATCCCAGCCACAGCTGTTGCAGCACATCCACCGCAAACTGTGGCCACTTTTAAACATGACCCCCCCCCACGCATATTTAGTTTGCGGGGTGGGGATGTGCAGCCCGAATATGCACAGGGATTGGCCAGTTCGAAAGGCCCCCCCTGCGCAGCTTTGCCGGCAAGTTATGCAGCAGGAAATCGAGCTCTGCATCCTGCGCGGCTTTGCCGGCCTTTCGGACCGGCCAATCCCCACGCATATTTGGGCTGTGCATTCCCCCCAGCAGCCCAAATATGCATGGGGGGCCCATGTCTGAAGTGGCCTATGTCTCTGCCACCACTTCTAACTCCAGCACACTCAACTTCCAGTGTGCCTGTGTCTTCATCTGCTCCTCCTATCCTTCCACCAGAACCTGCAGATGTGTCCAATCCAAGAGCACCTTCTCACTTGGGATCGTGTGTATCAGTCTCCCACATGAGGAGCTCTTCTCCTGCTTCTGATGGGGAGAGTTCCCAGATGTCTGAGGAACATAGAAAATCTGAACCCTCTGATACTTCTAATAAGGACACTTCTCCTTCTATGTCATCCAATAAATCGGAGGACTCCATCTCATGTTTATCTGATAATATCTCAGATCCTGCCCACGTGGTCTACTCAGAAGATCATAAGAAATTCCAAGCTCTCATTGCAAAAATGTTGAAATATAAAAACAGTTCCAGTGGAAGAGGAGGAAGAAGATCCTATAACATCTTCTCCAAGAGAGCTTCCTCTAAGGCCCTTTTCAAACAGGCCGCAGTGGGTGGGGGGATGGGTGTGGACCCACAGTGGGTGGAGATGGGTGTGTGCCTCTTCCCACAGGCGCACACCCATCTCCACCCACTTCCACACATGGAGCAACCATCATTGGAGCCCGTTGCTCTGTGTGGGGGCGATGGGTGGAATGTGGGAGAGCATACACACACACACACACCATGGGCACCATTCCCACGGCTGCCCACCCATCCCCCCGCACCTGCTGCGGCGTTCGCACGGGCGCGCCCACCCCCAGCACACGTGCAGTGGGGGGAGGGGCGCCCATGTGAAAAGGCCCTAAATAACTCTTCCCTTCTCAGAAAAGCTGATGAAGCAATCTAGGCTTCACTGGAAAACACCGTCAGTGACCTCTCTTGTGGACTCCCATTATAGTGCCTTCTACCCAGTGCCAGCAGAGGATCACTCCATGTTTGTGAAACATCCCACCCCAAACTTGATGGTGTTCCAAGCATCTACGGATAGGACATCAAAGGCTTCAGAAACCTCTCCATCTGACAAGGAGAACAAACATATAGACATCCTGGGAAGGAAAATGTTTTCTTTCTCCACAATGATCCTCAGGGCATAAAACCATGCCTCTGCGATGTCTACATTCCAGCACTTACTATGGGATTCCTTGGGTCCTCTTCTGGCCCACATGCCTCCAGATGACAAAAAGAAGACTGCGGTCATCAGAGCTGAGGGTCTCTCTCTAATCCAGTCACAATTAACAACATTAACACACATTGCCAACATGGCAGCTAGAGCAACGGCAAATAGTGCGGTGGCTAGAAGGGACACCTGGCTCCACCCTACAGCTCTGCTATACCAGGCTCATGCAAAGATAGAAAATCTAAAATTTTATGCGAAGGGGCTGTTTGCGGCAGACACAGACAATGCCCTAGCAAAAATGAAGGACAGTAAGAGAACAGCATATGCACTGGGCATCTCTTACAAAACTAAAAAGAGGTACCCTTTTACCCCTTCAAATAAGTCTGCCCAATACACCCCGGGATACTTCCAGCAATCCCAGAAGTACTTCCCTTTTTCTCAGCCTCAGGAGACAATATAATAGACCAAAACACAGGTCTTGTCAGCAGACTACATCCTCAATGTCTGTTCCCAACAAGGAGAGATCACGTTTTTAATCAGGGCATCCAAAACCTAGAACCAATTTAAAAAAAAAACTTCTTCCCAAACAAATTGGCTCCCTGCCTAAAACTTTGGACTCTTATTACATGTGACAAATGGATTCTCGACATCATTTCCCATGGTTACATGATCCAATTCGCAAAGATCCCCTTCCCAAAACCCCCTTCCTGATCCGTCTTTAGGGATCCATCTCACAAGACATTCTTGGAGCAGGAGATTTTAGCCCTCCTCTCTAAAGGAGCTATTTAGGTGCCAGAAAATTTCCGTGGAAGGGGCTTTTACTCCCAGTATTTTCTAGTACCTAAGAAGGATGGGGGTCTTAGACCCATACTGGACCTTAGAATGCTGAACAAGTTTGTAAGATCCTTCAAGTTCAGGATGGTCACACTGAAGAAAATACTCCCTCTCCTATTCAAGGGAGCTTGGTTCTCTGCTTTGAATTTACAGGATGCTTATTTCCATATCCCTATTCATCCTGCCCATTTTAAATACCTAAGATTCACATTTGAAAATTCTCACTACCAATACAAGGTTTTGCCTTTTGGGCTTTCAACAGCCCCCGAGGTGTTCACTAAGTGTAGAGGCAGCATACCTGAGAAAATGGGGCCTCTCAATCTTCCCCTACTTGGATGACTGGCTCCTGGTTTCACAATCAAAGCACCAGTTGCAGGAGGACACCCAGTTTATCACTGACGTCCTGCAACAACTTGGATTTGTAATTAATTTCAAAAAATCAAAATTAACTCCTTCGCAATACATTCAATTTATAGGTGCAGAGATCAACTCTCTCAAACAGAGCCTTTCTACCAGGAGATCGATTCCTCACAATCCAAAACACAGTTGCTTGCTACTCTCCACAACCAACCAAGCCAATCCATCCATACGTTCCTATGACTTCTAGGCCACATGGCTTTGACTGCGTCAGTCGTGAGAGACGCCAGACTGAGGGATGTGCCCCCTCCAACACTGGCTGGTCTGGAGATATTCCCCGTCAGAGGACAACATAGACTACTACCTCACCATAGCCCCCTCAATCCTGCACACCCTGTCTTGGTGGACCAGAGAAGACAACCTGCTCGAAGGGATGCCTTTTGCCCAACCAGTCCCGCATATTCTACTGACCATCAATGCTTCTCTGTATGGATGGGATGCCCACTGCAACACGCTACAGGTGAGCGGGACTTGGAACAAATGAGAACATTCCCTACACATCAACCTCTTAGAACAATGAGCAATTTGATTCACCATGAAGGCACTCCTTCTTCTCATCAAAGGCAAGAACATCCAGATTGCCACAGACAACACCATGGCAATGTGGTTTATCAACAAACAGGGGGGCACCCACTCATCCAGGCTCTGCAGAGAGGTGACGACGTTCTGGAAGTGGTCCATTCTCCACAACGTTGATCCCATCACAACCCACCTGGCGGGTCAATCCAACATAATTTCAGACGTACTGAGCAGGGCACCCACTCTGCAGCACAAGTGGATGCTCAACATATCTGCCGCTCTGGATCTATTCTCCAAATGGGGTCAACTGGAAATAGATCTGTTTGCTTCAGCCCACAATGCTCAATGCCCCGTATACTGCACTCGAGCGGGGAAAGAGCAGGGATTCCTGAACGATATGTTCCTAATCCCTTGGACGGACCACCTACTGTATGCCTTTCCTCCATTCCCCTTAATTACATGAGCCCTGATGAAACTGGACAAAGAGAAAGCTCACTGCATCCTCATAGCTCCAAGTTGGCCCAGGCAGTCATGGTTTACCTGCTTACAGGCCACGGCTATACATCAACAACATCTTCCTCTCATTCCAGACCACCTTCAGCAGAACGATGGAGACATTCTCCACCTCAACCTCCAATCGTTGCACCTAACTGCTTAGCTAATATCACCCTAACTCACCAAGACCTGTTAGGTCTGCCTGAAGAGGCAGTACGTATACTAAAGAGCACCCGTAAGTACTCCACTAACAAAACATACGACCTGAAATGGAACTGTTTTTCCATATGGGCAGCTTCTCAACAAATATGTCCAGAAGCAGCTACCATCACGAACCTCCTGACCTACATGGTCTATCTGAAATCACAAGGGCTGGATCCATCTTCAATAAAGGTCTACCTTGCTGCAATCTCTGCCTTCCTACCACTTGTGGATGGTCATTCGACCTTTTCGCACCCAATCTTGAAACGCTTCCTCAAAGAGCTCCATAACATTGTCCCACCTGTTCATGACCCTTGTCCCCCATGGGTCTTAAACCTCATCCTGGGGAGACTGATCCTACCTCCTTTCAAGCCACTGGCAACTGCTATCACTAAAGGTCTGCATGCTGGTAGCCCTGACTTCTGCCAGAAGGGCAAGTGAAATAGCAGCCTTGTCGATACTCCCTATGTACTAATCTTCCACAATGACAAAGTCACCCTACATTTACCTCCAAAGTTCTGACCCAAGGTGGTCGCCGCATTCCATATGTCTCAGGACATTGTATTGCCAGTCTTCTTCCCGAGGCCTCACTCCTCCTGAGGAGAATTGTCGAGAGAGCCTTGCCTTTTTACATCAAAAGGACTAAGCCTTTTCGAAAATCCAATTCCCTCTTTGTCACCTCTTGGGGACCCTCATTGGGAAACAAGGTCTTGCTACAGACCATCTCTTTCTGATAGTGGAATGCATCGCCCTCTGCTACACGCTATTGAACAACCTCCAGAGGGTCTAAAGGGACATTCCACTTGAGCCATGGCTACCTCCACTACCTTGCATTGCAAGTTCCCAGTAGAACAAATCTGTAAAGCAGCCACATGGAGCTCTGCACACACCTTTGCCAAACACTATGCTCTGGAGATTGCGGCTCGTGCATATGCTGGCTTTGGAAAAGCAGTTCTTCAATCTCTATTCAAGTAGATTCCTTCCCCCCCTAAGGGGAGACTGTTTTTCTAATCTCCCACTGGTGTGAGTCACGGAGCCCCACTCAAAGAAACCAGGGTTACTTACCTGTAACCTTGGTTCTTCAAGATGGGCTCCGTCACTCACACCACTCACCTTCCCCTCTGCATCTACTTGAAGGAAAATTGAGATGTAGGAGTTGGAAGGAACTAAGGTAACGCGTGCCCTGCCCTGCCTTATATAGTGACTCCAGAAGTCTGCCAAAATGGCGGCCAATCAGGCATGGGCTCTGAGGGCACGCGGATAACTGCTAGGAGAAGCTTCCAACGGCCAGTAGCACGCAGGCACAGAACCCACTAGTGTGAATGACGGAGCCCATCTTGAAGAACCAAAGTTACTGTAAACGGGGTGGGGGGTTTAGGGAAGCAATCACACTAGTCCACACGTTACCGAGGCTGATTCCCAGGAAGGGGGGCAAGCGCCCTACGAGAAGAATGCCTTTCAGGATAGAATAAGGGTCTTTACCTCTAATTAAAGAGAACAGACCCCTATCATCATAGGGCGTGGTAAAAACTGGGAAGCCAAGGTCTGCCCCTACAATCCTGACAGCACACATGCAGGGTAAGGAGGAGAGGAGGATAAGGGGCAACGTGAGGTTCTGTGCCAGGGGGATAGGGAAGGGAGTCCCACAGGGGAAGGGAAAAGGGGGAAACTCACGCAGGGAAAGAGGAGGCAGCCCAGGGAGGGGGAAGGGCAAACAAGGGAACACACACTTAGCTCACGTAATCTAATTCCTTGCACTCACAGATGTCATCCGGATTCAAAGGGGAGGAAGGTCCAAGCGCACAAATTCTAAGGGTCAGGCATTCCACAGTCAAGGCAGCAACACACAGCTCAAAACAGGGGGCCAGTCTCTCAGAAATCACCAGTGCCGCTAAGCCCCAGGTCCCACCCGTGTTTGCTCGCAGGCACTCTGAGCGCCGCAGCAGGGGCGGGGGAAGTCCCAGACTGTGTCCCGACATCGGGGGCGTGGCCACTGGCCGAAGCCCCAGCTTGGCGGTCGGCAGCCCCGCCGAGCACTCAAAAGGGGCAGCCCCAAAAGGGGCGTGGGCGGGACAACCCCGATTTGCCCTTGGTACCGCCGGGGGGGGGATTCCCTTGGGGGCAAGCCCTCCTATGGGCCGCGGACCTGACAGTTACAGGTAAGTAACCCTGGTTTACTGCAACAGCCAGAGCCAAGTAGGCTAAGCCAGGAGGATAGCGGGAGTATATTGAACATAGCAACTTGATCATGTATGGTGAGCTGATACTGGAACTGTAACTCTTCTATATACCTGGTGAAGGTGGACACTATAAATAAATTTGCACATAACACTAATTCCCAGAGTGTGGACCTTGCTGATTGGGGTCTGATCTGGAGGAAAACACCCAGAGTGAGGCTGTTCCCTGCCACAGTGGTGGAGATTTTAGTGTGGCAGCATGAGAGCTAGTTCCCAACTGCAACAGTGCCATGCCCTCCTTAGGCTTGGCGAGACCACCATGTATGTTTTCATAGTAGGTTCTAACAAACCTTTTATTTCATTTTTTATAATTTTAAACCCTTTGTGGTTGAGCAACTTCTGGAATAGTCACTTTAATTATATAATTTGATAGATTAATTAGTGGTTTCTCATTTCCTATATATAAGAAGCAGGTGTGATTAGCTTGAGTTTGAAAATCAGCATGGAGGTTTGCAAGCAAAGAACAGATATTTCTACAGCTTTAACCAAATAATTGTTGTTTGATTCTTTCATACATCATATATTAACAGTGTTGCCTGTTACAACTGTATTAATTTACATCCTACCATACAGTGATGCTAGCCTTTTGTCCTGCGGAAACTAGTTGCCACCTTTTGGTCTTTTTTTTTTACATGACACTTTCATTTTGGCCTATGGGAGTGTCAGGTAAAAAAAATCACCCCAGGTGGCAACCCTAGCAGTAACATAAGGTTTAGTAATTCTTCTTGATGAAGGATTATTTTCTGTTGATCCACTCTTTTTTCTTTTTCCTTCTTACAGGCTTAATATGTTCATTTGATGCTTGTAAGCTTAAAAAGTTTGTGCTTTTAATGAGGTACGCTAGTCTTTTACAGAACCAAAGCTGAGCCACAAGTGGTGGCAGCCAGCCCTGATCCAGGCCTAAATTCAGCAGGAGTCTCGCAATGCGAGACTTATCTGTCTTCCTACCTGGGATACAGATGCATCCCACCATGGCCTGCCCACACATCCCTCAGCCCCATCATCTTCCTCCAAAGAGGGTGAGACAAGCTGCCCTCTCCACCCATTGGGCAGCAGATGGAGCAGGGGATTTAATAAGGTACTCTAGTCTTTTACAGGCTTTGGGTGTTTTTTTTTTAATTTCTGGAATTTAATATTTTATATGTATTAATTTTTATATTGTATTTTTATGTCAAGATGACCCCACTGAAGAGCTTCTAACTCAAAACACGCTGGGTCGTGTATATGGGTTGCACTTCATTCTTGCTTTGTGCTATTTCTTAGTAAAGTTGTGTATATATTTTCAGTAGCTCTGCTTTCATGTTTGCTGCTACTGGTCCTGCCCTCTGTTTTTGCTAGTTGTTACAAACGTTGTCCTGAAAAACTTGGGACAACAGGTGGGATATAGACTGTACCTGCATGGAGGCTGGATTACTTCCCAACTATTCCAGAGGCGGTAGTAGTACCCCAGAGTCAGAGTTGACATATTTTCCACACTGTCCTGAACCTCTGCACTATTGAGTTGTTTGTCCACTATGGAAAGCACCATTTCTTCAGTTAAAAAAACAAGCATAACACTAAATGAAATGGGTCTGCACGAAGGATTTTTTTTTTTTTTAAGTTATAAAGCCAGTATGAACACTGTTGCATGCTCTGAATTTAGTTGAATGAAACACAATGGTAAATAGCAGAGGGGCAGCCTCCACCATTAAAGTCAAGGAGAGGTTTGCCATTCATTTCAGTGGGTGGAGGATTAAACCCTGGGTTGCATTTTATTTAGGAACAATGACAATCAAGTGAAAGATTTAGTACAGAACAAGCAGAACAGAAAGAACTTGCCCTTCCTATGCCCAGAGAGTAGATTTCGCAGCTGAGCAAACTTGAACTACTAGGCTGAAGCTGTCGGCTTTTAGGACTTAACACAAAGAAAGTCCTATCTCAGCTCTGATCTTACTGATACTTCTTTTCCCATCATTGATCCTTCATAGTTAGACATTCTATTTTATCTGATCTGTTGCCTCTAGACATTCATCAAACAAACTTTTGACTGACAAGGTGATAAGGTAGACTACTTCCAGACATTCTCTACCCCCCACCCCCCAGTCTGAAAACCCCCCTCCTCCACACGGCTTTGCCGGCAGACATGCGCAGGGATGCAGAGCTCAATTTCCTGCTCTGCATTCCTGCGTGTGTCTGCCGGCAAAGCTGCGTGGGGTGGGCTTTCAGACCAGCCGATCCCTGTACATATCCTGGCTGTGCATTCCCCCCCCCCGCAGCCAAAATATGCACGGGGGGGGGGGGGGATGTCTGAAAGTGGCCGGTGATAGGTTTGATATTGACAATCGAACTTGGACATCAGTAGGGGGGTGGCGGATTTTATTTAGTCTTAGGTATCAATGAACATTCACAAACTTTAATTCATTCTGAATGTCCAGACTATTTTGACCTAGATATATGGTGCTGCATTTTAACAGGCAGACAAAAATGCCATGGGTTCTTAGTTTACGGTTAGAAGAATACGTGGGTACCAAGAATGAATTCTATAGAAGCAAAATACATTCAAGAAGTTTGATCAAGCTTATATTTGAATTTTAGCTTATAAAACTTATATACGTCCTCAGGACCACAAGGCTTGATTTTTGTAACTCCCTCTTGACTTCTCTGGGCTTCCAGAGGTGCTTGCCTGTCACTTGCAGCTAGTTCAGGATGCAGCAGCAGTGCAGCTGCTTATTGCCTTGAACAGCCATGATCATATTATGCCTCCTCTGCTTTCTCTGCATTGGCTGCCTTCAGGACCGGCCCCAGGCATGTGCCACATGTGCAGCCGCACATGGCCCCGCGGCCAGCTGGGGCCCCACGCTTACCTGGTTGGGAGGCAGGCTGCACCCAGCTCCCAATAAGTTCTCCTGCCTCCCCTCCCTGGCTCTGGTCTCCATCCCTCACCTGCCTCTGCTTGCTAGTCTGCTGCTACAGCAGCAGCAACAGCAAGAGCAGCAGGACACCTGATCGGACAGGGAGATAAAGCTGTTTGTTTACAAACAACTCCTCCCCTTGTGAGTGATCAGAAGGCTGTTGCTTTGTGAAGAAGGTTCTTCCAGATGGCATCCAACATTCTCACAATTGGGTTGTGCATGCTCACCAAATTCAAGCAGTAGACCACGTGATGGTCTTGAGCTCCTCTAGTATAAAAAGCGCTCTCCCCCTCAGAATGACAATTGCTTCCAACCCTTTCTAGGAATATAAGAAAATTGAATGCGGGACTGGAAGGGTGGGTGTTGTGAGAATGTTTGGAGCCATCTCAAAGAACCTTATCTACAAGGCAGCAACCTTGTGTTCTTCTTTGAGTGATTCCTTACAGGCCGTTTTTACATGACTCAGCTAAGTGGGGGGTCCTTGGGCGCGTCGGTGCATGGGTGGGGCATGCAGATGGCCACACACGCATCCCCACTCACTCCCCACTCATCCGCACCCATGGAGCAACCACAATTTTCCCGGTTGCTCCATGGGTGGGGGGGAGTGGGAATGTGTTTTAGGCGGGCACACGCACCTCCACTCACCGTGGGCATGTGTGCCACGTCGTTCACACGGGGCTTCCCTGCCCATGAACACACAGAAATCTGTGTGTTCATGACTGGGAGAGACCCATTCAAAAAGGGCCACATTCTCACAACTGTCTTACTTATACTATCTTAGGTAGAGCCACGTGTTGTGAACTGGATCCGTGCCCATCCTGGTTAGTGAAAGCTTCCAGGGAGACGTTGGGGACGGTGCTGGCGAGGGTAGTGAATGCGTCCTTTCGGCAGGGGAGGTTGCCGCCCTGCCTTAAAGAGGCTGTGGTGCGCCCCC
>QEPC01013180.1:128450-148416 GCA_003113815.1 Sphenodon punctatus | reverse complement strand
CTGTGTACTTATTAGATAATCCATTTAGTTCATAGCATTTAGAATAGTTAATAGCAGTTAGATTTAGTGTAGATAGATAGATATAATATTAGATTAAAAAATGCATATAAAAACCAAATAAAAAACCTTATAAAACCAAATAAAAAACACAAAAAACCATAAAAACAAACAAACCAAAAACCCCCATAACAAAACATTTCCCGAACGGCCGAATGGAATGTCTGAACCCGAACCCAGTGAACTAACCGAACGGCCCAACCGAACGCAACAGAACCCGAACCGCGATCTGTTTGTCCATCCCTAGTATTCTACTTCAGTGAGAACCTGGGTAATTTTCTTTCCTTCTGCCTTTAAAACCACAGCGGCATGCCCCAATGTGTTTGCTAAGCTTTGGACCTTGGTATGGAACATTTGGGTACTTTGCACAGCCTCATGTATTTCAGCAGCAGAATATGCAAATGACATATTCCACAGTTGGAAACTATCTTTATCCCAAAGCCTTTCCCATTTGTTTGCATGTAATGTCCGTGTATTAGTGCCAATGGATATTTTGGTGACATTACATACCATCAAAAATCTGTTGGCTGTCATATTTTGCTGGAATATAGAATTCAAAATTACAGTGGTGTTTGGTTCTGCATTGATGTAAAAGCATTTGTGTCCTAGGGTATATATCTGGGGATTATCAAATTTCTCTGTGTTGACCGTGCATGTATATGTATCTATATTATGTCTGCACTGTTTATACTCCTGTAGTGGCAATGGGAAATAATATTGCATTGGGTGTCTAACTCATATAATTCTATGTTGCTAGTTTCTTTCATTTGCCATAAGTCTGGGAGTACAAATTTCAACCACTGATATTGGGAGACCCAAGGATATGCCTGTACTGCACATGCAGCAGAATCTCTTCCTTTTGGAGTGACTACTTGGATATGCAAGGTTAATCCTGCTGGGAGATACACTGGGAGTATTTTCAGATGTTACGCGGTCCTGATTCACCACAGTGGATCCCCGGTGGGGGTGAACCGAACAACCACCCCTCGTGGTCACAAAAAGCCCCGAACAGACGTGACGGGACCGGGACCACGGCAGGGAATTGGACTGACAGATCACGGCCCGGGGCAGTGCAACAGACGTTACACCGATCCCGGCCTGGGCCGTGGTCAAAGCACCCAGAAGGCGCCAGGGCGGCTCGTCCCGGCTGCTGTCGTGTGCCCTTTAAATCTCCCTCCCGGCCTGTGTTGTCGCTCGTTGCCTAGCAACGACACTGCGTGCTTTGTCCCCGGCTGGAAATAATTTTCTTTGATTCCTGCTGGTGGTTGCCAGCCAGTTACTTTTTGTTGGTTCCCGTCAGGAATCTCTTTGACCACGCTTTCAGGGATTGTCCCATGGGAAGCCCTGGAAGCGTGGTTTAAATTGACCCCATGTGGGTATTGACTGTGGTGAACATCTGGTGGTCGCCGAACAGATGTTCAGGGTGCTTTGGCCCCGCCGCGGGATTGACCGTGGTTCACTGTGGTTGAGCGTGATCTCATAATGTCTGAAAATACCCAATGTGGTGTGCCAATTTGGATCTATATTTTCTCTAATAGTAGGACTGGACCAGAGGTGTCTATGCATTTTACCAGCCTCCAGGCTTCCAATGATGTCATCCAGTACAATAAATGCTCTTTCTTGCCACTGGGTGCACTGAATAGCCATCCTAGTAGTGTTGGCCAATGCCATGATAATATTATCTGTGGCTATTATTTGTTGCCTCATTAATCTATACCAATCAGGTAGTGTGAGAACCAAATGTTTTAACCCTTCCTGGAGTACCTGGTTGCTATTAGTCAATGGCTGACGTAATGATCCCAACAATCCTGTGGTTCCCAATTTATTGGCCATTGTTTCAATATCTATACTATTTAATACGGCCCCTCCTGTGGCTATCCATCCTGACACATCTTGGGTGCGTCTGGGGTGGATGTCAGAAAATTTATATTCCCCATCTCTCTTTAGATATTCAGAAGATTGCAAACAAGCTTCAAAGAGGGGTGCCACATAAGGTTCACATTGTAGGTGTCTTCTAGTAATATTATATGCTGCTAATTTAATGGTCAGGTTTGTAAACTGCATTCATGCTTGCTTCTCTGGACTATTAATGCAAATGGTATGGGCGGTGGGTGTTTAAGCTTCTGATAAGTTATTCCTTTTGCTGCTAACCAAAGGGCCCACTGTCCTAACAGCATTGGACACATGTCCCTCGGCTAGCTTTCCAGACAAGATGTACTTTAGTGGGGAATGAACAGATTGAACTATAACAGGGGCCCCTCCCATGATGTACTGCCAGTGGCGGAGGGCCCATATCAGTGCGTTGCACTCTGCCTCACAAATTGAATAAGTCTGCTCTGCTGAATCTAAAACCTTGGAAGCGTAGACTACCAGCTGGGGCTGGCCTTCATCATGCTCCTGCACAAGTACCGCTCCCATAGCTAGTTCTGATGTTGCTGTCTGTATAATGAAGGGTTTGCTATGATTTGGGAAGGCCAGCGCCTGCGCAGAAGCCATATCAGTTTTGAATTGTGCAAACGCTTCTTCCTGCTCCTTGCCCCACTCCCATTGTCTGTTTTTCTTGAGCAATGCCCACAGATGCCTGGCTTTGGCTACATACATTTCTATGAATTCAGAGACAAAGCCAAAGACTCCTAATATCTGTCTCAGGGAGTGCTGATCTTCAGGGGCAGGGAGGTTAAGCAAAACGTCCTCCCGCTGCCTTTGGATGGTTTTTCCCATTTTTCCTAGCGTGGATCCCAGATAGTTTATCTCTTGTACTACTAACTGCACTTTCTCCTGGTTTACTTTGAATCCAACCTCCTGTATTATACTCAAAACCTGCTCAGTAAGTTCCAAAACATAAAATTACGTGTCCCCATGGAGGAGTATATCATCTACATAAGATAAGACACTTTTGTTCACGGGTGGGAAGCTGCTCCCATAGTCATGAGACATGGAAGTGGGCACTGGCTGGAGCGCTGAGGAAGCCTTGGGGAACTCTGATGAAGGTGTATTGTTGATTTCGGTATGTAAGAGCAAATCTGGCCCATACGTCTGGGTGCAACGGAATGGCGAAGAAACAGTTTGCCAAATCCAGCACAGTAAACCATTTAGAGCTTTGGGGAATTGCAGCCAATACATGGGGTAGCTTTGCCACAACTGGGGCGGTAGCAGGGTTTTTTGCATTGATGGCTCGGTAATCCACAGTCAGGCGGTAAGTTTTCCCGTCTGCCTTTAACACTGGCCAAATTGGAGAATTGAAGGTGGACTGAAAAGGCACTAATACTCCTTGTTTCAGGAGGCCTTCTATGGTGGGCTTAAGCCCTTCCTCTGCTGCCTTTGGGTATGGATATTGCTTTTGTGGAGGAACCTAGGGCATCTTTAACCATCCCGCAATCTTGTTTATGGGTAGCCCAAGCGGTGGGAAACAACCGAATCCAAGTGTCCGTCTGGGAGACCATCAGTTTTCCTGGTGCCTTTATAGCACTGGCTTGAAAGGTGTAGGGAATCATGGGAGCCGGTGCTGGGTTAGGCAGCCTCCATATGCACATATTGGATAAATCTGTACACCAGTTATTGTGTATAGCTATGGGGCTCCCCAGAAGAAGCGCATCCTGTGGGGTGCTGGAGTCAATGACAAAGTTGTTTTTGTACTCCTTGTTTATCCGAAGTTGCAGATCGGCATAGTTCCTGCCCGTACTGACTGCTCCGTTAAATCCCTCCAAGCGTATTGGGGTAGATACATTTGGCAGTGTCCCCTTTGGGAACTGTTGTAGGTGGGCCACTGAAATAGAAGCTCCTGTATCAATTAAGACCCAATGTGAAATGGTAGTATTGCCCCTCCCCAGTGTAACCAAAATGTGTGGCCTGCCGACCGGACCAAATCAGAGGTCAGCCACCCTTTCTCATGACCCCATGTAGGTGACTGCTGGTCTGGGAAGGGGAAATTCCTAATATGTGTCAGTGTTACTGGTTGCGGCCGTTACCCTTGGTGCAGCTTGGGGCTGTGTGCGAGTGCGGTCACGTGGTTGTGCTCCCTGGGCCAATTCCTTGCGTCTGGTCACAATTTCTAGCTGTCTTTATTAGTTCACTTAGGGACTTTCCATCCCATACTCCAGGATCCTCTTCTGCAGCCATCAACTGTCTCCATATTAAAATCCTTAATTGCCCTAACTCACTTTGCTGCCCTGGCTGTTGTCTTCTATCTCCTTCTTTAACCGGGGCTCCCTGTGTGTTGCTGTATGAAACAGCATGCACACTGTCTATATCTTTCCCGTCTCTAATCAACTTATCTACTTGCTTTGCATTTTTAACTATGCGTTCCATTGTCCAGTCATTATCATAGGCTCCTAAAAAGAGCTTGGCAGTGGAAGACAATCCTCCATACAATCCCCTGGTGAACCATTCATCATTCCAATTGATTGTGGCAAAGGTTTGTGCCTTGGGAGTGACCGTGCCTTTGTCCCATACTTTACAAATTTGCTGGCACGTTACCAGGGAAGTCAGAGTTTGATCTGTCCATGGGCAGGTTCCTTGATCATGAATATATTCTATGCCCTCTTGTCCGTTCAGTCGAACGTCGGGGAAGATCCCTGCCATGGACACTAGGAGGCAGCAAACTGACTTTTGACTGGGCATGCGCAGGGGATCTCCCTCACATTCCCCAGTCGAAAGTCTGCCTCAGAACAGAAAGGAGTGTAGCAGGGTGCTCCACACCCACCAGCGACTTTCAGGCCCCCCATCCCCCCTAAGGGGGGGGGGGCTCTTCCGTTTTTGCTTAGATAGCAGCAGAGGGCACCGGCCCCAACACGGATACAATAGCGCTGTGTGCGCTGGAGCTGCTGGAAGCGGCAGCCTCCTCCTTTCCCTGTTCCTGGCTTTCTGCACGGGATGGGGCTTCACTAAGTCGGGGGTGCGGCCCACTGGGTACCCCCCCACATGGGCCCGCAGATTCATGACAGAGGCGGCAGGGACCGCCGGGTGCGGTACCCCAAGCTGCTGTGAGGAAAGCCCTGCTGGCAGCCATAGGGTGGAACCGAAACTGCGCGCTCTGCAGCACCGTTTCCAGCACAGCCCGCCAAACTACAGCCCGCCCCACCGCAACCGGCTTAGACCTGGACTGCTGGCAATAGGGGGCCCAATTTATGCATGGGGAGGAGGTTCTGGAAGAGGGAGGTAGCCACAGCTGCCTCCCCTCAAGTAAGTGGGGACCTGGCGCTGGATTTCCAGGCACGGGAGAGCTCTCCACGCGCCAATTAGCTCAGGGCCCAGCCCTGATGCATACAAAGGGCATAAATCCCTAGTGTCCCCAAAACCTCTCTCAGGGGAGGTTAGTTGTGAAGCCACCTTCAGGGCTCTTCCCAGGCCACTGACAGGATGGGCATAAGCAACCCACATCCTCCTGGAATCTATCCTTATAGGAGCTACTGGGCCCCGCCTCCGAGGGGACTCAGCTGAACTCCCTCCTAAGTGAGGAGGGTGAGACCCCCCCCCATGAGGGCTTGAGTCAGTCCCTTGCTGAGAAGGGGGCTGCTTCCCCCAACCTGTAGGCCTAGTGGCTCAGGTGCACGCTTACTATACAACTGTAGTGTCAATCTGCGGACTAAGATNGTCGATCTGTGGACTCAGATCCCCACTCTTTTTGCGCACCCTCTGTCCCCCCCCCCCCGGGAGAGGGCTACAGTGGTATTGCACAGCTACTGGATGCTCCAATACCTGAGCGTATGGCATGGGCTCTAATCGGGCCCCCCGCAGGTTACAACAGCGAACCTAGGAGTGGAAGGACACCCTCCTCCAGGGGCACTGAGCAGCAGATGGGCAACCCCAGGTATAGGGCCCCGAGTTCTTACAGGAGCACAGAGGGTGACATAATCAACCTGAACCCCCGGGGGGAAAAGAGATTCATCACCTCCTCCTTCAACGGGGAGGAATCGGAGGCTATACATCCCCTAGGCAGCTCCAGTGGGGCCACACTAGGCAGAGCCTGTTGGAAAATCAACTAGGCCCCATGGAGGATACCTCCCAGTTCCTCCCAGCTTTCCAAGCCCCAGCAGATCCCACCATCTGCAGCACGATCTCTGCCCTTCCTCAGGCAAATGCAGCCACTGTGGCCCTGGCACGCCTGTCAGCGTTCCCAGCAGAGGGGATCCCCCAATCAAGGACCCCACAGGCAGGGGAGCTCAGGTGGAATAGGACCCTGCCCAAACGGTGGCACATAACCACTGCCAGGAGCCAGTGTGGCGTAGTAATGGGAGGGGTCTGCGCTGGGATCTTGGTATCAGGGCTCGGATTCTGCTCTGACCCGGTTCTCGCTTGGGGGCCTTGGACGGCTCGGAACCTCTCGGCCTGTTTCCCATCTGTAGAGTGGGAATGGGCGCCTGTGTTCCACTCACCGGTGTCCACCCCAGCTCAGGCTTAGGGGTGGTCATGACACCGTTTAAACTGGGCACGCCCTCAATAATCAGCTGCCCTGTCCAACAAACTTGCCACCAACGTTTCCCTGGCACCGGCTCACCTCAGGGACTCCGCATGGGCATACTAACCAGGGCTGCCAGGGGCATGACAGCCTGTATAACGGCTAGTCCAGACTATATTCCACTCCTGTCAGGCGGACCCGCGCTCACAAAGATGCGCGTGAACGCGTCAAGTATAGGAACCATACCCTTAACCTCCAGCCAGCTTATCAGGGACCAAGCGGCCGGAAGCACCAGCCCCAAATCCCTCAGGACGCTTGGAGTAAGGTCCTGCAGCCCCACCAGCCCAGCGCCCACGGCAAAGCCAGGCCTTTGACTTCTATGGGCAAGGGGCACGTCATTGCACACACAATCCCCGATCCCGCACCTCTTCAAGAAGGGGAAAACGCCCTGGGAACCTGTCAGGCTCCATGGTGGGAGCCATAGAGAGGGCACCGTGGCACGTGCAAGGAAGGGCCGCTGCTCTAATTCTTCCTAGTGCAGAAGAATTCGGGAGGTCGGACACGGGGTTTTCAACCTCGAGCGGCCGTATAGACCGTGTCTCAGATGGCACTTCAGGATGAATCACTAGCCCCATCTCATTAGCCCTAGCCAGGGACGCCCGGAGGGCCTCTCTGGGCCTCAGATCACTTACAGCACATCCCCATTCTCCAGGCTTGCTGACGTTGGCTCCGTCAGGGTTAGGAGGGGACTGTCTGGCAAGACCGAACGTTCCCCTTGGGGGTGGAGACGGTACTGAGACCCTTCACCAAAGTCCTAGTCCCACTTATCGCCAATCTTGGCTTGGTAGAGAACAGGTAGCAGTCTATCCATGCTTAGATGACTGCTAATCAAGACTCCGTAACAGCACTGGCTCCGGGGCCACCTTCTCAGAGCCCTTGCCTCCTAAGAACACCATGTTTCCCCCCATATACAGGGACAGAGGCCACCCAGACCTTCTTAGTGGCCGGAGCACCTGCAGGGGCTCGTCGATATAGCACGCGGTAGAGGGTTCCCCTTGTAACACACTGCAAAATCAGAGACCTGGGCTGCGGGGTAGGGCAAAGCTTCGTTTCCCATTCAGGTCTCTAGCATCCGGCATCTAGCCAGCCGAGACACCCTCAACTCGCTCACTGGTGGGAGAACCTGCACAAATTAGAGCAGGGTGTCCCCCTCAGGGTCTCCGAGTACAACAACGGCTTAGGGCTGTACGACTAGCCCTTCAGTACCTTCGCCCGCTTGCAGTGTAGACACATGTTAAACCTTACGGACATCTCCGGTTCTAGCATACAGACGCATGTTAAACCTTACGGACAACTGCTGTCCTAGCGTACAGAATCAAGCAGGTCAGCTCAAGGTCTCGCACGCCACGCAGGTTGGCATAATGCCTCAAGGGGCAAGAACCCACCTATTCCGCTTACCATATCAGGAAGGATAACGGTAGGCGGACAGATTGAGCAGAACGGCGATAGACCTGGGGGAAGGGCTCCTCAGCACCGGAGCTGTCAAACTGGTAAAACTCACCTACCAATCCTCGACCCCTTTGCCTCGTCAAGCAATGCCAAGAGGAGACGCTGCTTTGCCAGATACCCTCACCTCAAAGCGAAAACACATGGCGCTCCTACTGTCAGGCGGGTCTTCTCCATGCCTTTCACCTTGTCCGCTTTTGGGGCACACAATACACAGGAACAGCCGTTCCGAGCTACAGATATCTTACTGGACCTTTCTGGCCCCGCAGGCCCTGGGTTCCAGACCTCCTCAGCATAGCCGCAGGAAACCTCCCTGATTCCCGGAAGTCCCGGGCCCGCTGTTTCTCTGACCACCGCTGTACATACAGCCGGGCTTATAGTGTCTGTCAGCTGGGCTGTGAGTACACAGCCAGGCGGCGGTTTGGGACTGTTTGAACCATGGGCAGCAGGCCCTGCCAGCCTTTCGACTTTACACAGTGTCACATTAGCATGGCACCAGGTGGATGTTGGGCTCCTGGACCCTTCCCCTAGTCCCGCCATGCCCTCCCCCGCGATATATCAGGTTCTCCTTCTCATGGGGGGGCTGGAGAGGGGTTGGTTTCCCCCTTAATACCCTGTTCCATACAGGTAGGGGCACTGGATAGCACCCAGTGGGAGCTTCTGGTCAACACATTTCAGGAGCTCTACGTCAGACAATTCATGAGGGCGGCACGTCTCTTATCACCCCTTGACCCTTGGGTTCCGCAAGTGGAGCCTCTGCATATTAGTTCCAGCCCTGGCCACGGTCCTCCAGGGCTGCCCTTCTTCGTCTCGCTTTGGTGGGGTCTTCCGGTTTACCATCGTCTCACCCAGGAGGGTCCCTGAGCTCGGAGCCCTCCCCAGCGTCAAGGCCCTGGTCACCCCTCGCAGGGAATCGGTCATCCTTAGTTGGATCCCACCTTCCTCCGAAGGTTTCCCCTAGTTTTCCGGTCCCAGAGCTGGGCCTCCCTTCCTTCTATCCTAGAACCAGCCACGGACCGGAGCGGGAAAGACACTCCCTAGGCAGCCGCCATCTTCTCACGAGATAGGGAGTGGACGTGGGCGGTCATGCTACGTCCCATCTCTCGGTTACATACTGTCCCCATTTTAAGGATGACTAGGCTTCCAAACGTCCATAGCCAGTTGGACATCAGTCTGCCTTTCGGACGCCTACAGGGCATCAAGCATAATGCTACTGGTCAGTCCTTGGCTCTTCCGCCAGGCGGGTGGCAGCTCACTGGGCCGCCTTGTCTCTAATCCCTCGGCGACATCTTTTTACTATCACCTGTAGGAGCGTCTACACCTCCCCTGGGTGTTGTAAGCTGGACTTACGGGACTCAGCTAAGACCGCCCGGAAAGGCGAGTGCTTCAAAGGGGTGCTGAGTTCTCAAGGGGCGCCCTGGTCCCACCCATGCCGACCTTACTGCTTTGGTAACTCCCAACGTCCGACTGAATGGACGAGAGGGCATAGAAAGGGCAATTGGGCCACTTACCTCATGAATTGCCCTTCTATTCCCTCTAGGGAGTTCAGTCGGCCCACCCAGACCATACCTGGGCACCATCTTTATGAGTAATCCTGGGTTATCTTGCTCCCCCTTCCGGGAGGATAGAGTTAATCATTTTGTTTTTTCTACTAAGTTATAGTTTCAGCTTCTTCGGCTGTTTACTCCTGGGGAATGTGAGGGAGATCCCCAGCGCATGCCCAGTCGAAAGTCAGTTTGCTGCCTCCTAGTGTCCATGGCAGGGATCTTCCCCAATGTCCGACTGAACTCCCTAGAGGGAATAGAAGGACAATTCATGAGGTAAGTGACCCAATTGCCCTTTCTAGTAGCTTGGGCAGGATTTTTACTTTATCCCAATCTCCCACGGGGACCCCTCCCTGCGATCCCGTCCCAAACCAGGGCATTTTGCCAGTGCAAGTGCTTTTTGGTATGTATATACTTTGATTTTCTTAGTGCCTCTGCCAGGAGGATATGAGTCTGCACTGTAATTTTGCTCAGACCACAAAGGTGTCTTATTTCACGTATGCTGTTTTCTGTGTACGGCTGCTGGTGATCAATCAACAGAAGTAGACAGGACAGTGATTTTGGCAAATATGCTGTTTCTCCTAGAAGTGTGGTTGGAATGATCCCCGTATAAAGCGTGCTTGGTAGTGGTGCTTGGTCAATTATACGGCCAACCCAACATCCCACAGCTACTCACTTTCATACAGCTGGTTCATCAAGCACTCTCTTCTAACATAGACTTAGTCTAAACACAGGCTGGCTACTGCACGCCTCAGGCCAACTACTGTGTGCCTCAATGGCTTTAGACCTCAGTCTTTACTTCTGTGCAATGGATTCAATACACACACACACACACTCATTCCTCCACCACTGTAATGCATTGGAACTCTTTTCTATCTTTCCTAACTAGGAGCAGGACTTAAAGCCCTAGTAGGCAGTTCCCAATTCCAGAATCTTGGAAGAAGCACTATAAAACAGACCACAAGCCCCTTAAATAGACATATTACTATATCATATAGAAAGGGTTCGGAATAAAGCACCAATACACTTGCATCTAGCAATAGCCTTCACGTATTCTAACAGCAAGCGCACGTACGCACGCACGCACGCACGCACGCGCACACACACAAATACATACATATGTGTTCTTACACGTCAGAGGTCTCAGGTCTGGTCTTGAGAGGAGAGGCAGGGTGGGGGCCCGATCGAGGTCTATCTAGGAACTTAGTTGCTGGAGTCTTGGCTTTTCACAGCCTTTGAGAGCATTGGAAAGGGTCAAGCACAGATCAACCAGCAGCTACCTAAGTAGCTGGTCAGAGGGTACCGTGCAGGACATCTTTCCTGTCTAGGGCTGGCCTTTTTAGCCAGTGACTGCCTTATGATTATCCAGAGTGCGGGGTTGTCAGTGCTAAGCCTGGAAAGTTCTCCCATTGGCTATTCAGTTTTGGGGTGCTTTCTGCTTAGTCACTGTTATTATGGAATGTCCTGACCAGTTAGATCCTGTCTACCCCTCCCTCCAGATGGGAGGCCCGATCTTTGGCCATGGGTTGCCCATGCCCCTTTCTCTGAGGCATCTTGATGTCTGACCAGACCATCCTTTTTCATTGCATTGCTTAGTCCTTATCTGCAATCTTCTCTCTTGTTTATTATTTACTTTAATGTACAGCCATGTTCTGGGAATGGACAGTTCTTTACAAGTCCTGTTCTTGCTAGATGACAAGAATATATCCCTGTCAGCATATTTTTCTTATTTCCTTCTCCTCTTGCCAGCCTGTCTCTCATGATATGCATTTTCAATATTCCTAAACTAAAATTACTATAAAGCATATAGCAAGCAAATAAAGCATATAGGAAACTCATAGTATCCTTTCAGTAGTTACAGATGTGTATAATATTCTCCTGGCTCTATAATGCATAATGCTTCAATCAGCCTATCAATTCACTACATTTGCTGACTTTTTTTGTGGAAAAAATCACTCAGATTTACCACAACCTCGATGCTGCACTTGTGACAGTGGGTGAATCAGAGGTATGGGAAGCTACACCATGTCTGTTGTTGTGAGATCAGTTTCAGTGGGTATAGCCTGCTGACGCGGTGGATGTCAATGGGATGGTTCAGGCCACCTGTTGTGAATTAGATCCGTGCCCATCATGGCTGGTGAAGACCAGCTGGGAGATGTTAGAGCTGTTGCTGGCGGGGGTGGTCAATGCCTCCCTTAGGGAGGGCAGGCTGTCGAGCTGTCTCAAAGAGACAGTGGTATGGCCTCCGCTCAAGAAGCCATCTTTGGACATTGACTCCCTGGCCAGCTACCGGCCAGTCTAACATTTTTAGGGAAGGTTATTGAACGGGTGGTGGCCCAGCAGTTACAGGGGCATCTGGACCGGGTCGGTTTTCTTGATCCCTTGCAGTCTGGTTTTCTCCCTGGGTTTGGCATGGAGACTGCACTTATGGCCTTGGTCGATGACCTACACCGTGAATTGGATCAGGGTGGATCTGTCATCGCCGTTCGATACCATTGATCACGAGATGTTGTTGACAAGGCTGCAGGACTGGGCTGGGGTGAGTGGGATTGTTCTTTAATGGTTCCACTCAATCCTGACAGGGAGAACTCAGCGGGTGGTTTTGGGGGGATGTACGTCATCTCCCCGGAATCTCACGTGTGGAGTCCTGCAGGGTTCTATTCTCTCCCCTCTCCTGTTCAACATGTATATCCAACCTTTGGGTGAGGTCATGCGAGGGTTCGGCGTGCGATGGTGTGCACCAGGGGCCCATGTAGTTTTTGTTTTTCGTTTCTGTTATTTAAATCTGTCATTTTCATTTTCATAAATATCAGATTATTGTCTTTATTTTTGCTTTCGTTTTCGTTTTCCATTTGTTTAAACAGAAAACACATTTTTTGCTGTATCTTTTTTGTTGTTCATTATATTTGGTTGAAACTTGGAGTGATAATACCTCCTATATAAGGCATTAAGTATACCAAATTCCAAAATGATTGGATAAAGGAATTCAATTTTATAAGCAGTTGGATTATATTATTTTGCAAAAATCTTCATATACATTATTAGCTGTAGCGTCTTTGCCTCAAATTTAACATACATGAAATCTGGCATGTCTGTACCCCTTCCCATACTTACTAACTCTGCCAAATTTCAGAAAGAGTGGATAAAAGGTCCTGGTGGTATGAGTAATTAACGTATAAATATATGTCTGACTGCAACATATTTGTAGTCCAATCAGTGTACATGAAATTTGGCAGAGCTGTATATCACACTTTCATGATCATCTTTGCTAAATATCAGAAAGATGTGATACATGGTCCCAATTTTATAAGTCTGCACAGCATATGCAGAGAAGGAGACTATGCCAGGGATTCTCTTGTGTCACTGTGGTATAAGATCGGTTTGTGATGACAATTGGCCAGCAAAAATATCAACTAAATATCCTCATTCTGTGCTGTGATCATCCCAACATCTCTCCCCCACTTTTGCTGGGAAGTCAGAAGCATCTGTTTAGGAAAGAGTCAATAGAGATTCTCTTATGTCCTCTGCCACAGTGCTGCAGGATGTGATTGTGATGATAATTGTCCAGCTTGGACGTGTAAACTATGTCTCCTGATTGTTGGGATGCTATCCTCAAAGTCCCAGTTACGTCTCTTCTATGCCTGCCTCAGGGCCGCCACCTATGCCTGCCTCGAAGCCACTACTGATTGGTCCTGTAAAGCTGGAAGCATGCAGTAATTGGCCAGTGAATGTGTCTGTCAGTCTTTTGGGTTGCTCCACATCCACCCTCCTACAGCAACCCTCCCCCTGCCATACCAGGTGCCTGCCTCTGACTGGCACTGCATGTGCTGCTATTTATCTGAATAATAGTCTTCAATGGGACAACTTCAATTGCTTATAAAATTAGGTCCCTTTATTAAATTGTCCTGTAGTTTGGCAGAGATGACAGGGAAGGTATGTTATTGTGTGTTTTTATTATGTAAGCTGCCCCAAGATGCCGTAGGCATGAGGGGGCAGCTAACAAATATTTATAAATAAATAAATAAAATAAATTATACATTCCTGCCAAACGTCTTATAAACAGGATGGAATATAAAAAGTGTTAGAGCTGGAAAGGTATTTTCATGTTAATGTCTTATACCATCAGGACCCTTTAGCCAATCTTTCTGGAAAGTGGCAGGAGTGTTCAGCTTGTGGAGGGACATAATATTCCCAGGTTTCATGCAAATTGGATGGAAGATAAAGAAGGTGTAGCCATGAATGTGCATGGAGCTTTTCTTAAAACCACAACATTCAATTGCTTGTACAATCGGTTCCCTTTATCAAATCTTTTCATACATTTGTACACATAGTGCCCTCCATTGGGGTATAGTCACTCCACATTTCATCAGAATTGAATAAGAATCAAAAATGTTATAGCCGGAAATATGTTTTTCAGTTTTTTCCCTTTATTTCAAAAACAAAAGTCATTGTCATTTCTATTTTCATTATTATTATTATTTGTTTTCTTTATTGAAATAACAATAATGAAAATGACAGTTTTTGTTATTGTTATTGTAATAACGAAAATGACATGCACACCCCTACAAAGTGACATGTACTGGGCATGAGCACTGGGGAACTTGGGCTCCTAAGCACTCCTGTCCAGTTCTTGTGACTTGAAAAGGCTGCTTCTCCCACCCTACGTGCCTATGAGCAGTGGCAGGGCAGGTGCCACCATTAGGCCACCCAGGCTGCTGCCTGGGGTGGCAACTTGAAAGAGGCGGTTCTGTTGCCCCCCATCCTGCTGCTGCTAGAAGCTCTGCACTGGAGGGGGACGAGGGAGGTGCCCCTTTCCCCAATTCAGTGTGTTTAGCGGTGGCAGCTGCCGCCACCACTAAACCCCATGCTGGATCAGGAGAAGGGCCACCTAGGGTGGCACGTTGAAGGGTTTATCTCTCGGATCAAGGGAAAACCTGCTGCTACTAAACTCCACACTGGATCAGGGGAAGAAGTTGCAAGGGGTGCCTCTCCTGTCCCCATCCAGCTGTCGCTAAGCTTTGTGACCAGGGCAGCATCTGCCTGAGGCCACCTAGGGAGGCAAATATCCTGACGCTGGCCCTGAATAGTGGACTTGTTTCCTGACGCTGGCTGCCGCCATTCATACAGTCAAGGGCTCTGTGGCCACCCATTTCCATGGATATATTTGGTTGCCCCACATGAAGCACTCTGGATTTCTCAGCAGTGCTCTGTGCATGGCCATGAGTTGGGTGCTCCATGGCTCACAGGAGCACACATTCAGTCTCTCCACCTTCAGATGGGTGGGTGGCTCCATGGCTCCTCGGTGGCCATACAGGGTAGCATCTCTAATCTGAAAAAACCCTTTGTTACTTTCTTCAAATTCCTCAGCAACTCTAAATACTTCATGTCCAAATGTTGCTTAAGGTACAAACAGTCAGAAGAATGGAAAGTCAGTTTTGGTAGCTTAAACTGTCATCATGATGATTTTGTACTGGCTGCTTTATGATCATTATGAATTCTAGAAATTGGATTTGAGGTGATTTGAACAGGTCTCCATATTTAAAATAATACTCTATGCTTTCTGAAGAAAAGTATTATTTAACACACAGGAATTTTGAAGAAAAATTATGTTGCTTACCATTTCCCTTGGACAAAATGTATTATCATTTACAGTTTTAGTTATCACATCTCCACAAACACTTCAGAAAAGGTAATATAGATTTGTTGTATACACGAACTCCAAAAGCACACCCCTTCAGCTTTGTGCCTGACTATGTGCTGACTTGAACAAGACTGCTGTGTGCTGCCTAAGGCAACTTGCTCTCCCAAATGAGGAAACTCCTTAAACTCTTAACTCCCTCATCCTGCCCTCAACTTCACACCCACAGAGAGTCACTCAAGGACCCATCTTGGTCCTACCTGGCTGTGACATTTGAGAGGGTATAAGCCAGACACAATCATATTAACAGGTAAAAGCTTGAATTTCAATTCTCTGTCTTTTTACACCCTTGACCCAGGCAAACAAGATTTGATTATGACTGATTTTAATTCAGATGGTGCGGTTGCAGGGCCCAAATGTAAGAGATGGAGACAAAGTAGTTCATATACTGTCTTTTATTGGACCGTTGCTGCTGAGTGAGATTATTCATGTTTTCAGGCCACATGGGGCCCTTCCTCAGGAATGCACCAAGTCAGAACTAACAGGGTAAAAACAGACGTGTGGACAGGCTGTGATTTTGGGAGATTTTCCGAGGTCACAGCCCAGGCTAGACTCCAACACGGCCCAGGGCAGAAGTGGGCCAACATTCGGCAGCACCAGAGCAGGTGGCTGTTTTTATTATTAATTATTATTATTATAAGCATTTGTATAGCGCCAGTGATGTACCTGGCACTTTACAAAGAATAAGATAGACATGGTCCCTGCCCGAGAGCTTACAATCTAAAGACCGGGGGAACAGATGGAGAGACAAGAGATGCAACATTCATGGGGATGCGAGAGCTCAGGTACATGTTCTTGGCTTGGTTACAGTAATTCTGACTTGTTACATGCCTGAGAAAGGACCCCATGTGCCCTGAAAACTTGCATACTCTCACCAACAGCAGATGGTCCAATAAAAGATAGCATTTGAACTACTTTATCTCCATCGCTATGTGATCTTAAGTATATAAGAATCAGAAGCTTGCATTTCTAGCCAATCCAATCTTCTCTGAAACCTGGGGGTCTGATTCCTGTACTAAATGTGCAGTATTCTAATAAAAAGAACTTGAGAACACTATGCTCAGTCTATCTTCTTGGTGCTGGAATCAAGATGGGGGTGGTTATTCTCCAGAACCCCACAAGATTTTAATTCACTTTATGGGTGTCACCCGGGGGGTGGGGTTAGGGTTGGGGTTAGGGTGGGGGAAAAGACTAGGGATTGCACACGTTCGCTCACTCAGATTACCCATGCACAGACCCAGACATGGGACGTTGGAGTGGTCTCTCAGAGGTTTAGTGCCCATCAGGATAGTGTGTGGTCCTATAGGCCTTATAGAGTCCAGGTCCCTATTGTGGCAAAAAGGCCACAGGCACTAGCAGGGACACCCGCCTGAAACTGCGAGGCAGGATGTAACCTCTGCTAGGCCCCTAAAGGCACACATGTCCAAGATGTTAAGGACCCCACATTCCAGGAATTCCTCTGGGATCTCCTACAGCCAGCAGGAAACAGGACTCTGATTGGCTTGGACTGGTCAGGTGGAATTTGTACCTGGGGCCAGGTGATTTACCTGGACAAATCACAGGAAAGGGGACTTTAAAAGCCTCAAACCCTCTCCATTTTGGGGCTCTCTCTCTCTGGACTCACTCACTGAGATCTCTTACAGACGCTGCTAGGCTGGTGACCTCCCTGCCTGGAGGCACACATGGACTGCAGGACCTAACAGTAACTCTGACTTTGCCAGAAGAACTTGGACCCCATAGGAAAACCATCACCTATGGAGACCTGATCAGAACCAGTGTGAGTACCTTGCTTGCTACCTCAGCTACAGTTGTAGGAAGATGCTTTCCAAATGGACTACTATGTCCACAGGTCTGACTCTCATTGCTCAAGGATTATCACCTCTGGTTCTCAGTGTAAACTTTGCTTTTATTCCTTTTTATATGCACTAGTAAAGTCTAAGTTTTCTTTTTACCCTACTGGGTGTGTGTGTGCATTATTGGGCATTATACGTCTTCCTAGGCCAAGCTACTAAAGAGGGGGAAATCTACCTATTTGGCTAGAAGCCAACAGCTTTGGAACCAAGGGAAGCCTCCGGTGGGATCTGCCTCCAACGCAGAAGAGGAAATCCCAGGAACAGAGTGCCAGGAAAGGGGAATGCTTTTAGGAAGCTGAAAGACCTATGCCTTTTGGGGGTTCATATTTCCTGAGTGGTGTGAATGCCTGCTGGGAAACATGCAGGTGGTGGCAGCAGAATATCAAGGGTTTTGGGGGGGTTGCCAGCTGTGGGATCCCTTAGCCAGAGATTTGGAGAAACACAGTGAGGTGGGTGGCTCTGCTGTATAGCGCCCCCTACTGGTGTTTTACCACACCTATCATCAAAGGGTACCAAGCATTTGGAGGGAGTCTTGGGCCCCACTCACCCAACACGCAGAAACCACACTGGAGAGGGGAGGTAGTGTAGGAAGGGTGACAGGGTAGCAGGGGATAGGGGGCCTGGGGATGAGGGGGCTAGGGAAGGGGACTTGCACTCCAGCAGGGAAGGGGTAATGCTTCTGGGGAAAGGGGGGGGCTCACACTCCTTCACTTGCACACCGCAGGCTCTCACTCATTCAAACTCTCAAGTACACATGGGGAAAATTCAGGGTAACAACAAATAAACACTAAAACTTCTCAAACACTAAAACACCCAAAACTCTCAATAGTTCACCCAAAACAGCACACTACTTATCGCTCGCTCTGTCGGACGGTTTCTTCAATCACCAGCGCCGAGTGTCTCCCGATGCTGGTGGTTATCCCTGAGGCCCCACCCCCTGAGCGCTCCCACAAACGTGCAGAGCAGTGCACTGTGGGCGTGGCTAAATCTGCCACGTTGGAGGGCCCTGCACCTGTCTGTGCTCAGGTTGGTGGGGGTGTCCGTGCGGGCGAGTGTGTGTCTTGCACCACCACCAAGGGCGGAGGCGGTGCAGGGTCAGAGGGACCTGGGGTGTCCAGGTTGGGGCCCGAGGGCAGCCCCTGATCGGAACAGCCCCCCACCCATGGACGTGGCCCACGGGGGGGGGGAGCGGAGGCTTGACAGTGGGATATCAGACTGTAAATCTTTTTTTACCAAGACACCACAGTATGAAAAATTAAGATAATTAAATGCAAAGATTGGAAGTGCAAAATATGATACACTGAAATCTTTTTGCTTTCAGCCTAAACAAAGGCAATTAACAGAAAACCCTAAATGGTTTATACATGATGGATATTAAAGAAGGGTAGGAACTTTGCTAAATGACTAAGTACTTTCGAAAGAAACTAAAACATGCTTTTAAGCTCAGTGCTGGATTTTTTTGCAAAAGGGAACAACATGAAAACTGACAAGACTGTCAAAATATGGGAATTTAAACTTTTGTTTACATCCTGCTGTCGACAGCTTGATTTGAAGACTCTTTTGCTAGCAACCTACCAAATAGTCCTCTAAGATGTTTATCTGAATAATACTTTAGCCGTGTCACCATTCATTTCTCATTCACTTCATAGACAATTCTGAAGGGTTAAGTCAATTGCTTTGTGTCACTAATAAAAATGCCTTGTTAAAGAACATGTTTTTTTCTGCTGTCCAATGCTGAGGGGTGCTTACGTTTACAAAAGCCAGAGGCCACAGATGACTGCTTGGCACCTGTTGTACAACATAACAGCATAACTTCTGCTAAACCACAGATAGGTCCTCCCCAGCCAGGCTCTGAGTAGGAGTGCACCAATGCCAGGCTGTGACAGAGTTCTGTTCCACCTTTAGGCAGCATAGTTTATGATGGAAAAGCAGTTTCTCTCTCTTCTTTAAAAGTTGCTCATAACAGAACTGTTTCTTTTAAAAGAAGCTGACATAGTTACCTAGAAAGAATTACCTTGAAGAAATTGTATTAAAGATGAAATGTGAATAAGACAGGGGTCCTGCGGGGAAAATATTATATAGTGATTAAAGATATTGTTAGGGATGTGCACCAGAGCCCCATGTCGTTTTTTGTTATTGTTGTCGTTATCAAAATGTGGTGTTTTATTGTTTATCGTTATAACGACAATGTCCTTTTCATTACTGTCATTATCGATACCGATACCGATTTCAAATGAAGATTTTATTTTCATTAGCATTATTAATATTGTTTGGTTTCGTGATCTCACGAGACCAAAAACCGGAAACGGTATTTCAATCGCGTGTGTTCTCGTGTGGTGTCTGTCTGTCTTGTGTGAAGTGAAGTGTGAAAAATTGATTGTGAGCTCTGTGTGTGTGTTGTAGCTCTGTGTGTGTGTTGTAGCTGTGTGTGTGTGTGTGTGTGTGTGTGTGTGAGATTTGGTTTGTACGTGAGGATGGAAGGTGAGGGAAGTAGTGGTGTTGGTGGGGGGAAAAGAAAAATGAAGATGAGGAGGTCAAGGTGGAGGAGGAAGAAGTGGAGGCCCAGCCTGGACCATCTGGTGAGGTGGTGGAGGTGGGCTCCTCACCAGAGAAGGAAGAGGGCAGAGGAGGTGCCACTGCTGCTAGGTTTGTAAAATTTATTTTTGTTTATTGTTCCATATTACTTTGAGGACAAGAAAAATACTATCCTTTAGAGTGAGCTCACTGGCGTGCAGGTGGGTGGTGGGCAGTCAAGTCAAGTATTTATTACTGTGAAGCCAAAGGCTATTACAATTTCCACAACATGGTGGTGGGCAGTCAGGCACAAACAGAAGGCATCAGCGGGTGGCAGCAGATGGCCAGGATTTGCATGTGTCTTATTTCTGGGTCTGCCAGCGAGAGAGAGGCGGGG
>QEPC01013180.1:95710-126199 GCA_003113815.1 Sphenodon punctatus | reverse complement strand
GTGCGGGTTGATGAGTGGGGGGTGAGTGGGGATGCATGTGCACCTGTATGCACACCCCACCCACCTTTCATGCACTGACGTGCCCATGGACCCACCCACCCAGTGAGGCCATGTAAAAACGGCCTACGTGTGGCTGTGGGATTGGCTGTGTGGGCGTTGTGTCTGGCAGAAGATAATGCAAGTGCTGTATCCGAGAGAGCTCTGTGCATGCTCTGTGTCAAGTGCTGCCTGCAAGCCAGGCCAGACAAGAATGAATGAAAAATGAATCAGGTGGAGTATTTCTTTGTATGAGAAAAAGAGAAAGTGCAAAGCTAAGGGATGTTCTAATGGGGATCCAATTTTATTTTATTTTTTGTGCATATTTGGCCAAGAAAGAGACAGACTCCCCCTTGCCATCTGCTCTGCCATCATAATTACTTCCTCCAAAAATTTGCTTAATGATTGCTTTTAATTAGATGTCTCAATGAATGGAAATGGAACTTATGACTGTGTAAAAGATAATCATATGGAGCACAATCTAGAAACCACTTACTCCAGAGTAATTTTGTGGTTTTGTGGACAGGGCCTTCCAATGAGATTTCTTTGATTATACCTTTTACCCACTTTTCCCTCTGAATAACCCAGATGGTGTAATAGAGCATTCAGCCTAGATTTTGCCAGCATGGCTCCTTCTTTCACCTGAAGTCCTTGGCCAGTGTTCCCGGCCTTTAATTTTTCTGCAAAAAAACACTCCACCTAATTCATTTTGGCAAAATGTCTCTTCATCCACAGAAGTATCCATCCTGCCACTCTAGCTTGGACACTGGTCACATTTTAATTCAGCTCTGTGTTCTATGAAGCAATATTGAAAAGGAAGAGTTTCCTTTTCCATTACCAAATTTTTGTTCGTTGGTTTGTTCATATGACATGGGAAATCTTCACATTGCAGCATTTGGCTTCCTTCCTGCCACCTGGGCTTGAAATAAATGTCAAAGGGATTCTAACATTCTTGCTATGGAAGAAACAACTCATTTTCTGCAAAATTATGCCATGAGTTAAAATGACTAATATTTCTGTAGACCTGAAAAGTGAGGTCTATAGAATGCGCCTCTTGAAAGTTCCACATCTGCAGCCGCCGCCAATGAAGAGAATGGGTGGTACGTCACTTCAGGTAGCACGGGGAGTGTGTAAACACCCCCGTGTGGCTTTCCTCTTGAATATGGGGCTCCAGAGGCACATCTAAGTGCCTCATGTAAAAATGGCCTAAAATTGAAGGGTTTTTTATCCTTGAATTTTCCTGTTTTTTAAAGGGAAATACACTAAATTCTCCCTCCTACAGCATTACCAACCTTAATCTCTACATCTACACATAATTTCTCCTAAACCCTCTTAAGTTAAATTAAAGCAAATTCATCACATCACTGAAGTTCAAGTACATATGTCTCATAACCCAGACTATGGGTGATTTCAGAAGTGACGCATTCCAATTCACCACAGTGAATCCCATTCCGGTGTGAATGGATTCACTGCGGGCTGTGGTGACACGTGCGGCCCCAACAGAAGTGACAGGATCTTGACCACCGCCCGGGGGCAATCAGAGAGAACATGGGCAGGGGGAACACAACAGACATGCAGTGGAGACGTGGACCGTGGTTCGAGCCCCAGAATGCACAGCGGCTGGGGTCAATTCCTTCCACCGCGGCTGCGGGTTTCCGTTCAGAAGTTACTTTTCATTCACCCCTGCCGTGGTGACCATTCACCACACTTCTGGACCTCCTCCCACCCCGACCTCACAAAGCGTGGTTAGCTTCACCCCGGGCCGCGTTTGACTGTGGTGAACATCTGGATGCGAGCAAAGACATGCACGGCGCTTTCATCACCCCAACGCATTTGACTGAGGTTGACTGTGGTGGACATTCACCACGTCACTTCTGAAATCACCCATAAACTTCTCATGAAGCCTAAAGTGAATGTACACTTTTCTACCACCACTGCAGCAATATACATACAGCAACATAGATGCTAGGCTACCCCCTTTATTTTGTGTAAATCTTTTGCATGTACAACTTTTCTCCCGCTGCTTCGGAAACATATGTACACCAACGTAAGTGCAGAATTCCATACCACCTTGTATGTACTTTGGAAAAAACGTAGGCAGAGTATGTACAAATTATGTATATTACATGTACTACTTAAATTTCAAGACTACATGTATACCTCCACTCTCTAACATCATGAACAAAAGAAATACACCTCACGGGCCTCCTGTAGTTTCCATGAGCCCAGGCATACCTGTCGTTTTCTTCCTGGCACCTCCCAGATGTGGGAAAGTCCTACCCTTTCCTTGCTGTGCCTCTGCTCTTAAAACCTCTGAAAAAGACTTTGTTTGGTGGGGGGGAGGTTTAAGGGGTGGTTCTGGGTGGGGTGGTTTTTTTGTGTTTATTTGCGCAGTTTAATTGTTTTTATGGGTTTGATTGGGTTGTTTGATATTGCATTTTATTAGTGATATTTGATATTGTATTTTACTGTTTTTACAATGTAAGCCACTCCGAGCTACTAGAGGCAGGAGGGGGCGGGGTAAAAAACTAGAAAATAAAATAAATTAAATAAATGAAATAAATAAGAAGTACCCCACATCCCCTGGGATTGCAGGCATAGTGATATGTTCCAAGTAAAGCCTCCACAACTCTCTTTGTAAGTTCCTTCTCATTAGCAAGAAACTGTCCACATACAGCTTTTGACCCTGATCCAGCTAAACATACCGCCAGCACACAGGTGGCAGTCCAGATCAAGCATTGACGCTTACCCCACTTGTGCCAGTGGAACTGCCGTGTTGGGGTGGAACGCTGGCAGTCAGAGCCCAGTGCCGGTAAGGGAAATCTTTCCTCTCCTTGCCATGCCTCTGAGCCAGGGAGTGCAGGGTTTGGAGTAAAACAACCACACATCCGGAGTCTCCCACAGGCAACCCAAGGTGCCACAATGACTCCCTGATGGAGCAGACCCCTTGGGTCCTCAATGTCATGTTGGTCACCAGTACAGTCCCTGTGACTGACTGGCGCCCAAGATTCCAGTGGGGCTAGGGACTGTGTCCATAAAAAGATACTGTTTGGTTTCCTTAACCACTCTCACACATGCCCCCACTTCCCATTACGCTCATATCCTGTTCCCCCAACCTGGGGAGAAGATACCACAGCCCAGCAGAAGTAGCCTGTTTGTGTACAGATCTCCTTTCAGTCGTCTCTTCAGAGCTCCCTGAACCCGGTCTGCCAAACTCTGAAAAGGGAAACTAATCGATCAGCTCCTCACTGTCCTGTGACACAGCGCAGAGAAGGGGCAGAAGCAGCGCACTGTGCACAGGGCAGTGAAGAGCTGAATGACTAGTTGCCCTTTTCAGATTTTGGCAGAGCAGCAATCTGGGTTTAGGTAGCCCTGGAAGTGGGGACTGAAACGAGATCTGTACACAAGCGCATGCTACAGCAGCCTAGCACCAGCCTGAATTCCCTGCCCCACCCCCTGTCTCCTCCCCATTTCTGGAAACAAAGCAGCAGCTGAAGCAATGCATGCTCCCTATTCTGTGGAACAGTGCATCCATGGGGCAGGATTCCTCAGTGGGGCTCACCAGTAGGTGAACTACCACTGTGAGGGGTTCAGTGCTGTGAGCCAGCCTATTGGCAGTCTCAAAACACACACATGCAGCCCCATTGGTCCCCCAGCCACTCCAGCAATGGGCTTTCTATGGGGGTGGAGGTACTGTCCCACCTTGCTGTGACAGCCACCCCCTTTTCTTTGGGGTCTTCTCTAAGAGTACAGGAGCATCTACCTATAATAACCTCTCCACGTATATCTTATTACACTAGGGCTGAAACTCAGCTTGCAATTCTCACCAGTTCCTGATGAGAAAGGGGGTGGTTGGTTTCTCATCTCACCTTGAGACGAGATGAGAAAACCACCCCCTTCTCGTCAGGAACTGATGAGAATTCAAGGAGGTTGGGCAGGGGCAATGGTTGCAGATGGGGTGGGAGTTGACATGGGGGCTGGAGGCAAGCAAGGGGCAAAGACAAGCCCCCTGGGCACCTCTGGCCCCTGCCTGGGGGAAGGAAAAAGTTTGGGCGGGGCCAACAGCAGGGGTCCGGACCTCCCCTGCTGTGCTCCACTCCATGCTGGCTGCTTCCCAGGTTTGTAATTTCGAAGGAAAAAAAACAACGAGCGTGCACATAAGAGCTATTCAGCCCTGGCTGCCCTTTCCAAAGTCGGCACCTGCAGGTCCGAGCAGCTCTTCTGCGCTTGGTCAGCCCTGCAGGAGCCTTCTTTGAAAAGGGCAGTCAGGGCCAACCAGCTCTTCTGCACATGCTCATTTTTTTCTTCTTACTTTGAAACTACAAACTCAGGAAGTGGCCAGCACACTGAGGAGCACAGTGACGGAGTCAGGACCCACTCAGAAAGTAAGTAAACCCCTGCCTGATCCCCCGCTAGGACCCCAAGCCCCCACCCACACTTTCTCTTCCCCCCAGGTGGGGAGGCCGGGTGGGAGCCGGAGGTGCCGAGGGCGTTTGTCTTTGCTCCCTGGTCACCTCTGGCTCTCATGACAGACCCCCCCCCCCCCCGCAACCCCGGCCCCTTGAGTAATTCACAAGAGGCCGAGAACACCCGAGTTCTCAGCCCCCCTCTTGATTCTCACGAATTATTCATGAGGGGAAAAAAATTCCTCACTTCAACCCTACTATACAGAGATAACCATTCTCTTCTCTTCTCTAGGAGAGGGTGGAGGGACATGTACATAAAATGTCCACATGTTTGTTGTACATATAATCCATGTCCATCCTGATATAACTTTAAAATCTTACTCCATTGGATAACATGGGAACTTCAAAACATCATAACATCATAACTTAAAACTACACAACAGATTTTCGAAACCTAAACTTAGGAATGCACTACACTGCACACTTGAATTTTCTGACATCTCTACACCTACAGACGGATAACGTAAAAACAAACTTTTCTGTGTCAACAAAAAGCATCACAAACTACCAGAAAAAAAGTTACCTCCAAGACTCAAAATCCTATAACTCACAATTTCTCAACCAATCTTGTTGAAATGTGGATAGCTTCTACCCCTCACCCAAATGATCCTCTGTACAAAATTTCACAGTGTTATGATAATCATCTGGATTGTCTAACAAGTAGAATGTTTGTGATTTTAACAGAGTGATTCAGCCACCTTAGCTATAGAGCCACTCCTGAGGCTCTGTAATTAAGATAATTCCATTATTACATCTGTGTCACCGCAGATCCCTGTGGTTCATGGAAGCGCTGAGGGGAGGTGGTTGGAGCGCCAGTGGCATCGTACTCATACTCAAGACAGTCAGTTTTGGCACAGAGCATTTTTGAGGACCTGTGCCATGGCTGTGCAGGCAAAGAGACGGTTCTTTGCTGTCCTCATAGCATCTGCTCAGTCACGTCCAGTGGAGCTGTTCCGGGTGGTGATGTGCTTGGTCAGTCCAGCCTCTCTCCGCCTGGAACCAGATTCGTCCAAAGCCCGCTGTGACATGCTTTTAGCGTATTTTTCAGATAAAATTGCTTGCATTGAGCATGACTTTGACTCCACTACTTTAGAAGCAATGGCAGAGCCAGAGGTTAGGAATGCCCTGTCTGGTGAGTGTTTGTGGGATGAATTTCAGTTGGTGATGCCTGCCGAGACAGTGGATGTGCTGGGGTCTGTTCGAGCCACGACTTGTGAATTAGATCCATGCCTGTCCTGGTTGGCAAAGGCCACCAGGGAGATGTTTGGGCCAGTGCTGGCCGGGGTGATCAATGCCTCCCTTCAGGAGGGGAGGGTGCCAGATAGCCTCAAAGAGCGGGTAGTGCGGCCCCTCCTCAAGAAACCATCACTTGACACTGATACCCAGGTGAGCTATTGACTTGTCTCTAACCTTCCCTTTTTAGACTAGGTTATTGAATGGGTGGTGGCCCATCAGCTTCAGGTGCATCTAGATCATACCAGTTTTCTTGATCCCGCACAGTCTGGCTTTTGCCCAGGTTATGGCATGGAGACTGCGCTTGTGGCATTGGTCGATGACTTCCTGGTGGAGCTGGATAGAGGTCGTATGACCCTACTGGTTCTACTAGATCTATCCGTGGCTTTTGATACCTTGAACCATGAACTGTTGGCAACTGCGATGGTTCCATTCATACCTCGCAGATAGATCTCAGCGGGTGGTACTAGGGGACTGTACATTGTAGGTAGGTGGGTGGGTTTTTCCCCACAGATTGGGAGATTGTTGTGGGAGGTCTCTGAATTTTTATATTTATTTATTTTTACGATATTTATTGTTGTTATTTCTTGTATTGCTTTTAGAAAGTTTGTAAGCCACCCTGAGTCGCTTCAGCAAGAGGGGTGGGATAAAAATACACGAAATAAATAATAAATAAATAAATACATACAGCAAAGTATTAAATAGCTCTTAATTTTAAGAAACAAAATTGTTTGAGGAGAACTAAACATGACAAGAGTAAGACTTTTAAATGTTCTTCTCATTACAGAAAAATCTATCCTAAATATGTATTGCCTATTTACTGCTCTTCCAAGCTATTAACCTGCTGAGCCTTATGTTCATGCTGAAGGGAGCATATGGCTATTCTTATTTCCACATATTTCTGATGCAAGCAGAAGAAAGACTATCTGACAGAAAGACACTGAAAAAACTTTCAGTGATTGTTTCCATATTAGGCATTTGTGAGAATTAAAAAGTCTTTTCTTTTAGCTTGTTAACCTGGATGTACCATGGTAGATTCTGAATGAGATATAAAGGGGAAGGGCGGGATATAAATGTAAATAAATTAAATAAAACAAATTGATGTCTACTAGTTGTTTAGAAATAGGAATGTTGTTCTGATGATTGGACTGCACAAGGAATGAAATACAGTTGTTCTTGATGTGGATGCTTTTTGGGAATCATGACAGAAATAATACAGTACAGTCCAAGGGGGTGGGGGGGACTTTTCCAGCCCAGGGGCCAATTTGAAAATGAGTACAGGTTCCAATGTTGGTCTGTTTCCTTTTTGGGGGGAATGATTTTTCAGGGGTCAATTGCCGGCTTTTTTGACCCCTTTGAAGGGTTAGCCAACCTTTTAAATTTTCTGCATATTTTGCTGTTTATTTTTATTGTGCTTGTATAATAATGTCTGTTTGGTTTCTTTCTCTGTTCACCGAATTTTGTTGTGGCCGGCGGCCAAACAATAAAAGCTTACTTACTTACTATCTCTCCACCTCCTCTCTCTCCCCTTCTGTCCAAGCTCGCCTCATCAACTCTCTCTCTGAGATCTCCGCCTGGATGTCCCAACGCCAACTCAAGCTCAACATGGCAAAGACTGAACTCCTTATCTTTCCTCCCTTCCTCCCCCTCTTCTCTATCTGTCCTTATTGATGGTGTCACCATCTGTCCTGTTCCCCAAGCCCATAGCTTGGGATTTGTCTTCAATACTCACCTCTCTTTTAAACCTTACATCGATTCTGTTGCCAGGTCCTGTCGTTTTGTCCTTTATAACATTGCTCGGATTCGCCCCTTTCTCTCTGTCTCCTCAGCCAAAACCCTCATGCTATGGTCATCTCCCACCTTGACTACTGCAACCTCCTCCTTGCTGGCCTCCCGCACTCTCATCTCTCCCCACTTATCGCCATCCAAAACTCCGCTGTTAGGGTCATCCACTCGGCCCGTCGCTTCGACCACGTGCAGCCTCTCCTCTCCTCACTTCACTGGCTCTCCCTTCCCCAACGCATCCTTCACAAACTCCCTAGTATTTACTTACAAAGCCCTTCACAGCCTGGCTCCCCCTTACCTCTCAGCCCTTATCTCCTTACAGACTCCTGCATGCACTCTCCGATCCTCCTCTATCCCCTCCCTTGCTCTCCCTCATCTCCCCTGCTCCCCTAACCGCCTTAGACCCTTCTCCCTTGATGCCCCCAATGCCTGGAACTCCCTCCCTGCCCACATCCGCCTTGCCCCCTCCCTCCGCTCCTTCAAAACCCTCCTCTTCCTCGCCACCTCTTTCCCGACGCTTGCTAGAACTTTCCTCTCAACATTTACAGTCTGCCCTCCCGCTGTCTGCAAACAAGCCAAGCATATGCACCTGAGACTTCGCATCCGTTTGAATGTTTTGTCCCTTGTCTCTCCCTATGTCCCCTCTCCTTGTCTCCCCCCTCTGAGTCTTTTAGATTGTAAGCCATAGGCAAGGACTGCATCCATCTCATTGTTCTGTAAAGTGCCAGGTACACAGCTGGTGCTATACAAGTGTTTATAATAACAACATGGGGGATTCTTGTGCTGGTACACTGCTAAAATAACTCGCTTTACTTCAAGTCCTCAGTGGCCCTGTGCCAAATTATCAGAACTGGAATCATGTGTTTTGCTGATCAACAGGGCTGATTTAGCACCTTGCTATTACCAGGACCAGAGGGGAGTGGCTTTCGGTGTTAAAAAACTACTTATTTCTATAGTGCTACTAGGCGTACGCAGCTCTTTACAGTCACAGATTTTAGAACACAGGTCCCTGTCCAATGGGCTTACAATCTAAGATGGACAAGGGTCAGGAGAACACAGGGACAGACAGACACATACATATTCCCATTTTACAGATGGGAAACTGAGGCAGAGAGGTTGTGACTTGCCCAAGGCCACCCAGTGAGTTCATGGCTAGGTCAGGATTCAAACTCTGGTTTTCCCGGTCCAAGTCCATCTTATTCACTACATCATATTGGCTGAGACCATAGACTTCTGGATTCCGGGTTTGGTCCGTGTAGTCCCCACTCACATGTTTAGCATGTAGAACCTAATAAACAGGCACCCCCCTGCATGTTCTTGTGCATTCATGCAGCCCTAACTCAGCGGTTTAGTATGACTAGCCTAATAAATGGGCAGGCACCCTTCCTTGCCATGTTCCTCCCACCAACCACCCCTTCTCAGAATCCCACCCTTTGCTATGACTCACAGCCATGGCTAACCATGGGAAGAAGCAGCCAACCCAGCTGCTTCTTTCTTCCAGGATATCACTGGTTGGCCTTACAGCCCCTGCTATCCCTGTCCACTTGCAGGTTCCTACCTGGGCTCAGACCTGCGATCACCTGGCATCTGAAACTAACCGTATGCTAGGCACATAATGCAGTTTATCAAACATATTGCATACTTTATTGTGTACCTCTAGTGAAAATAAAACAAAAAATTGAAATAAAAAGCAACCAGACTTTTGTCATCAGTTGTCTTGCATCTGTGGATCACAGTGAGGGACTGGCATGAGTAGCACACAGTTTTATTGGAGTCTCACTGTTCTTGGTGTTGGAGATCTCATTTTGCATAAAACCCCCAGCCAAACATGCACCTCGTCTACCCCCTGCTATCATCTCCTGCGTCTCCATACAGTGCAGGCAGAAAACATCCTCGTGTGCAAGGGCTTTCTGCAGTTCAAGTGCCCAAACCTCATATAGGACAACAAGCTCCCCCCTTCAGTCACTTCATGTTCCCTGTACCCCAAGGCACTTGTTTCCCCGAAGATATTCATTTCTTCGACCCGATCAAGGCACTCCCGGGGGCCCCTCCGATATTCTCTCACCATCATTAGGGCAGCAATGAGAAACAATGGCAAAGAAGGTCCAACCCCCATTATTGACAGCCTTACTTCTGGCATTGCACAAACCTCGAGGAACCGCTCACTCTAATTTGGATACCACTTTCTCACTTCGTCTGGTGATCCCACTGTTCCATTCTGCAGAACTTGAACTGCAGCAGGGTTGCACATTGTCTGCACTCCATCATGCATACATAGAACCCCACTGTGTGCATGTGCCACTCTATGAGCACATAGGCTTGGCAGCACCGTGTCTGCCAGTGCTCTTTGCACATCAGGCCTCACCCAAATGTGAGCAAAGACCAGTGTATCCTTGACCCCACCAATTTCTCAGCCATGGGGACTTCAGCCGGCCACAGCTCCCGCATTTAAAATCCATTTTGCTTTGCAGGGAATTTTGTTCCACTATTGTGGGAGGTGGAAGCCCCATGTCGAGAGAGTATCCTTGGCAGCCAAGTGATCGGCATCTGGGATAAAGAGAGTTTTCCGTCCGTTCGGGAAGGGGGCATACGAGATGGCCCTGACCACATTCAATAGTAAATCTTCTGTGCAGTTCCTTTTTGGAGCAGAACGCTGGGTCCCCTTAGGATAATCGAAAATAGATTGTATTCAATCAAATTTTCTTAGAGCTTTACTTAGCGATCCATCTTGAATTGGGGCAATGGAGATGGTCCTTTAAGGCTTGGGGAAGGGCCCACAAAATGTGGATAAAAATAGCTTACCCTGACCCTAGGGGTCTATTTCCGTTCCTTGCTCAGGATCCATTCCCTAGTACCTGGCTCCAACAAGTAGAGCTGCACCTTACTTTTATTGGGTTGTCAAGGACCTACCTATTAACTAAAGATCCCCGCTCTGCTTTGACCAAAATCAACACGCGCTGGCAGGATCTAGACTTGCAAGGCGAGTGGGAAAAGATAAGGGCTATGACCCATCTGAGGGGATACTTAAATCTCCATATCAAGAATGATGAAATGGCCTGGCACCTTGGGGCAGAATGTACAGCAAGGGGGAAATGGGTATTTAGTGCGGCAAGGTTCAATGCCTTGCCAACACGTCTTTTAGAAGGCCGGTTTGCTGGGATTCCAACCTCTCAGAGACTATGCCCCTTTGATTTGCAGGAAGTAGAGTCTATTGACCATCTACTCCTCCGCTGTCATCTTTACGATAAATTATGGGAAGATTATCTTTTACATTACCTGAAGGAATTCCAGGACTGGTCCCACACAGCCTTGTGTGACAAATTTCTGTCCACAAGGAGCCTCCATCTCGTGCAAGCAGTGACCAATTTTTAAACTCATGCTCTAGTGCGACGCCATAAGTTTCTGAATTTAAATTGCCATTAGAATCCATTGGCCAGAACTGTTGAGCTATATGTATATGTACATGCATATTGCAGATGGTTAGTTATGCAAGGAGTTCCAGCATTACACTTACACTCAGTGGTCCGGGTGTTAACAATAACAGGGAGGAGGGATGGGTACCGAACTGCATATTATGTTTATTTTAGACCTTATGGAACTGTTTTAAATTGTGTTTTGATACTGTATGTCTGTTTTATGTGTATGTGTATGTGTATGGCCATAGCCGCTGGTTCAGCCAAATAAACTGAAACTGAACTGAACTCTGTGCAATGAGTTTCTATGACCCCTCATGCTTGTTCCAAACAAAACCTGTTACTTTCCAAAATGAAGAAACTATGTGTAACTTTCAGCTAACGGGCAATAGTGTCCTGACCCTGCTCCCACATACATTCCAAGCACAGTGACCTTCAGTGCCTTGCAGATCCCCCCACTGTCTCTGTCTCTTAACATGTAGTAGTTCTCCCCACCCCAATTAAAAAAATTGCATGCTTCCATGGTGCTAGAGACTGCAATATTTTGTAGATGGGTTTGATTGTGCACTGGCGTGCTTGTGACAGGAATATCTATGCAGTTTAACTGCCACCTAGATTGACGGTGCAGGTGCCCCCCCCCAAACTTGGTGAAAAGATTTTTTTCCCAGTAGCCAGCCTGTAATGCCATGTGACCCACAATCACTAATAATGCTGCAGCGCACAACAAATTCCTGACTATGCATCAGGCCAGCTCTTGGAGCTGTTCAAAACATTTGGCATGTGGTCTGCAGAGTTCACAAATGCCAGAATCGCAGCCCCAACAGATTCAAGCCTACTGCTGTCACTGGCGTGATGTGATGTCAAGGCACAGAAAGACTTGTCTCGATCACTGTCCGGGATAGTGGGACGCACCGCACTGCTTTGGCGGCTCCTACTTTGGCGCTGTGTACTTGCCTACCTCCACCAACAGCAGACCGCACTGGGGAGGATCAAAGCCCTGCAAGGGGAGTTGATGCACACAGAGAAGTACCTGTCAGGAGATGTGGTTTCAATCACCGACCCCATGCACTCGGCTGTACACACTAAGAACCTTGTCTGGGTGAAAGAAAAAGGCTCAGACTGGTGGGTGAAAGTGCTGTCCTCACGGGGAGATGCTGAGTGGGACACAAACTTCAGGATGCCCTGTTGCCTCATCCTGCAGATAGCCAAGATCCACAGGCCACAGCTGGAGAAACAGAGCACAGTGATGCGGTTGCCCACCCTCCATGGAGAAGCATGTTGCCATCCCCATCTGGAAGCTCACCAGTCCGGACTCCTGCTGCTCTGTCACCCAGCAATTTGGCGTTGGTATGTGCACCATACCCAAGGTTTGCACATTGATCGTGGAAGTGCTGCTGGACCGGGTGGTGCAGTTGACTGTTCCTGCAGAAGTAATTAAAGGATTTTATCAGGAAGGGTTCCAGAAACTGCATAAGGGTGATTGATGGGAGCCATATCACCATCATCTGCCTACCCAACAGCAAGGATAATTACCTGGACTGGAAGGATTTTTTTCTCCCTGGTTCTCCAGGCTGTAGCGGACCGCCATGCCCATTGCGTGGATGTGCTGGTTGGATGGTCTAGGAAGAACCACAACATCTGCATCTTCCACCAGTACCCCTTCTTTGGCCATGTGTACACCCAAGATTTTGGACCTTCCACTAAAACATGCATTGAGAGGGTGCTCATGAGGCCTATTGTTCTCGGGGACCCTGCCTCCTCAATGAAGCCCTGGCTC
This sequence comes from Sphenodon punctatus, assembly GCA_003113815.1. NCBI lineage: Eukaryota > Metazoa > Chordata > Lepidosauria > Sphenodontia > Sphenodontidae > Sphenodon > Sphenodon punctatus. Next base: position 113,489 of record QEPC01013180.1, on the reverse strand, counting down.
ATGAAGGCGTACAGCATTGCCCACAGCCTGGAGTAAAGGTACTTCAGCAAGCAGCTTGACACCACCCACTTTGTTATGGAGAGAGATTTTGGCTTTTTAAAGCACTGCTGGAGATCAGTTTCAGCCAGAAGTGATTTCCAGCTAGAGACCGTGCAGTTTCTAAGTACTGCTGCCTGCGTTCTCCACAACATCCGCAAGACTGGTGGGCCCCTGGGCCCACGTTGGAGAACACCCTGCCGGTTAGCTCCAGTGAGCCAGTGCCTCTGTTCCAGGGCCAGCTGAACCAAACAGAGAAGTCCATACCCACAAAGATCTGGGATGCCTTGGGCCGGCACACCAGCTGTAATGTAAGCCCCTACACCCACCATCAGTGACAGTTTCATCAACATAAGTGAACAATTTCAAATGATTTTTTGTGATTTCAATAAAGGTTTTGAATATGTTTCTTGTGTATTACTGTGTTTTCCTCTGGCGGCCCATCCGGCTGCCCTGCAGTACCGGGACAGCACCCTTTCCCTCCTTGGGCACCACCCACCCACCCCTGTGCCATTTCCTACCCAGTGGCCTTTCCCTGTTCCCTATTGGAATTGACAGATTAGCCGGCTGCAGGCCAGAACCTCTGCGTTTCCTATTGCAGTTCACGGGCTAGCCAGGTCTGGGAATGGTAGGAAGCACAGAGGCACAGGCACGACTCTCTGATTAGGCAGCTCCCAGCCTTTGCCTGTGGCTTTCCTATGGTAGTTCCCTTTGCATCCAGACTTTTCCTCATTGGGCTACTGTGGCCCCCAACTCCCCTGCCCTCAAAGCCACAGAGCCTCCCCCACGTCTCTTCAGCGCATGCGCGTCAGCCCGGGGAGGAAAGTCTCACCGACTGGCGCGCATGCACTGAAGAGACGCCGGGACCCAGAAGCCCCCAGCGCCAGCCCAGCACCATTCCAGATGCGCATGGGCCCCCAGCACTGGCCCCCGCAGGTGCTGGGCCGGTTCTGGGGTCCCGTGCGCATCCGGAATGGTGCTGAGCATAGGTGCTTTGGTGCTAAGGGCTGCTGTAGGTCAGTGCCCCCAGCGCCAAAGCAAGGGCCGCCACTGTGGGGTTTGAAGGGAAGGGGAAAGGGGGTGGGGAGGCACTGGCCATGCATTTGAGGGCAGGGGAGTTGGGGGCCACAGTAGCCCAATGAGGAAAAGTCTGGATGCAAAGGGAACTACCATAGGAAAGCCACAGGCAAAGGCTGGGAGCTGCCTAATCAGAGAGTCGTGCCTGTGCCTCTGTGCTTCCTACCATTCCCAGACCTGGCTAGCCCGTGAACTGCAATAGGAAACGCAGAGGTTCTGGCCTGCAGCCGGCTAATCTGTCAATTCCAATAGGGAACAGGGAAAGGCCACTGGGTAGGAAATGGCACAGGGGTGGGTGGGTGGTGCCCAAGGAGGGAAAGGGTGCTGTCCCGGTACTGCAGGGCAGCCGGATGGGCCGCCAGAGGAAAACACAGTAATACACAAGAAACATATTCAAAACCTTTATTGAAATCACAAAAAATCATTTGAAATTGTTCACTTATGTTGATGAAACTGTCACTGATGGTGGGTGTAGGGGCTTACATTACAGCTGGTGTGCCGGCCCAAGGCATCCCAGATCTTTGTGGGTATGGACTTCTCTGTTTGGTTCAGCTGGCCCTGGAACAGAGGCACTGGCTCACTGGAGCTAACCGGCAGGGTGTTCTCCAACGTGGGCCCAGGGGCCCACCAGTCTTGCGGATGTTGTGGAGAACGCAGGCAGCAGTACTTAGAAACTGCACGGTCTCTAGCTGGAAATCACTTCTGGCTGAAACTGATCTCCAGCAGTGCTTTAAAAAGCCAAAATCTCTCTCCATAACAAAGTGGGTGGTGTCAAGCTGCTTGCTGAAGTACCTTTACTCCAGGCTGTGGGCAATGCTGTACGCCTTCATGAGCCAGGGCTTCATTGAGGAGGCAGGGTCCCCGAGAACAATAGGCCTCATGAGCACCCTCTCAATGCATGTTTTAGTGGAAGGTCCAAAATCTTGGGTGTACACATGGCCAAAGAAGGGGTACTGGTGGAAGATGCAGATGTTGTGGTTCTTCCTAGACCATCCAACCAGCACATCCACGCAATGGGCATGGCGGTCCGCTACAGCCTGGAGAACCAGGGAGAAAAAAATCCTTCCAGTCCAGGTAATTATCCTTGCTGTTGGGTAGGCAGATGATGGTGATATGGCTCCCATCAATCACCCTTATGCAGTTTCTGGAACCCTTCCTGATAAAATCCTTTAATTACTTCTGCAGGAACAGTCAACTGCACCACCCGGTCCAGCAGCACTTCCACGATCAATGTGCAAACCTTGGGTATGGTGCACATACCAACGCCAAATTGCTGGGTGACAGAGCAGCAGGAGTCCGGACTGGTGAGCTTCCAGATGGGGATGGCAACATGCTTCTCCATGGAGGGTGGGCAACCGCATCACTGTGCTCTGTTTCTCCAGCTGTGGCCTGTGGATCTTGGCTATCTGCAGGATGAGGCAACAGGGCATCCTGAAGTTTGTGTCCCACTCAGCATCTCCCCGTGAGGACAGCACTTTCACCCACCAGTCTGAGCCTTTTTCTTTCACCCAGACAAGGTTCTTAGTGTGTACAGCCGAGTGCATGGGGTCGGTGATTGAAACCACATCTCCTGACAGGTACTTCTCTGTGTGCATCAACTCCCCTTGCAGGGCTTTGATCCTCCCCAGTGCGGTCTGCTGTTGGTGGAGGTAGGCAAGTACACAGCGCCAAAGTAGGAGCCGCCAAAGCAGTGCGGTGCGTCCCACTATCCCGGACAGTGATCGAGACAAGTCTTTCTGTGCCTTGACATCACATCNTATGCTGGGCATTTGTCTCTATTCCTCTCGTGCCTTCTCGCACAAAAACTGCATTTTCTCCCCAGCTGTGGCTCTGATGGTGTCCCATCCCTCCAGGGCTCTATTGATATCCTGCCTCGTGGGACCTCTGCCAGCTTCAGTCTGCTATCACCTTTGGGCTTGCTCTTCCCCACCTTCAGAATGGTGTCTGCCCCCCAGGGCTCCAGAACTTTCACTCGATCTCTGGCAGCCTCTGCTGCTCGCACCAGGTCTATACATCTTGTTAGGGCCAGTTCCCCTTCCCGGAGCAAGCGCACCTGTAGTTTTCTGTCTGAGGTCCCACAGACAATCCTCCAACTCCCTGAATTTGCACGTGCTAGCCAACATCCTCAGTTCAGCCACATAGGTGGGCAGACCTTCATTTTCCTTTTGGTCTCTCTTGAAAAAGTTAAAACGCTCCATACAGTGAACCTCTAAGGCAGCCAATACTGTGGAGAGTGGAGATTCCTGGGACAGCTTTAAACCCTTCACGTATTTTCCTGCCCTGGGTCCCCACAAGGTAAAGTAGAAGTTTTACCTTATCTCCTTCTTCGGTTGTCGTCATGGCCAGATCAGAGTAGAGTTCGAATTCCTGCTTCCATCGGCTCCATTCCTCTGCCAGGTTTGTGCTTCTGAACTCCAGGGGAGCTGGAGGCTTTAATGAGTGAGCCATCTCTGCTCTGCAGCCCCCAGTCTCTTTGCGGGCTGTTCTAGTACCGCTGCCACCATGTAACAAGAAGACTTGGAGTCTGGGAGGTTTACTTAAGTTTCTCATTTATTGTTAGAGGTTAAGTGAAGAGCAATCTATTGGTAGTTGCGGCAGTGGAGCTAGCTTGCCCGTCCAGCCGGGAGAGAAGGGCCGAGCCAGGGAGAGGGTGAGCAGAGACAGGGAAAAACCCTCCCATAAGGCTGGACTGTACCATGCCCCTCCAGGCCTGAGGTGTGTCCAGTCTCCCTGAACCTGGGCTATACCAAGTCCCCCTATAACAGTGTGCTCACTTGGGTGGTGGGACAGGCAGGGGGACATTTTTCCAGTCCTTCTCCCACAGCTTCGGTTGTGTCGGCATGCTTGCGGGAGGTGTGTGGGAATGATTGGCCAGGGGGAGGCATGCTTGGCCCAGGAAGTGTTCCCAGTTGTGGGCACAGTGTGGAGAGGGCTTGGGTGCTTTCTCTGGGGGGCAGAGTACGGGAGGGGGGGAACCAGAGCAGGCAGTTGGGTTTCATGTTGGGTGGGGGGGAGGCATGTAGTAAATGGCACCTGCCCCCGAACAACAATGTTCACAGTCACAGCAGCAACATACTTGAGCAGGGTGCTCTGGAGCCAAATAGACTGGGACAGGCTGCTTTGCGTCTGTGTCCACATCTCACTCGTTTCCTTGCTCACCTGCTCAATCATGTCTAAATGCTTGGACTGCTGGCTGAGGCGGACCCAGTGCCTTTCATCCCACTGGCAGTTCAGGCCTTGTGTTCTGTGGTGTTCTGCCACAGTTACCTATGCTCCCTGGCCATGCTGTTAACGGCATTGTCATGGTCGTCCACCTGCCGCAAGGTCTCCCCAAGTAACTCCCTTACCAAATCTTCCCTGCGCTGCCAATTGCAGACCTGCAGGTCCTGGTTCTGCTATGTGCTTGTGGCAGGGGGTTCCATTTGCACCCATTGCACTGGCAGACCTGTAGCAAGATGACAAGAAAAGCCATTAGTTCAGACCACTCCACCCACCTTCCCGCTCCTGTTTCAGGCCCGTCTGCCCATTTGTCTGCCCGCCACATGTCTAAAGGGAAGCGGGAATGGATATCTGACTTATGCAGCTGCTAGAACGGTTGCTGTGGTGGGATTCCAGCACCATGCAGTTCTCCTCCTGCGATAACTGTAGAACAGAAATTAACCACTGCCATTTGTACCATCCCCCACTCCCCTTCCAACCACCATTTTGACTTCCTTCCCCATGCCAGCCTGCGGGCCCCCCATAGTGCCTCCCCACCCACTCCTGTGCATACCATTTCCATCCTGTGGAGGTGTCTCCTGGCAGTTTTCCTCCTCTTCCTCCATCTACTCCTTGTCACCGGGCAACACAGTAAAGAATAAAGCCCTGCTTCTGGCCCTTTGCAAAGGCCCAACCATACAGGCAGGATGCATCGATGGCTCCATCCACACAGGAACTAGTCAAGGAGTTTGTAACAGGACGATGTTTGTGTCCCACAGCCGGAGGCAAAGTTGTTGTCTTGAATCTCTTTGTATCTGTGTCTCATCTATGGTCTGCCAGTGTGGTGTGTTAAACTGGACTTTCAAAACTGTTTTGTATCAGTTGGAATCTCTAACACACTAGGATGTTTGAAAACGGTAGGCCTTTCAAGAATTACCAGTTTCTCACACAACAATGGTGGCACTGGTTCAAATTTCAAGTGTAGCTCTGCTGCACCGTTTATGACAAGATCTCTTGGAACACTGCCTCATTCCTGTAGTACTCAACCAGGGCATATTGGACCTTCTGCTCCCCCCATAGAGCAATGAAGGCCTTGGTCTCTTCCTCAGTGCAGTGGAATCTGCAGTGTTGGCAGGTGGATTGGTAGGTGGAGAGTGGCTGAGATTGAGCAGTGGTGGGAGGAGTGCTGGTTGTTGCCTGGCTGTCAGTTTGAGCCACGGCCCTGGCCATGGTAATCATCTACAAGTTGTTCCAAAGAATACAATGTCTGGGAGAGAGCAAGCATTGAACAAGTACTGCCAACTAGAAACAGCTGGGAGAACCCATGTTTGAAAATGGTGTGGTGGGCTTTTAAGGCAGATGTTAGATTAGCACCAGCGAGAGCAAGAGTGGAGAGAAGGGCTGGAAGTGGTCACTCCTTGGAGTGCTGTAAGCTTTTCATCCGTGACACTATGGTGCTGGTGGATCTATATGTGCGTTAGGCTGCAGGTAACATAATTGATGGGATGTGGACACATGGGTGCATATTAGCCCGCGTCCACCTGTACAGTGGGTTCCACATGGTTTGGGGCCATGCTGTGAGTGGGGGCTTCATCTTCAGTGGGTGGTGGTCATTAGGACTGTAGCGGAATGTCGCAGCGGTAGCTATTTCTACCGGAAACAGTGTTTCCGCAATTAGTGGTACGGCATGGCAGAGGCTTTCATTCCGCTAGTTTCATTCCGCTACTTCCGCAGTTCCGCTAATTTCATTCCGCTACTTCCACAGGCTTCGCAAAATAGCGGAAACATGACATTTTTGCTACTTCCGCCATTCCGCCAGCACCACAAAATAGCAGAACAGCAGTTTTCTGACAGTTTCTGCAATTTTTCCCCAATTCCGCAATTTGCAGAATGCCAGCAGAATTAGCAGAATGTCCACAGAAAAGCCGCGGTGTGGCACAGGCAATTCCGAAATGACGGAATGGAATCGCGGTGCGGTAACAGCTGCTGCCACATCAGCCCACTGGCCATGTGGCCAGTGGGATTGAACACCTCATAAATGTGCAGGTGTACACCCACCTGGTGTAGGCTACCCTCTCGCTTGGTAACACCATTTCAGTCATCTCTGCTGCTGAATTGTGCCCTATATTTGCTGCAACCTTGATTTGTGCCATCATCATTTTAAATATAGTGATAGTGGTTGCTTGAGTGGTTGATTCTTTTTTGTACTGTATTGCTAAAAAGGATAGTTCTGCCCCTATATTCTTTGTGGCTTCCTTCAGGGTGGCTGTTCAGCAGACTATCTTTGATGTGCTTTTCTGACTGTTCATGGAGACAATCATGATCAAAAGGAAGAAAACAAACCCAAAGCATGGAAACTGGATTGCTAGAGTCTAATATTTCAGTTTTCCGAGGGCTCTTCTATGGGTGATTTTGCCAAAGGTAAGTACTACAAGCTTGGTTGTCACTCCCACTTTACAGCAATACAGCTTATAAAATCAGCTTCTCTGAGCCTGTGAGGATCCCTCTTGGGGTAGCACAGAATCACTGCTTGACTGTTCCTCCTCTCCACCCTTCTGAATCTCAGTATAGAAGACCTATTTGAATTGTTCATATTTCCTACCACCCCAGTTCTAACACATGCCCTTTGGCAGCCAACTAATTTAGGCCGCTTTTCTACAAGGCGCTGAAGTGCCTCCTAAGTACCGCGTTGAAAGGAAAGCCGGCACCCAGGGAGCACGTCACTTCTGGCAGCGCGGGGAGCATGGAAACACTCCCCGCGCCAGTTTTCCTTTCAACGCGGGACTCAGGAGGCACTTCAGCGCCTCGTACAAAAGCGGCCTTACAAGATAGCATGACAAAGTCTGATTTACGCAGCTTAAGCCATTTTTTCTGCTCCTCCATTCTTGGCCAGAACATGAACATGTGAACTGAACCCCTATTTTTAAAAGTAGGGGATTGCACTCTGAGCCTTTGAATTAAAAATTGCCGGGTCTCCAAGACCAGGGGAAAAGAGCAGAATCGAGTGAATATTATTTTTGCCCTCGTTGAATACAGTGGAAATGAACTCACTTCCTCAAATAATTAGCAAAGGTATTTCTTTTCCCTGTTCTCACAGAAGAATGTGTGCTATTAAATAGTAAGATTATGATTAAATCTCTTTTATACATGCTTGAGCTCCGAGCAACAGAGACATTTGCAGACAAGGTTTACACTGTGTATTGGAAGCACCTAGGAAACCCAGTTTCCATCCATCTATTTTAGAGAGTGTTTATAGATGGGGGCACTGTTCCAGAGATTTTTTCCAAAAGGAAGTTGTACGTCTCAACCCTGATGATTTTACATAAGCAGAAAAGTTTATTTTTCAAGAGAAAAACCTGAAGTAAATGCGTGCAATGGTGACAGATATGCCTAGATTATATAACAATCTTGCTCAAATGTAATGGAGATTCTTGGCTGAATGTCAGGCTGTGTCCGCCTACTTTGCTTGAGCTTAGAATGAACCTTCACAAAATATTGTCAAGAAACCTGACAAAAAGCACAAACCTAAATTAAAATATGTCACTTTCCCCCTTTTCCATGAAAAAGAAAATCTAAACACAAATCAGACATCACTGCTAATGCTGGCAAGAGCAACTGTAGCATGTCACTTTGGGGAGGAAATAGAAAGCATTAAGAATGGTGTTGAAAAGTGGTTTGTTTGTTTTGACTATTTCTTGGGGTTTTTTTCTTCCCCCAACACGATTCTATTTTATTTTATAATGAAAATTTCCTCTAATGCATTTGCAAAATTTTATAAATTTAACATACAGGCTCAATATTGCCATGATCTACCAATAGGCTAGAAAGATTTTTTAAGACATAGGCATGAAAGTCACTTAATCAGCTTTAGCTCAGATGGTTTTTAAAAACTGGCTTGATTATGTTTTCACTGGGTTTAAATGACGTACAAGTAATAATCCATTGACTTTAGTCTGCGTGGGAATGACACACTAGTAAGCTTATTGCCCAATTGCTGTTTAAAAGTTATTTGATAGTCTTTTGAACATTGCTGACATTGTACATTAGGAAAATGTGTGGTACACAGCCTCGTTCTGAAGTGAATGGAACTGATTGTTAATACTTTAATTCCAGATTTTGAATACAGTGGCCCCTTGAGGTTGACTTTGTGCAATTCCTTCTGAAAGGTCATAGAAAAGGCAGAAATGTATTTATTTGTACATTTTTACCCCGCCCCTCTCACTACAAGTGACTCGGGGCAGTTCACAACATTCATACTAAAAACACAGTGTAAATATAAAAATATAAAACATATTAAAACTCCATTAAAACTCTAATCATGCAAAAAATAAAACCCACAGTGCAAAATCCCCAAATTTACCCCGACATACCCATCCCACCCTCCCCTCTTCCCACCGCCAAATGCCTGGCAGAAAAGCCAGGTTTTACAATTTTGTCGGAAGGTGATAAGAATCGGGCTGAGACAAACCTCCACCGGAAGGGATTTCCAAAGCGACAGTACAATCACCGAGAATGCCCTCCTATCTGTCTGAACCCATCGGAAACGTGGGACTTCCAGGAGGGCACCCTTGAACGACCACAGGGGCTGACTAGGGGCTCAGGGAGTGAGGTGATAACTCAGATAAGTAGGGCCTAGACCATGAAGGGCTTTAGAAGGTCAATACCAGCACCCTGAATTGGGCCTGGAAGACAATAAGTAGCCAGTGCAGTGCTCGGAGTACTGGTGCTATGTGCTCTCTGCAGCCCATCCCAGTAAGGAGACGGGCCGCCACATACTACACTAGCTGCAGTTTCCAAACCATCATCATAAATAAAATAATTAAATCATGGGCAGCCCCACATAGAGCACATTGCAATAGTCTAGTCTCGAGTGACGAATGCATGGATGATAGTAGCAAGATCGGATTCCAAGACATATGGTGGAGTCTTTTCACCAGATATAATTGGTGAAAGGTGCCCCTGGCCAGTCAACACCTGCAAATCCAGGCATTGCTGTGAGTCCAGGAGCACCCCAAGGCTCCACACAGGTAGAAACAAAGGAGGACGGATATCCCCAATAACTGGGGAGACCTCCTCACCCAGGTCACCCATCCCACCAATTAGCATCACCTCTGTCTTATCAGAATTGAGCTTCAATTGGTCAACCGCATCCAATCCCCCAGAGTGGCCAGGCACTGAGACAGCGGAGACAGCGGGGCCTGAGTCAGATGAAAATGACAGATACAGCTGGGTGACGTCCGCATATTGATGACAGCGGACCCCCCAGCTATGCATGACTTCCCCAAGTGGCTTGCACAGCTGTGGCTTCCCCAAGTGGCTTCCCCAAGTGGCTGTGCATGTATACTTCCCCAAGTATACATGTTAAACAAGAGAGGAGACAGAATGGAACCCTGTGGGACTCTACACAGGAGGCCACCAGGGGACAAAGTACAGTCCCCTAGCACCACCTGCTGGGATCTATCTGTGAGGTAATAACATAACCAATGTAAAATGGTTCCGTCCACCCCTGCCGGGTCCTGCAGACGAGTCACCAGCAACTTATGGTTAACAGTGTCGAAAGCTGCCAGTAGATCTAGGGTCATACAACCCTTGTCCAACTCTACAAGAAGGTCGTCAACCAAGACCACAAGTGCTGTCTCCGTGCTGTAACCCAGGCGAAAGCGAGAAATGTGGCCTTTGCTTTAGCAAAGAGTAAGCTTAAGTGTAGAAAAAGGAAACTCCAATGATATCTATGCATATTAATTGTCCTATAGCCTGCACAGCTTCCCTCACCCGTACGAGCTTCCTTCCTGCTCTAGACAACAAAGTTGACATTCAAACATCGAGTATTACCAGACATTTATTTATTTATTTATTTATATTAAAAATTTTATGCCGACCCCTCCTGCCTCAGGCATCTCGGGTCGACTCACAGCATATTAAAAACATTTTAAAACATTAAAATAAACAATAATAATTCAATTAAAAAATAATATAAAACCCCATCCCCCCTACCCTAACCCAACCCACCCACCCCATCTCCCTCAGGAAAGGCCTGGTGGAACAGCCAGATCTTACATTGTCTGCGGAAAGAGGGGAGGCCAGCAGCCAAGCGGATCTCTGACAGAAAAGAGTTCCATAGCTGCGGTGCAGCCACGGAGAACACCCTCCTCATAATGGACACCCAAGAAACCCGGGGGACCTCGAGGAGGGTGCCCCCAGCCACAGCAGGGGCTGCCCCAGGACCTGGAGGGTGAGGCGGTCCTGCAGATAGGCAGGGCCCAAGCCGTTTAGGGCTTTAAAGGTCAGCACCAACACCTTGAATTGGGCCCAGAAGCCTACTGGCAGCCAGTGCAGAAAGCGAATCACCAGTGTGATATGCTCGTGTTGGCCCATCCCCATCAAGAGATGGGCTGCCGCATTCTGCACCAGGTGCAGCTTCTGAACCAACACCAAGGGTAGCCCCATGTAGAGTGCGTTGCAGTAATCCAGTCTCGAGGTAATAAAAGCATAGATGACTGTGACCAGATCCAAGTCCGAGACATACGGCCTAAGCCGACGCACTAGGTATAATTGGCGAAATGCTCCCTTCGCCACAGCCGCCACCTGGGCATCCAGGTGGAGCTGTGGGTCCAGGAGCACCCCCAGACTCCAGACCTGAGAAACCAGGGGAGGGCAGACCCCATCAATTATGGGGGCCACCACTCCCTCGGCCCTCCCCATAACCATCACCTCCATCTTGTCAGGATTAAGCCTCAGGCAGCTTGCCCTCATCCAATCCCCCACAGCGGACAAACACTGAGTAAGCACCGAGACGCCCGGGCCTGAGTCGGAGTAAAATGAGAGATATAGCTGGGTGTCATCAGCATATAGATGACATCTCACTCCATACTCCCATACAACCTCTCCCAGAGGCTGCATATACACATTGAACAAGAGAGGGGATAAAATGGAACCCTGCGGTATTCCACACGTGAGGCCCCAGGGGGAAGATAAAAATTCTCCCAGCACCACACGCTGGGTTCTTCCATCCAGGAAAGAGCTGAACCATTCAAGAACAGTCCCACCAATCCCTGCCCAGTCCTGCAGCCGAGTCACCAACAACTCATGATCAACGGTATCAAATGCAGCCGAGAGATCTAATAGGATCAGCAGGGTCAAACGACCATGGTCCAACTCATGGGAGAGGTCGTTGGCCAAAGCCACAAGCGCAGTCTCTGTGCCATACCCGGACAAAATTTTGACTGCGAGGGATCGAGAAAGTTAACCCGGTTCAAATGCCCCTGAAGCTGCTGAGCCACCACCCGTTCAATAACCTTCCCTAAAAAGGGACAGTTAGAGACTGGCCAATAACTGGCAAGGGCATCAATGTCCAAAGATGGTTTCTTGAGCAGGGGCCGCACCACTGCCTCCTTGAGACAGCCCAGCACTCCACCCTCCCCAAGGGAGGCGCTGACTATCCCTGCAAGCAACGCCTCCAGTGTCTCCCAGCTAGCCTTAACCAGCCAGGACGGGCATGGATCTAGTTCACAATAGGTGACTCGAACAGCCCCAAAAGCATCCCCTGCATCTGAGGGTGACACCACCTGAAACTCATCCCATAAAACAGGACAAGAAGGGGCTTCTACTGTCTCTACCCGTTCCCTGCTGAAAAAGTTGTATCAAAACTGTGGTGAATTTGAGCTATTTTATCAGCAGAAAAGTCTGCAAACAAATCACAGCAAGCATTTGATGGTTCTACGTCCAGGTGGAGGGAGGTCGGACTGACCAGCCCCCTCACCACTTTGAACAGCTCAGCCAGGAGGGACTTAGCTGACGCAATGAGGGCAGCAAAGAAAACCTTCTTTGCTGTCCGTACTGCAACGGCATAGGTACTTAACCAGACTCTATGCCGCAACTGGTCAACTTCAGTATGCGAATGACGCCACCTTTGCTCTAACTGCCGCCCTTCCTGCTTCATCCGCTGCAGCTCCCCCGTATACCACAGGGAGCTGCGTTGTCGGCAATTCGGGAGCGGACGCCTGGGAGCCACACAGTCGATGGCCTCCATTAGCATGGCATTCCATCGAAATCTATTGTGCATTAAAATCACTGATGTCATTTCGGTTCCGTAGCTGCCCCTACAGATGTTCATGGTGTTGTGTGTTCCATCGGCTACCTGAGAATCTCCTCCCATCAGTTGTTGCACAAGTGATAGCAGGTTTAAGAAAATAAGTGCCACCATACTGGGTCAGACCAATGATCTATTGAACCCAGCATCCTCTCTCTGATAGTGGCCTGCTGCACACGCCCAGCTTCAGACAGTCAGAAATTATGTCCGACCGCCAACCTACTTGGCTAATAGTCATTAATGGACCTATTCTCCAAGGACTTATCCAATCCTTTTTAAAACCCAGCTATGCTACTGGCTGTGATCACATAACTGTAGAGTTGAGGGGGGAAATACTTTGTTTTCAATCTGCTCCCAGTTTGTTTCATTGAGTGTCCCCTAGTTCTAGTGCTATTTGATAGGGTAAATAATAACACTCTATTTACTCATTCCACACCACTCATGATTTTATAAACTTCTATATCCCCTCTTAGTCGTCTCTTCTCCAAGATGATGACCCTGTCTATCAAGCTTCTGCTTATACAGAAACCTTTTCCATACCCTTGATCATTTGTTTCCCCTTTCTGTATCTTTTCCAGTTCTATTCTATCTTTTTGAGAGGTTTCTAAAGTTTCTTCAAGCTCTCTGATTTCCCATTTAATGGGAATTTGGGTAGTAGAGATTTCTTTCCCTGGGGATTCAATCCTTAATTTATTGTGTCCTGAAGCTTCCACTGTAGCCAATATTAGATTTCTAGCTTGCCCTTTCCCAACAGGACATGTGAGTGTTCATCAGCAGACTCTGGCAGAAAAGGAAGCTAAGGATGGCAAAAGTATGACTTGTTCATTCTTACTCTGTTTTGCAGCCAGATTGATATGTGTTAGAGACAATCCCTTGAGCAAAACCACTGAATCAGAAAGGACAAAGTCAGATTAAAGGGATGCCATCTATACGTTCAGTATTATTCACTGTTCACCAGTTTAACAGGTACTCTCGGTTTCTCCCCTCTAAAACCAATAAAGGAACACTGTTTAATTGACTGCTTACCAAAGAAGGGTTTGGTAGTTGCCAAGAGATACAGGGCTTGATCCTACCCTAGAAAATGTAGTGGAACTTTGCCATTGATTGTTGGGAACAGGGATCAAGTCCTCCTATATGGGTTTCAGTTGATTTGTTTTTTTTATTGTAAAATCATAAAAATCGGAATAAATATCTACTGTACTATACAGAGATACCATAGGGATGCACACAATATAGAAAAGGAACAACATCAAGGAAAGGCCCATTATCAAGGTGTGAAATGGAACCTTATAAAAAGCCAAACAGTGCAGCTGCACGTCTCTACAGCCGTCCCTTTGTCTAGTAGATATTGGCACATATTACAGGCACTTTGTGCCACAGAATCCTTCTAAAATGTGAACTCCCGGGGCAGACACACTTGATTTTGCACCCTAACATGCGCGAGAGAAGCCGTGGCAGATCCCCATTCGCACCAGCTCTTTTCCTGTCAGCCGGCTCCTCTGCGCTGTCACGTCTTCCCTTGCCCCTCCCTCTTCCGCCACTGCCACCGCAGATGGGAACGCAGCCTAAAACACAAAGCCACCTGAACGCAGCAAACGGAGTGCTCTCGTTGTAGCCCAAGGAAAGACAAGGTGTTAGTCACTCTGCCTCCTTACCCCATTCCTGGTGCTTCTAGAATCATAAATAGGATCTCTTGCATAAGAGACGAAGTAGTTCAGTTGACAACTTTTGTTGCACCAACTAGAAGCGATCATCTGAACTACTTTGTCTCCATGCTTACATTTAGAACCAAACACAGCAACCGTACTCTCTGGGTGTTTTCAAACAAGACAATAGCCCACTGTAGTCCAGGTTCAGTCTGTGCAGCCCCCACTCAGAATTTTAGCATGCCCTGCCTAATGAACGGGCAGCCCCCCTGCATGTATTTCATGCACTTGTGGGCAGCCCCCACTGGCAGCACCAGTGAGAGCGAAGAGAGGGCCAGGACGCAGTTGCTCCTGGGACACTAGGACCTCCACCCACGATTCTATGCTGCTAGTGGACCTGTACATGCAGAGGTGCTGCACGCAGCCTAATTGATGGAACGCAGACACATGGGCACACATTAGCCCACATTCACCCTCCATATTCTCTGAGACCCTGCTGTGAGTGGGGTCTGCGGGTCCAGTGGGAGAGAACACCTAATAAATGGGCAGGTGTGGACACCAACCTGGTGTGGGCTAACATCTCGTTTGTTAACACCCCATCTCTCCAGTAATGCTGCAAGATAACTGCTGCAAAATCTTAACTGTCCTCATTATCATTGTAATCTTCAACAGCTCTGCTTACATACAAGCTGAAATAAATATCTTCCACAACCATCTGTCTATTTTTCTCAAGTGTTTTTGTAAGAAAAAAAAAGTGGACTCCAGCTGCAAACTTTGGATCTCGGTTCTGAACACACTAGGACTTGGTGTGGCCCATGTTTGAAATTAATTCAAAAAAACGTTTAATTTATTTTAAAGAGTCAATTTCTACGCTAACTCTTGAAAAAGGAAATGGAAACAGACATGACAATTAGCAAGGAAAGTTTTCTCAAGTGCAAAACAAAACAAAACAAAACAAAAACTATAAACAAAGGTTTTGAAGATCAGTGTGTTTCTGGACAGCAATGAGGCACATAAAGACAGTGACACCGGAAAGGTGTATCTGCTCTATTCAGTGGAAAAATGTGCAGCAGCAATGGATACTGAGAACTTGCTTGTTAAAACTAATGAATCAGGAAGATCCCCCAAGAGATTCTGAGTAATGTAACACATTCCCGGCATCCAAATTAACAAACATCTGTGGATAGGCCTTGGGCTTGTTCACCTGGCCCTGAGCACTAATCAGGAACAATAACCCTTAATCAACTACACCCTTGATTTTGTTCACATGAGCAGGGGGGCTGAAGCAGGCTTGGCTTTAGCAGGTAGGCAAGAGCCGCAAATTTAAGTGGCAAAATTAGCTGCTGCGGGGTTGCATGGCTGATAGGGGAGCACTGCTGCATGCTTTTCTGCTGATGAGTTATTTAGTGGGGAAGTGGAAGACTGTGCTGCCTTCACTGCAAGCCCTGAGATAGAAGCTTGTAGGGGAAGCAGAGGATTCTCCTGCTGGCAATAAAAGCTCCCACCTTGGCGTTCATACGGGGGAGGACAGCACTTCAGCAGGCATGTGCTAGTGCAGGGCAATCAGGCAGCAAAATCTATAAAAGGAGTCCTGGCTCATCTAGCAAGGCAACGTGGGTTGTTCCTTCTAACAAGAATGGGTATTCTAGGGGTAGGGCTATTCCAGAGATGGCAACTTGCAGCTGTGTTTGTCTGAAATGTTTCAAGGCAGAGGTTACAGCTCCATGACTTTTCATTCTGATTAATAGCTGCACATCTGCCCAACACCTAGTGTAGCAGTATGCTGCTGTCAGACACCGGTAGCGGTGCCTGTGGTATGGGGCTCGTAAGCCTTAGCAGGGGCTGGGGATAAAGGGAGCTCTGCATCAGTCCGTCCTTGCCGGTGATCAGCGTTACCCGCCTGTGAGACTGGCCCCCCTTCCTTTTCCCTTGACCCTATTGCTCATTGCTGTTGCTGTTCGTGTGCCTCGTGGTTATTGCGGTTCGTGTGAGATTGACAGAAGGTGAGGTTGGGTGAGTGTGGAAGCATGTGCGTTTGGGTGACTGGGTGAGTGTGGGGTTTGGGTGCATGGGTGGTGTGGCTGGATCCTTCATTGTTCCCCCTGTTACACACACTTCCCATGTCCCTTCCCAGTGTGACTCTCCTACCCTGGGTGCCCCCTCCCGGGGTTTGCACCCCTTTGCCTGGGCTGTGGCACCACCTGGGACCCCTTCCTGCTTCCTGAGTGCTACCGCGTGTGAGTGTGGGATACTACAAGTGCTGCGCTAATCTTCACCCTGTGATGATCTAGGCTGGGGGCTATTGCTCCAAAAGCCAACTAAGATCCTGAGGGTTTGTTTCCCCACGAGCCCTATCTCCCACTCCGTGGGTGTGTGCGTGGGTAGGGGTGTGAGTCAGGGACCCCTTCTTATGTTCGTTGTCCTCCCCCTCCTTCCTCACAGCTGCATTATGGAACAAGCTATCAGAGAAGTCAGTATATCTCCCTAAATCAGAGGTGTTAATACGCATACTTAAATATGACCACATCCTTCTATAGCATAAGTATCCTATGGAGATAGCAGGAAGGAATAAAAATCATGTTATTTTAAGCAAGGGGCAAGTCATAAAAGCTAACAACATGCTTTGATATGCTGTGGGCATTGGCTACATATCGAAAACCAGCTTCTGAATCAGATGAGCTCTTAATATTGCAGCCTTGCCTTAATGCGAAGACGTTTGTAATAACAGGGCTGCCAATTGCAGCTGTCTTGTCTTTTAAAGGAGGGCTTCACTTGCCATCATCAACAATGATTGCTGCGCTCTCAGGGGCTGAAATAATGGTAACTTGATATTATTCTCTCTGGTGATTGTAGGAGAAACCTTACACAGAAACGAAATTTGCCCAAATGAATTGTGCAGGGCCCGGCCAATATGTTTGTGTGGCTCCGGTGTCAAATTCTCAGCCCACTTTTGCTACTCATTATAGTCGTACAGCACTCCCACCTCCACCACTGTTGAGGTGAAATTGGCTATAAACTATCCACTCACAAAAAGCTACAGGAATGTGGGTTAAAGTTCCTACACAAACCACAACCCCATGAGCCAAACCCTAAAAAGACGTCCCCTTCGCCACCAAAATGGCGGCGACGGGGCATTTGTTGCGCCCCTGCCACTTGGAGGAGAGACCGGCAGGCAAGATGGGGGCTGCTGCGGGGAAGGCTTGTTAGAAAGCCTTTCCCGCTGCTGTACTGAGGTTGCTGGGGCAACCAGCCTGGAGCGAGGCAGCGCATGCGTGCCTCGTTGGCTCTGGGGACCCGCCCCTGCTAGAAGGGGCGGATCCCCTGCTGCCGCATGAGTGGCATTCGTTAGGGAGAGGCCGAACAGTCAGCAGCAAGGGAACGTTGCTGCTGAGTTCTCGGCCTCGGTTGGGGCGGGAAAAGAACTTTTAAAGAGTATCAAAGAATAGAGAGAGGGAGCAAAAAAGGGGGCGCGCCATGGGGAAGGCGAAGAAGAAGACGGGCCAGAAGAAAGGAGCCAACCCTCGGAGAGAGCGTCCCGAGGAGGATGAGGCCCGGTCTGGGCTGGGAGCCCCAGCAGATGGTGAGCCTGTCCCCAGTAGGGCTGCATTAGCTGCCCGCCTCCGAGAATGCGAGGCCCTGTTGAGGGCCAGGGAGTATCCCCCTGTTGTTACGGGGGGAACGGGGGCAAGTGAAGCGGAAACTGGGGGTGGGGGTGAACCCTCCCCAGGAGTCA
>QEPC01013180.1:64973-75933 GCA_003113815.1 Sphenodon punctatus | reverse complement strand
CTGAATGTTTGTTTGTCTTCTCCCATGTCTCTCCCGCTGTCCCCTCTCCTTGTCTCCCCCTCCTTGTCTTTTAGATTGTAAGCCACAGGCAGGGACCGCATCTGATTGTATGTTCTGTACAGCGCCAGGCTGCTACTGGCGCTTTATAAATGTTTAATAATAATAATAATAATAATAATAATAATCTCCCAGAAGGCATTGCTTTTTCAGGTGTGATGGCTGTTGCCAAATATCCCAAAACTTCTGCTACAGTAGTACAAGTAGGGAGCACAGAGAAGAATACAAACTCAAATGACACTCATTTCAGGTCCAAAGGATGGAGAGATAAATGCTGCTGTATAGACCAGCAGTACGTTGAGGAGGGAACAGAGGCCTAGGGTTACCCGAGGGTGTATGGAGTGCTTTTATTTGGTGTCTACTTGAGGAGCCTGTTTTAGGAGGGGCTTGTTTCTTTCAGCTGTTTTGCATGGCTGTGCATTTAAATTCTGTCCTAGTTCTTAATTCTTTAGGGATAGGTGCTTTAAGTCAAGTTAAATAAATCAGAGTGTTTTTAGAAGACATAGGCCTAATTAATTCACATGGATGTAATTCATCCTGGCGCAGAGGGTAATAAATCTTCTGGGGCTGTGCTGGGAATAGTTTAGCAAAGCATCCAAGCCTATGCAGGGAGACTTCTCTGCATCTCTCTACATTTGGAAGGGGAGTACAATTTGCTATAGGCCAGGGGGGATCTCCCGCCCCGATTTTTCATAAGTCTGTATATTCCTTATGCCTTCTACTTTCTGCCTCCTCCCCTGACATCCCTCAACCTTGCAGAATATCATGTAATCACACGTAAGAATTTCCCAAACTATACAATCAATCATAAAGGTTTCTTCAGAAAGGAATAAAAAGGCATAATTATTTTCTGAACTAACCCTATGGAATGTACTTAGGTGCAGTTTTTCTCGTTCATTATGCTATTTGGGACACAGAATTTGATGACACACCTTTGCCCTGGACTCCTTCTGGAATGGTGTTCCTGGGAAAGGAGAGAAGGACTCTTTGCTGGTCCTAAAAAAAACTTTCAAAGCAGGGCCTGGGGAACTTAGGCTACTGAATTAAAGTTCCTATGACTCTGGTAGCTGTTATTGCATCCCAAATGCAGTATGCTCTCAGATTTGGGGTGGATTTCACTAGCGCAATTCCTTAAACCAACCAATTCAAATTTATGCTGGTGGAATTAATTTCAACATAGTGGCAGAAGTCATATTATTAAACAAGGTCCTAAGCAACATATGGGGCACTAATGAGATGTAACCCAAAGGTCATTTCATCCCATGCCTTGTAATTTTACTGGCTATAATAAGAGAGAGTATTTGTACAGAAATAGCATGTGATAACTATTTTGTCATCCCCAAACTAAACCAACAGAGCCAGTATCACATTACACCAACCAAGAGGGATATTACCTGATGAATAACTAAACACATTGCCCATAAAAACTGAGGCAATGTACAGATTTGTAGAACCGCATAACACCGTGCCATAGGAAATCTGTTTTTCAAGACTCTCTCGCTGTGGGTGGGTGGATGTATGTGTGTGTTTTCAGGCACCAGTCTGGGGAGGGGCATAGGCAGGGGCTGGCCCCTCCTGGGCTATTGATAACACATTCATGCTCTGTACACCCTTCTAACAGAGACTAATCCTACATGCAGACTCGCACGCTTTCCTAGTAGAGCCTCCACCTCAGACAGTCAACGGTAAGTGAAACCAGGAATAAGAGGGAAACAGGTTGGATTTCGTGATCTGGGATTGGCTTGTCAATTCTGGCCACAGGTTTTCTTTGATGCTCTAATTAGTAAGAGATTTACTCTCTCATCATGTTGCCAGTGCCCTTGTATCCGTTACAAAAAGCTTGTTGGGTTTTCTGGGCTGCACCAGACTGCAGACGTTGTTTTGCAATTGTGAAATGTAGCAAAGTTTGGAATGTAGAGAAGGGCTTAAGAACTTTCCTGAGCCATGTGAAGCAAGGGAAATCATGAAAGGAGAGAGAGACAATATTTTGGAGAGAATCTTTGTCTAACATTTCTGGTGTCCCAAGAAGAAATATGCTTATCATCTGTCAAAATAAAAACAAAGCAGACTGTGCTTGTGTGTGCGTGTGTATGTGTGTGTGTAAGTGGTGTCATTGTCTTTCTCAATTATATATATTCAGGTCTCTGTACTCAAAGCAAAAATTAATACCACCCAAACAGAACATGTCTGTAGTAGAGGTCTGCATCCTTGTGGAATGCAGAAATGCAGTGTCCTTTGTCTGTGAACAAGCAGTTTGAGTGTGAGCCCTTTTGGCAAAGTCTAGAGACACACACTCATTACTCTGATGATTACTACTACTCAGGGAGCATTTTGATGTCTGCATAAATTTGATGTAAACTGCTTCATCAGTGACAAGTATCCCTGCAGGGACTATTTCAGCATCCCTGCAGGGCTCTTAATAAATGTGTCTGATTGCAGATGCTTAGCACATAGCAGCAATAGTACTAACCACTGTCAGCCATCACTCAGTCATTAGCAGTCTTTCCTGTGTGGTGTGCTTGCTCCTTGGGGCATGTGTGTGGTGAGAAATGCCTGATACTAACAGTAAGTGTTGGCTGTTGCACACTGCTGATCATTGTTCTGCCTTCTCTGTCTCCCTAGGGTTAGGGGAATGCACAGGGCCCCTCGCCTGGAATCTTCCTCACTGATGCACTTGAATGACAAAGGGCAGCAGCTCCACTGACAGAAGGAGATGAGGCTCCCCCAAGCCCTTCCACTCACCTTCCTGCTCTTGGCATGCCTGGAGGTCGCTGATGGCAGGAAGGGCAAAGGGTCCAGCGAGAAAACAGAGCCTCCAACCCCCTGGGCACAATCTGGGCAGTTCTCCACACGAGATCAGCACATATGCAACTGGCAGCTGGCCTCAGGTGAAGAGGCCACTGAGCTCCAGCTGAGCTGCCAGCCATCAGGAGGAGGCAGTAGTGAGAGGAACCAATGTGTCTACCAGGGCCAGCCAGAGCGCTGTGCTGCCTACAGCACCAAGAGCCGCCAGTACTGGAAGCAGATCCTGGGCAAACTCCGCAGGAAGCGCCATCCATGTCAGGACAGCAGCCCGCTCAAATCCCGACTCTGCAGCAGCAAGAAGGGGGCATTGGAGGCACAGCTACGCCTGGTACCTCCCAGCCCCAGCCCTAGCCCTAGCCCTAGCCCTGCCACACCAAGTGCCACTAAGGGCCCAGCTAAAGGCAGATCCAAGGGGAGGGGCCGTGCTAAGGAGCCACAAGCACCACAGAAGCAGCCACCACATCAGGCAGCTGAGTCTGAGGCATCGACCATCTTGGCCAAGGCAGATGCCCCAGAGAAGCGGGGCAAGACAGGAAAAAGGAAAGGTGGCCCAGCGTCCTCAGTGCCCTCACCACAACTCCCCAGGGAGCAGCCTACCCAGGCTGCAGTGGGCACTGAGCAGCCCACAGAGCTCAATGCAGATCTGGCAGAGACCTACTGTGAAGAGAAGTGGCACGCACTCTGCAACTTCTTTGTGAACGTCTGGAATGGCTGAGCGTGGGGCTGCGGCTCGGGGCTGTGGGAGGAAGGGGCGAGTGTACAGCCAGGAGAGGGTGCTGGGTGAGGGAGGGTGGAATTGGGCTTGGGGTGAGGGCATAGGTAGTAAGAAATGGAGGGTGCAGCTGTGGTGGAGGACCTATGAGTGTGGGATCAAGATGGAGGCCCAGTAGGAGGTTGTGTAGTGGTTAGCAGTGTACAGCAGTGTTGTATGGTCGGATGGGGAACTTACTCATATTCATACTAACCGTGCAGCAGCTGCTAACCAGGGGCAGGGCGGGGCAGGGCTGGGCTGGGCAGATTTGGAAATGCCATTGCAACTGAGCTATTCGCTAACATGACTGATAAATCCCCCCCCTCCCCACTAAGCCAGCACTTAACTGCTGTGTACTCTGCTCTGTTGATTCAGACTGCCTGCTCCACATCCAGTGATCAAGTAGCTAAACCCCAATAGAAGATGACTCTCTGCATACCTATGTACTCACTGCTAAAGTCCTTTCATACATGATGAGTAGGAGACAGCTAACATTTATGCAAACGTTTTGTGTTGTAGAAGATGCTGGGCATAACAATAATAAAGATGCAACTCTTTTACAATGCTTTGTGTTTGTATTTACCGAATTATCACAACCTGTGTGTGCACATGCAGTGATACTATCAAGCCCCCAAGAAACCAATGCAGACATGGCTGAGCAATTCCTTAACATCCCAGACCATTAAAATGATTCCTTAAGGAACAGAAAGCAAGGTGGACTGGAGGCCACTAAATGGGCTGAAAAGCTCCAAAGAGCTTCTAAGGAGGAGTGCCATGGCGCACCATCACGGCATTGGGGCAACTGTGAAATTATACTCAGTTTGAGCTTATTGTGCAGCCTTTTGTACTAATGAGCCCAGCCATTCATGCGGAATTCGTTTATTTTCCAATCTATTGTGAAAAACCTGAGAGAACTAGCAATCAATATTTATGTGGCAATCCCGGCTGTCACCATAAGTTATTGCTTTCTGTGTCCCTTGTTGCCTGCATTGTGGAGCCGCTGAGAAACTGAGACTGAAGGGCACCCACTTTCTCTAGGCACTCTGGGCATGTGCGCTTTCTTCTACCACAGCCAAACAAATGAATCCTTTCCCAGTCCTCATGCATTAGAGCACATCCCAATTGCAAGAGGTTGCAGTTAGAGTCATGGTACATTTTTTTCTCCCAAGTTACTATAATTCTGTTCCCGAAACTGGTCTCCTCTTGAGATAGCACGACACACAGCTTCACTAACACCTTTTTGAGGCACTCCTGCAGCACAATGGACACAATTTTCTGTTTATCCAGGCAGTACATTTACATTTTCTATATTTACTGTATTGTTGTTATCTTTCTCAGTGTGTTTTTAGAGGTACCCACCGTCTTCATGTTGAGATCCTCACATAATTTGCCTTGAGCCATTTTTGGGATAGGGTGGGGTATAAATGGAATTTATTATAATTAGTCTTGGGCCCTGCTATTTCCTGCTGTACCTGTTTCCCAAACAGTTCACTGACTTGTGATCAGTCCAGTCCTGGAAACCATTAATAATTACGCAAACAGAGGAATATGCATGGGGGACTGAACAAGTGGAAGGACTTGCAAAATCAGGCCCATACATTATTTGAAGGATAGCATATGTCCATGTGTAATGGGGGTTATGAGTTACTAATGTGTCATGAGGACATCAGTTCTCAGCAGTAACATGTTGTTAAACCAATTGATGTAACCTGGGGGTGTTGGGTCTCTAAATGATTGGTGGGACAAAGTGGTTCAAATGATATTCTTTTATTGGACCAACTGTTGGTGGAAATAAGCAAGCTTATTTCCACACAGGGCCCTTCCTTAGGCATGTAGCATACGCAGTAGAAATATATAATGATTTTTTAATATAAGAAAAATGATCAGTGTAACATAAAGAACAACATGGTGTGGATTATATGACATGAATTATTGTTTGTATAAGCTAGAATGAAAGTTATTGTAAAAGCTTAGAAAATGGAACAAGAAACGTAATCAAGCTATGCCAAGCCTGGCTCAAAGGAGTCTGGCCCCAATACACGCTCAAGCAGTCTATGTGACCCCAGCCAGGTACCAGGGAAAAGGTGGGAAGAGAAACAAAAGATCAGCTTGAATACTTAAAGGGGGCCTGAGAGCATCTGAGGAGACATCGTTCCTGGAGGAGAACTTCTGTGAAGAAGCTTTCTGCATGTGACACCTGTGTTAGCCTGTCTGCACGGCAGACAGGACACTTTGCTTTCTAGAACTTAGGCAGGGAAGTTTTCTAAGATAAGCTAGCATTGCACACGATTTTGATTTCATTTCATCATGCACCTTCTGTATTTGCTCTGAACCAATATTATCCATCTTAATTCCTATATAAAACATTCTGGTTATAAAGCGTGTGTCTGTGTGGTGGTCACTGGCACGGTGCTGACCGGGAATGGGCCTAGCCCCTTTTACTTTTCTGACGACTGTGGAGCCCTGAGATGCAGTCGACAAAGGATTAACCCCTTACGGGCTGGCACACTTTGCGAGGGGAGTGGCTTGAAAAGCCCAGCCAAGATGGGGATATGGGTTGACATGGGGGCAGGGAGGGGTTGATGTGTACTGAGCCCTACGTGTGAAAAAAAGGGAGGGAGTGTGGCGGTTTGAAAAAAAGTTACAGGAGTTCAAACTAAAGAGGAAAACATACTATCACAATCTATTTCTTAACTACTATAAGAAAAGTTAACTATTGATAAAATAAAGTCATCATCCTTTGAAAAGAACAGCCACATTTGAATAGATCATTAAGATGCAGGCTTAAAAATAAATAAATGGGGGCGCAATGCGCATGCGCGAATAGTCAGCCGCGTCGAAACCACTCTCCCCCGGCAAAACTGCTCCGGCGCTTCTAACCTCAAATAAAACCCAAAATCAAACAAATCAAAAGAAAGGATCAGCTGTGGGAACGTCTGGGGCACAGAACTGACCAAAAAAAAACGGAGAAAAAAAGGTCCCTTGATCGGCTCTGGCGGCAGAAGCGCGAGGCAGAGGCAGCAGAGGGAAACGCGGTAGGAGGCAAAATGGCGGGCGCGGCCTTTTCAAACGCCCCGAGGGACCCAAAGAACTAAAAAACCCAGGCCAAAAACAAACGGTGTAGGGACTAAGGCCCAAGGGGCAGAAAGAAAAACAAAACTAAAAACCCCAAACAGAAGTAGGGGTTGTAATAGAGAGAAGAGCAGAACAAAAAGCAAGCAAAAAAAAATATATAGCTTTATATGTAAAAAAATAAAAATAAAATAAAGCTGCCACTGACAAAGGCCCAGAAGACAGAAATAAAAAACCCCAAGGCAGTGGAGGGGCCTCCAGCAGTACAAAAAAAAAAAAAAAAAACAAACAGAACAAGTAAAAAGCAAGAAAATAAATATTTAAAAACAAATCTGCCAGGGATAAAGACCTAAAGGGCAGAAATAAAAAACCCAAAAAAAACAGAAGCAGGGGCTCCTGCAGTAAAAAGAGCAGAGCAAGCAACAAGCAAGAAAATATACATTTCAAATAAAACCAGCATAACAAATAATAACCCTACTATTAAAAAATTTAACAACAACCCCGGCTGGGGGAAGATCAGGGGCATGGGACCCCCCAAAAAAGCGGGGGGAAAGGGACCGCTCACAAGAATGTGGCAGCAAAAACAATCAGCTGAAGCTGCTCAGGAAGAGGGGGGGACTGACAAAATGACAGCCTCAATTTCCCCCAACACCCCAGAAAATTCAGAAAATGAGGAACAATCCACTATGGAAATGATTCTGGCTGAGGTAAAAGCCTCAAGATCAGAAATACAAATAGCAAGGGCTGAAGCCCAAAAAGATAAAATGGAGGTCCTCGAAAAAATCAACTCAGTCAGCAGAGCAGTGGAAAGTGGAAATAAAAAGCTAGAAACCATGTCAAAAAGACTAGATCAGGCTGAGGGAAGAATTTCCAATCTAGAAGACCAGGCATTGAACACAGACGGAGACCTGGCAAAAATAAAAGAATCCCTCTCCCTGCTGAGGTTCAAATGCGAAGACCTGGAAAACAGATCGAGACGCAGCAACCTACGCATAATGGGAATAAAAGAAAATAGTGAAGCGGAGGGGATGCAGGAGATGCTGATGCAGATCTTCAAGCAAAATTTTCCAGAACAGCCACAGCTCCACAACATAGAAATAGAAAGGGCGCATAGAACACTGAGGCCCAAACCAAAAGACTCTGATCCGCCCAGGGCCATTATAATTAAAATTTTTAAGTACAAGGACAAGGAAGCCATCTTAACTTCATCCAGAA
Source organism: Sphenodon punctatus (assembly GCA_003113815.1). NCBI lineage: Eukaryota > Metazoa > Chordata > Lepidosauria > Sphenodontia > Sphenodontidae > Sphenodon > Sphenodon punctatus. The sequence goes on along the minus strand of QEPC01013180.1, from coordinate 68,033 downwards.
AAAAAAGACAACCGATGGAATTTCAAGGCAATAAGATCAGGATTCAAGCGGACTACGCATCAGAAACCATGACAAGGCGCAGGGCGTGGGCAAGATTCTACAACGAACTAAATGAAAGGGGGCTTAAACCCCAACTGTGGCATCCAGCGAAATTAGCAATTCTCGTAAATGGCAGGAGAAGGGTTTTTGAGGACACCACGGACTTGGAAATATTTTTACATGCCCAAAAACCAGATCAGGCGAATAGAGGAGAAGAAAGATGAGTCTTGCTAGTACAGGTTGAATGGTCAAATAACAAAGATGAATGGGTAAAATAAAATAATATATATAAGATCAAATACGATTAGCGCAATAGATAAAATGTAAAACAGGTATCATTCTGCCGGGGGGAGGGGTGGGTTAGAAACAGTAACTTAATTACATAAGCAGCCCCCAGAGCACCCTCTGAAAAGAGGGAAAGAAATGGGAAATTGCATTCCCATCAACGTTATGCTGTTAAGCAATGCAAAGTATAGTTGTTGGAAGAAAAATAAAATTGTGTATAAATAAATAAAAATAAATAAATAAATAAATAAATGACTCACCTGACATCCTGGATAAGGTTGTTCAGACACCCAGGCTCTGAAACAGACCTGGGACCCAGAAAGCCTACCGTTGCAGTGGTCTGGCCTCTGCAGCTCACCAGAGGCCAGATCAGGAAGCAGACAGCCCCCTACGAATTAACTACTTGAATGTGTGTCCCAAAGAACTTGTGTGGAGTCAGAAAAGATGATAATCTGGCAATAAAGAAAGCAAAAAAACGTTCCTTCCCACATCATCTGCCAGGGTTAGATTAACCAGCATACTGTGACTATGATGAGGCCCCAGGTGAGGGGCTACAAGAGATACTGAAACCCCCAAGTAAGCAGTGCTTGTCCTGACTGACTGGGGAAACTAAGCAAGTGTGACAGACTTTGAACTTCCCCAGAGTAGGTAGGAACGTGAGTATGTGATAAATATATGGCTGGGAGGCAGGGCATTAAAAACTGTGAGATTAGATTATTATTATCAATCAACCACATAAATTCCTATCATGCAACAGATGGTAAAATGTCATTAAGGGCTTAACAATCCACATACCAACACTGGTAATTGTCAAGAGTTGCTGTATAGACAAAATATGGTTCAGCCTAAGGCCCCAAATCCTCTAATCTGGCTCTGTGTCTGGCCCTTTACATGTGACCTGCTACCTAGCTGCACTCTCAAACACACACTACAACACAGCTTGTCGAGATACCAAGATACCTCCGCCTTTCATTGGCTACAGGTGCTACAATCATACACAGGGAGTCTGGGGAGGATGTGCTTCTGGGATATGTAATCTCTAGGTCATATAAACTGTTAAGTCTGTGCCCCCATGTCCAGTAGAAAGGATTCAGATACCAAGAGCTGGGTTGAACACAGCCACAGCAGAGAGCACATAACACCTGTGCTCCAAGCACTGCACTGACTGCTTATTGTCTTCCAGGCCCAATTCAAGGTGCTGGTCTTAACCTTGAAAGCCCTTCACGGCCTAGGCCCTGCTTATCTGAGCAATTACCTCACCCTCTCGTCCCCTGGGCAGCCCCTGTGGTCGTCCGGGAGCGCTATCGGCAAGTTCAGACAGATAGGAGGGCATTCTCGGCGGCTGCCTCTTCACTCTGGAATTTCCTCCTGGTGTAGGTTCCCCTCAGCCCGAATCTTCTTGCCTTCTGACGGAATTGTAAGATCTGGCTCTTTTGCCGGGCGTTTGGCAGGGGAGGGTGGGATGGGGTAGATGGGTTGAGGGGAGGGTGTTTTTATTCTTTATCTTTATTTTTATTCTTATTTGTATTTTTATTCACAGTTAGAGTTTTTATTCTAGTTTTTTTTACTGTTCTTTACTACATGTTGTATTATATTTATATTTGTATCCATTTTATATTGTGTGTGTTTTATCTTTGGAAATGCAAGCCACCCCGAGTTGCTTTTGTGAGAACTGTAGGGTAAAAATGGAAGCAATAAATAAATAAATCTTAGATGGCTAGTTTATTGAGTCTAACAAACAGGAGGAGGGAGTGGGGCCCCACCTAACAAAATGGCTGCAGAGCTCCTAGGCTTTCTTTAAAGGAAGGAACAGTACATGCATAACATTATTCCCCCTATCATTTCAATGTAGCCCACACATGGGAATGATAATGAGCAATATATATATAAATCAAAAACAAACAACATGCTGACCAGCTTAACTGAAAGCTATGGGTAGACTACTACAACTCTCAAATTGCATGGGATTATTCTACCCTTAGAAGCAACTCACTCGCTAATTAGCTATACATTCAGATGCACCACAGGTTTCTTCAGTCTCCTAGGATTGTGGGACTTGTTGGTATTGTTGGATTGTGCAACAGTCACAAGTAAAAGCCCATTGCAAGCCCTGCAAGCTTAATATGGGGCTTGTCCAGTAGGGGGAGGGTCAGGGGATGAAACAGTTTTTTTCTCCTTGTCTCTTCTCTTCTCCTCTCTCTGTCCCCCATCTTGTCCCATGCAGTCTGTACAGTATGGAAGCATGTCTTCTGAGTTTAGTAAAGTTCTGTTTTGAAGAAACTTCTACTGTGTGTTATTCAACAGAAAGCTAACTCTGCAATAGGTTATGGGCCCAGGACATCTTCAAGGCAATTTTGAAGACTAGAAGCAGCCCAGAAGGAGTACAGACTGTGAAAGAAAACTCCCAGACAGAGATGCCTACTGACTGTGAGTAAGAAGGCCTAAATCCCAGAAGGGGAAAGGGAGGGAAGCAAGTATGGCAAGCAGCTCAGAGCTCAGACTTTCAGTAGGAAAGCTGAACAATGTAAACTACAAATTGTGGAAGTTTACGGTGGAAATGCTGCTGTCTAAAGATGATCTATGTGAGGTGATTACCACGAACAGACCAGCAGCAAATCACAAGGAATGGGATAAAAAGGACAGGTTAGCAAAGGCTACAATAAGTTTATTGGTAGAAGATGACCAGCTAATCCATATAAGAAGTGAGACCACAGCAAGAGGCATGTGGATTGCATT